>KZ308225.1:1285110-1296472 GCA_000376725.2 Ladona fulva
AAAAATTTTTACATTTTATAAACTAAATGAATAAATAACGTCTTTATTTTGGGCAAAAATGAGATTATAAAGAGTCACATTCCATTTAACCCGTTGTCAAAGAAAATTATATATAATCAATAAAATATAATAAAAGGTAGTTAAATGAATAAGGATAAAAAATTATTTGTGGATAAAAAATACCTAAGTGAAGATTAGCAAAAAGGATCGTCAGCAGGAAAACACCCACAAAGAAGGGGGGTGTGAAAGACCTGCTCAAACCTACTGATTGTAATAACTAAAAGTGATTTAAGCAAATACCCTTATAACCTGGAAAAGAAAAGATGGCCAAATAAAAAAATAAACAACGCAAATAATAAACGTTGCTGATAATGGACATTAACAATAAATGTCCGGGAATCACGCACCTTATTATCAAGGATATTACTAGTAAATGAATCAATTCATCATATAATTTTATTTGTCTACTGTATATATTTGTCCAAAAATGTGTATTTTCAAAGTCAAGTGAATGCTTACCACGTATCAGCCAAAAACGTAGTGGTAGCTTAACTATATATAGCAAATATTAATCCAGCTCTTAATATCTATGTAATATTAGATTTCAATAATATTAATTTGCATTGACAGTTGTAAGGTATGAGTACATGAATTCAAAAAATGCAATGACGCGTTTACCAGATGTGGCAGCGGTTTTCCGTATGATTAGACACGCTCTCGGAAAAGCACATCGGTTTATCGCAATGACGCATTCCAATCAGTTAAATGCTCCTTATATCGGACTATTTCGCGCGTCCGTGACGTCATTCGCTTCGCAGTGATTTCTAAATTTCATCGGATATCGGAATTCCCGAGAGCAGGACGTTTCAAACATCACGTACCCAGAGTAAAGCACGAACCAAATGTAGAATGAGGTGCGGTTGATATTGATTTGGGTATTTATATTATAAGAGATCACATTGGTAGTTTCCTCAATGATGAAGGACGTTCCCTCAAACACTACTCAAATATATTTATGCTAGCCTACAAACCCGGCTTTGCCTTGGAAACTATTTTTACCTTTTCTGTCTGTGAAGTATTTAGCCCGAAGACCGGTTGGGACCTCATCCCCTCTACCATCAGCTACGAAGAGTTAGGAGAGGGAAATGAGGCTTACTAGGCAAGATGAGGAGTGAGGTAATTTTCCCTTGCTTTCCTCACTGAGTTAGAACGCTATAAGTAGAACAAGCTCACATTCGTGAAGCACAATTACTCTCCGAGTAACACTTTACGTAACATTACATAATGAGTAATGCTTACTAGACGAGATGAGGAGTGAGGTAGTTAGCACTTGCTTCCCTCACTGAGACAGAATGCTATAAGCAGAACAAGCCCACGTTAGTGAAGACGACTCTATAAGTAACGCTTTTCGAAACATGACATAAGGATAGAGGTTAGAATCCTTAATTAATGGTATCATTCAACATAACTCATACCTCATCCATGAACAAGACTGAGATAAAAGTATACAAAATTTGCATGTTTCGCTATCCTGTACCATAAGACAAATGATAAAATTTGTTTATCAAGATGCGGTAGCTGGACCTTTCACATACCTTCTGTTTCTCTCCAAAATTTGCGTTCACAGAAAACTAAAATGGAAAAAAATGATATCAAGGAAAAAATGGACGTGAAGAAAGTCTGATAGTACATACCAGAACTCAAACCCGAAGTTGGAACCTTCCCCTTTACGGGCGGATGCTATAGCCGAATAAGCTATCGAGGCAGAAAATTATCTCATGTAGTAAACTTTGTTGGCCAGGGCAAAGTGGTTTCGTCCGACCGTGGGGCATTATCCTCGGCCAAAGGCTTCGTTGGGGAACCAGCCATAAAAGTGGCGGAAAGGAGGACCACCTTGTCATACTTTTTATGTCCGTCTTTTCTTTGGTAGTAGTTGTATGATTAAAAGTGCTTCGACAGCTAAAGTCATTTCGCACGTGAGCCCCTACGAGAATCGATCCTAGAACCTGTTCTGTTCTGACACTTCGAGGTGTCTTAGCTGTGTCAGTGTTAGAACAAGTCGCTACAAGAACTGACTTTTTCCGCGAACGTTTGGCGAAAGTAAGCTATTACGGAAGTAGTGGTGCACCCCCTGCCACTCGCCGAAAGGCTGCTTGGAGGGTTGGTATGTAAATGTAGGTTTAGATGAATCTGTAATCCGAAGTGGGGAAGTTGGTATCAATAGGTGTATTCGCGGAGACAGTTCAGGATCAGTTCGGAACTACAGCGCATGCGCATGATGATTTTCAGTGTCTCAGCGAACGCATAAAATATGAACTGAATGAATACACGTAATATCTCCCTTAAGTAAACTTGTACATATGTTCCAAATTTCAGCAATTTTCTTTCTTCCCCGTTTGATTTTGTATAATAAAACCTATCTACTTTCATACATGTAGATACACTTATAAATCCACGTGTATGTGATTAAAGTGTCTTCCGCAATAGCATTAACTTTAATAACTTATCGATGGAATAAATTTTTGATGTCGCAATGCTAAAGCAAGTGATATGTTCGACGGAGATACGGGAGGTTAAAGTTGGTGTTTCTGAATAAAATCGAAAAATTACATGTGTGGGCCTAAATCAGATAGCAAAGGTTAGCAACTGCTTCCGATAGTAAATCGTGGCCGCCTTAGCTCATTTAGCAGAATATATCTTAACGCATTTTTACGGCGTCCTTTTTTATCATTAAATGCCTTCGGCGATTACCATAGTAATAAACAAACATCTGCAATCGCGCACGCGAGCTATGGAACACCCACATATCGCATTCTTCCGATTTGAAAATCTTCTGGGAGTAATGAGATTGTTTGGTTTTCTCCTTAAAATTCTTACGTCTACGGCTCACCGTAATCGCGTGACCGTTCTAAGGGTAAAATAAGGCTGAGAAGATATTTATCAAATTTGAGAATCTAGTTCATTCAATATCTCTCAAATTATTTTCCATAAAGATCGATTCGGGAATGCGTCAACAATTTAACATCTATACCGTTATTCTAATTAATGATAGCTTTTACGCCAGAAAATTATAAAAAAGGAAGTCTCGGTTGTGCGCGAAATGTAAACGAAAAAATAATTTTAATACGCATTAACGAGTCGAGGCTTAAAGTCACGAAGTCGTGAGCGTCTTTCTTCGAAGAAACTTAGATAAGCCAAACTTGTTGTTTCCTTCTTAGAACCATTTGAGTGGCAAATGGACGAGTTTTTAGAATAACTGCGCGTTGATATTAAGCGGAACATTTGAAAGAAATTCTATTCAATTCTGCCGCTGATTACTTATAAAATGGAACTTTTCACGTTCGAATGAGCTTAAATGTTGAAATTCTTCACCGAGAAAGCTTGATAAATTCTATAGAAGGATTTTCAGGAAATTTCATATTTAAAAAAAATCACGTTCTTCTCTTACCCCATGGAAAATAAAAAGATGTTACGATGCAAGTGATCAACCTCTCGGGAATATTATCTCTCGAAAATAAATATATTCTAGTTATTTATTATCGCTTCAGCCATATGTGGGCTGCGATTACAGAACTCCCTTCAATCGATCAATTTATTTTCCTTTCTCTTTCGCCAGTATTCTTTCATTCTGAGGCACACTCTTGCTCGTTCTTCTGAGAATACACTTTTGGTTCTCTTGGTTTTTCTTGGGACCGATCTTTCTCCAATCTTCTTGCTGAACATTACTCTGTTTCCTATATTCCTATTTATGCTCCTTATATTTTCCTTCTTAATCCAACACTTTCGTACATCTTCATGAACTTTTTTCAACCAAGGGGCTTGTGCCTTCCTATTCTCCCAGAAGAAGATTATCCGCTATTCTTCCTGGTTCCATTCTTCAAAGTTATCCATAGGAAGTCTTTCGCCTTTTTATAATCCTTGTCGAGGTTACCTCAAACTTTTTGCATAATTCTTGTTTTGATCTCAAGTGGAATGTAAACTCACTTGCGGTTACTTAAAATAAATATACATTTATAATTATAAATATCTAAGCTTCTTTTCGTGGATAAAGAATAAACTTTTGTGTAAGAGTTTAAAATGTATACTAAATTCTCAATACTTGAGTTCGAGATAAATTTCAACATAAATTTTTAAGTGAGGTTGAGTGTAAATATAAATTCCTTAGATACCCGGAATGTTCCGTAGTATAAGATGGATAATTTTTTAAATTAAAATCTTATGTAATATTGTGGAGGGAACTGATGAGTAGTGGAATCGATAAAGAAGTCGGGAAAAGATCGGTAAAATCCCTGGTGTGGATCGTTTTGCTAAATGGGTGTGAAACGTGGACCTTTAGAAAGGAGGAGATTAAAAGATTAGAGGATTTCGAGATGTGAAAATGGCGTAGAATGGAAAAATTAAGTTGGGTCGATAGAAAAAGAAGCACAGAGGAACTAGAGATGGTCAGGGATGAGAGGGTTGTAATTGAAGTAATTAAGCGTCGACAGAGGAAATGGATGGGCCAAATATCGAGAGGAGAGTGATTGATAAAGAATGTAATTGAGGGTAGAATACAAGGGAAAAAGCAGAAGGGAAGACAAAGACAAAAGATTTTAGATCATAGATGAAGGGTGGGGTAAGTTACCAGGAAACGAAAGAAATGGCATTGATTAGGGAATATTAAGGCACATAGACCTACCGAAAGGTAGAATACTTATGTATGCATGCAATATTGCGGACGATTAAAATCGTGAAAGTTGAGTGCGTGGGTGTTGAGGAACCAGTAGGTGTATTTTTGGGCTTAACGACATTTCAGTTGCTATTCAGGATACAATTGGTACAGGACTTGAAAGAAACGTTCGCCTCTCTGAAAGGAAGCAATCGTTGTGGGTCCAATTCAATGGGTTTCCTTCAAAAGGAGTTCCAGAATAGGAAGGAGGAAAACGGGAGTCCAAATGTCGTCAATAGGCGTGCGTCAGCTCCTTCCCCCCACTGAGAGAGGAAACGTGGATCTGTGGTGTGCATAGTGTATCTTGCGGAAGTACACTTTTTCGCCTCCTTCCTCCCCCTCCTCTTCCGGTGTCACCCACGCTCTTGGGCACCTGTTTCCGTCTCCCACCGCCGAGATATTGTTCCTCTACAGCCACCTTTACCAAACAGGAAACCGGTGACCCCTCTTCATTTCCCTATCACCACGCTTACTTCCAAATACATTGTCGTTCCAATATTTGAGGAACACTCCAAGCTCCGTCGTGCATCTAATCTAATATCTATAATAATAATCATAGTCGCGTGTTTATTTATGCATATCTATAAACAGAGCCGCGTCCAGCCTATTTGCCGCCCGGGTGCGAACATAATTTGCCGCCCCTAAGAATTAAATACCAAGACCATACTTTTCCTGATTTTCAGGTAAAAATTATTTTGAAATACTGAAAAATCTTTGTTTTATGATTGCGAATCTCTGGAGGAAAAATCTCTAGTGAGATTTTTCCTCCAGATTACACAGTGTATCGCAAGGATAGATGCAGCAGGTTAGGAGGCGGAGTGTTTATCGCCGTTAGGAATAACTTAGTTAGTCAGTTCGAGGACATGAATAACAATGAATGTTCTGAGTTGGTCTGGTGCTCTGTGTNGATCCATACGAAAAAGTACGAAAAATCGACTTTTGACCGCAAAAACGGGCTCTCTAGACCACTGTGCGGCGGTTCGCGGGGTATTTATGTAAATGTAAATGTAAAATGTAAATTGCGTTCCCTAGTACGTTCTCCTAGTTCCCTTGATTTATCCGGGTAACATTCTTCTAATGATTGCCAATCTTTAATTCCACATCATAATCTTTCCTAAATGGTCGCGTGCATTACACAGAAAATAACAAACAATGTTGTTGTAATAATAATAATGGTTGGCAAAGCCCGACCTCACGTCTCGGATAACAAAGATTTCGGCTAATTAATATGATCTCGGAACGAATTATCAACGTTAGCCGAGGTGTCACTCTACATATGTAAGTGAAAAAGAACAAAGCACGCAAATATGTGCCTCGGATAAACGGAACTTCGGTCAATCGGGACTTGAGTAATCGAGATTCTATTGTATGCACAAGAATATCTCGGAATTACACTTACAAAAAACTTGAGCGCACACATCCTAAAAATCTGCGGTATAGCGGCTAAAGGGGCTGTTTTACGAAGCGCAATGTAGGTAGATGCGATGAAAAGGTTAGAGAGCGATGCCATTTAAACTTGGTGAGCCCCATCTGGGATATGTGGCGAGTAATGGGACCCAGCGGATGAAACGTGTGACAGAGAACTCGAGAGAGTGCAGCGCAAGGCTTTACGATTTTTAAAAGAACGACAGAAAAGCATTACAAAAATACTTTCAGAAGCAGGTTGGGAATATTTTAAAGTATGGAGATTGGAAGCTAGGCTGCGATTGCTTGATAAATTCAGTGAAAGTACGTTAGCGGAAGACGTAATTGGTATTATGCGACCCTCCTGCTACTTCGGCCGATCATACAGTGAGTATAAAATAAGGGAAATAGATGTAAGAACAAGTCGTTTTAGGGACATTTTTCCGCGAACGTTACGCGACTACAATAAGCTAAAGAAGTGGCTCGAACCCTTGGTGTTTACACCCCCTGCCACACGCCGAAAGGCAGCTTGTAGTGTATGTATGTGGATGTAGGAGTAGAATAATAAAAAGCGTTGTAAAGTCTATGGAATTTTACTGATTTCTTGCCTGAATCATCTTTATATCAGTCAAATACAATGATACATAAGATTTTCTTTCATTGGCCGTTGATAACATCATTACTACTTAAATTTATTAGTTTCATAACGATTGCTATGTAAAAGTCAATGTTGCAGCTAATCGCCGCTATTACACAGCGCCTATAACGGAGTTGACAATTCTAAGCGCAGTATCGATCTTCGACTGTACTTATCGAATGCTTAAGATTTCAACGACCGTCGGATTTCCACTTCGGAAGGATATAAAGACTTCAAATGCAACAAAATTAGCCAACGCCATAAATAATCTCGAGAGAAGTGTGCGAAATGATATCGGAACGCATGGGGAAATACTGCGGGATTGCGTAAGTCGTTATCGTTCTTAATGGCGATTGGGCGCGGAAAAAAACACGGCCGACGACGCTCTCTTGTTTGATCAACCACGCGCGACCACGCGTCCGCCGAACTCGCGTCTAGTTCAAGGACGCGCCGTCGAACGCATTTTGCACTTTTTTTTGCATCACACACTCACTCGCAGTGGAATTCAGCCTTCCATTTCAAAATTGACTCCCGCTCCAATTTGAACGGAATTCGCTGATTCAAGCACTCTTTGAAATAACGTCGACGAGGGGGAAATTCTGATGTGTCGTCTCATAAAGTTTTCGCTTTCAGCGTACGTAACAGTCGGAGGACGCCAAGTGGGGGTAATATGTAAGATATTCGTAATCAGCGTCCTCTTTTGAGAAGCGGAGGGAATGAAGAATTTATATGTATTAGGGTTAGCTGTAAGAAGAGGCTATCTAGCCTCAATCTCGCCCTGGAAAAAAACGTATTGGCAAAATAATGTTATCGTCCAAAATATAGAAAGGCTTTAATGAACAGCCGTCACATCCCTGCTATCAATTTAATATCAGAAGAATTTATCTCTTTTAACACTGTGACTCTTTAGTGCTAAATATGCCTAATACTGAGACACTCCAGTTAAAATGAGAAAACCCCTGCCTGGTCCGATTCCCGGTGAGAGCCCATTTGCGCGAAATGACCTCTGTAGTCGATGCGCTTTTAACAACACTACTTAAAGAATCATTTTTCATTTTAAATGTAGTTTACTAGCATGTATTTATCGTAGTAGTTCAAGTACGAAATTTTTGATTAATTATAAGCTGTTCCTAGTGATTTTGTCAACATAGACAGTCATGTTTTTAAATGTTATGTTTAAATATCTGCATAAATGCAAACATAGTACCCAATATCATGATAAAATTAATTTATTTCTTTTTCTTTTAATTTTTAATTCATTGATTTCACTTTATATTACTTGGGTCTAGGAAGACTGTCTACAGTGGGTTCGCTACGTACGATTACGCTACAAAGGTTTCGCTACAGAAGTTTTCGCTACAAAAAATTTTCGCTACGAAAGAATACGCTTTTTAGCAACAAATTTTTGTCGCGAAAACTTTGTAGCAGAAACGCTCTGAAGCGAAAATTTATAAGTAGCGAATCTGCTGTAGTGACTCTTCCGAATCCCACTTTACCTTAGCTTACTTTTCGGAACGGTTTGATGTGAAGTTGTAAGCAATGTATGGTATATATACGTACTACATATGTTATATATTCGCAATGTATGGTACATATACTTATTGTTAGAGCTGAGTCCAGCCTATCTGCCGCTCGGGTGAAAACATAATTTGCCGCCCCTTCAAATTTAATACCAAAACCATACATTTCCTGATTTTCAGGCAAAATTTAATTTAGAAGACTTTGAAAAACCAGTGCTTTGTAACTTAGTTTCCCAGCTTACATTGGTCACAAAACATTAGTAAAAATTATTCATTCATATTCAGTATAATTTCGGATCTATATCGATATATTATTATTATACTGACACAGTAAATTGTCATTATAAGTTAAATTATCTGTTTAAATTATTTTCGAGTATCATTATCATTGCAATGCACATAACTTAAAATGATATGTATGGAATCTATTTTCCGCAACCAGTAAATATGAACATTTCTAATAGAAATCGTGTTGCAACATAAATAATCATATATTCAAGGAAGGAAGGCAAATAATGAATACAGTAAAACATTTAACTTAAAAAAATGTACATTGCGAGATTTCACAACGGCAAATTCTTGTACAATATCATCACAAACATTTCCATAATCCGTAATTCTTTCCTCAAAATTCTTCGCAAATCCTAAATTTTAAACCATAATCTTTGCTAAATAAGTTGTGGGTATAAAAAAGCGAGAAATAATATTGTTATAATATTAATAATGATTGGCTACGCTTCTGTTGCCGCCCTTTAGATGCCGCCGCCCGGGTGCGACACACCCCTTGCACTCAAAGAACGGCGCGGATCTGTATGTACGCAATGTATGGCATTTAAGAAGTTTAATTCTATGGATGCAACTTTGATTTTAGGAAAAACTTTTACGTAAGAAATACTTTTTTCGTTTCATCCTGGTGACAACTTGCAATTCGGCAGCAAGAACCAGGTAGTTAATAAAAGAAAAAGTTTAAAGATGAAGATATCTAGCGATCAAAATTTGCTTCATTTATAATAACCGCTGAAACTTCAGCCAGTTTTTCATTTTATAGTTTTCGGAGTTTTCTCTGAGTAACTCGAATTGACGTTCTGTGCGAAACTCGTTAATTTCTTTCCTGCTAATTTTGCGGTTGTGGGTTACACGAGATAAGTTTTTGAGAAACAAAAGGGGGATGCTGAACCGGTTCTGTTTCTCCTTAATAATGTACTGAGTTAACACGTAAACTCCTGACGCACTTTGATTCTTCTGAAACTATAATTACGCGCATGTACAAAGTCCGCTATTCTAGATGTGTAATTCAAATCCGTAGAAATTCCTTTAGGAGAGTAATTTTGCAGTATTCAGTGAAAAGAAATACCACCGATGTTACTTTTATGGCTGAAAGTCTTTACGGTGGGGTGCAAACAGGCAAAATTATAAGTTATTCACAGGTTATAACACACTATATTTTCATTTGCCATTAGAAAAAATGTCTCCCATCCTTACGTAAACTATCGTAATAACAGCTTGATATAGTCTTCACTTGTTATAGTTTTATAGTTATAATTACCATGGTGATTTGTATGCAAAAGACTAAACCTTTTATTTTTTGATTGGAATTAGTTTTTTTGAAAAAATAAAAAAATCTGNAATAAACAGGGCTAGCGTTAAAAAGGGAGGGCAAAGCATCTAGCGGCAGGTGATAGAGGTCTAATAGCTATAGACCGCATTCCGCTTAAGTTACGAAAACCAAACATTGAGTTCGGTCTTCAAACAAGAGGAGAAAAATTTATTTTCTTTCGGAAATAAATGAGAATGTTCAATAGATATGATTCTTATACGAGATGTCGGTAAAAAACACTCAGCTACTTAATTGGGTAGTAAAAAATATAACTTCCGGTGGAATCACGCAAGAGAGAATTCAACAAATTTAAAGAATTACTACCAGAAAATAGTAATTGCTAATATTTATATTTCTGCTTAAAATTGATGAAAAACAGACTGAAACATTACCAGCTAAAGCAATCGAAAATTAATGTATAACATACCAATTTCACATTCAACAATAATTTTTCTTTCTCGATCACCTTGGCCGCAAATGTATAATAGTATATGGCAGAATCCAAGAATATATTCATATCTGACGATACTTTACCGTTTCTTACTTCTTTGTCCGTTTTTAAGGCCTGAGTAGCATAATTTTGAATACGGATTTTTTCTCACCATAATTTTCTGCTCAAGGAAAGAAATGATCCCTCAAACTTCTTTTGCTCTTGAGTTTTATTTCGTGACTTTGGTCACTCCGAGAGAACAAATTAGTTTCTCCTTTTCTAGCTCTCATATCTTTTTAGGTTGTCTTATCTCCGTATAAATCCGCGAAAGCCTTGACACCTTTTCCCTGAATTTCCCATCCTAATGTTTCTAACCCTATTGTAATGTTCTCGTCACTTTTGTGTCGAAATTAAAGTTTTCAAAACGTTTAGTACACCTTACTTTAATCTTTAATCCTATATCATGTAACCGGAAGGAGACTAGAAAATTTTATATCGCTTTTAACTATTCTAATTTTATTAACGTAGTCAAGATCAGATTAAATGAGGATATCTTGATGTGGGATTAATTTTTGGGTTAAACCGGCGGGAACGAAGTCAAGGTTTACCCTAAGTCCATTTTAAAATATTTCAAAATTCGTCATGTCAAAATCTGGTAAAATTGATGAGATGAGAAAGCTATATTTGTTACACTTCTGATCTGAAAGTAGATAGTCTACCGTTTAAGAATTAACCCTTGCGTTGAAAATCTACTTCCTGCTACCACATTAAGATGAATGAGAAATATTCACCTAAGAAAATTGTCACTCTTCGAGTCATTCTTATCGGTTATACTGTACTCATGGAGAAGCCGTTATCTGGATAGGTTAAAATATTTCTGTATCCATACAATATTTTATTATCCAATATCTTTGACGTCCTTAACTTAGAATCATAAAAAATTTAATGACCATATATAAAAAAATATTGACAAAGCTGTCACCAGCAATGGACTCATTAATTTCCCTTACTTTATCTTCGCAATTAGTATTTTTATCGTTGATTATTGATATTGACGTATAATATA
>KZ308225.1:1313774-1375439 GCA_000376725.2 Ladona fulva
ATATATATTTTGGAATCGGAAATCAGGTTAAAAATATTCCGGTATTCCCGATTCCGATTAATCGTCTTATCAGTAGTTATTGGGAAGGGAGGAATTATTCAGCGCAGTTGAAAATGAAGGAAATCTAATACATAAATAAATATGCGAGGCAAAAGTGCAGTAGAAATAGCTGAGGTCTTATGCTGAGGGATGACAATGGGTAATGAGTAAGTGAGTATGATCTAATTTGCAGTAGAGGAGGTTTTTGGGTGCTAACCCCGACCAGAGCGAAAATAGGTTTAAAAGATCGAGATTATGGGAGGCAATTTATAATTCTTTAAATATTTAGTGTGACACTCGTCACTGGCAACTACACGTAAATATACAGCGATACCTCGACTTAGTGGATGCAAACTTTCGTCGCACTCCATGATGACCTCAAGATACGAACTTAATTACGACATACGAACTGTGGTGCTTTTAATCCCGAGTACTGTAGTATGTATAAGCAAGCACATGTAGATGACCACGCGATGAACCTCTCCGTGGTGCAATTTTTTGCCTAATTTGACAGAATTTACGTGAATCGTCTTCATCTTCCTCTATTATAATAGAAAACTAAAAATGATAGATAAAAGAATAGATGAGATAAAGATGAAAAAGGTACGGTGATAGCTCTTAGAGAGAGGGACTTCTCTGTGAGATTTGCTACTCGTACTAGGCCTATCTCGTGTTTATTTTATATGCAATATTTAAGCCAATTATTCTACCAATTTGTGTGAATTCAGGCAGGAAATATCCCTAAAATTATCACACTGTCTCAGTGTTAAAGTCTAATTGGATTTCACACTTGTAGCCTTGACTTCTCTGCTTCGTTTAGAAATTTTTAGAAGAAAGTCTGTTAGTGATAGAGAAATCGACCAAAGAGATCGGTCATAGAAAATGAGATTATATTTTTATAACTACATGTAACCAAAAATGATTTAAATGATTACGGCCAAATTCGTTTTTCTCTCGTCCTACAGGGATGATACTGCAACCTGTACGGTAATAACGTTTTTTTTTCAAAATTTCCTAAACAGAACGGATTAATCGAATTACTGTCAGATACAATAGAAACTGGGTATCGGGGTATGAACTCTCTTCTGGAACGAATTATATTCTTCGGTCTAGGTACCGCAGTAAATCTGATTCCATATGTGTTATGTTTAGGGCAGAAACTTAGCCAATCTTGAGCAGAGCCGCGCCCAGCCTAACTGCCGCCCGTGTGCAAACATAATTTGCCGCACCTTAAAATTAAATATGTACCAAAATCATACATATCGTGATTTGCAGGAAAAAATTATTTTGTAAGACTTTGAAAAACCAGTGTTTTATGACTTCGTTCCTTAGCTTACATTGATCACGAAACATCAGTGACGATTAATTTTGCATATACCGTATCCTGATGGTCATTATGAATTAATAGTTTACAGTAAATTTGAGTATATCATTGCAATGCGCATAACTTAAAGTGTTATGTTTTGTATGAAATCTATTTTTACAAATAAATATAATCATCTAAAGCAAGCCCATCACCAATTTCGTTCTCTACGCTGATGAGAGCTAAATTTTTAAGACTGTCTTGACTCATGGACGAACGCAGACGTTTCCTAAACAATTCGAATTTCGTGAACGATCTTTCCTCAGCAGGAAAAGTCTCAATTAAACTCGCAAATCTATTTGCAAATTAGGAAAAACTTCGATAAGATATCTAGTTAAAGTATACTCCAAAACCTGAAGAGGAATTATTTTTGGTACCTGAAAATATCTTATTGGTTCCAATTCTTCGATTAAATCCACTGCACAAATATTCTTTTCTCGTCTTGAGTTAGCCGTAATTCTTTCCTCTAAATGTTTGCCAATCTTAATTTCACATACTAATCTTTCCTATATAAGGCTTGCCGATCTTTAATTTCACATCATAACCTTTTCTAAATAAGTCGCGTGTACCACAAAGAAAACAAATAATAATATTGTTATTATAATAAATACGGTTACGCACCCATAGGACGGCGCGGCCCCGATCTTGAGTCAACTCCGTGGCTCAGAACCACCTCCAGGGACAAATCCTGGCTACGCCTCTGTAATTTGAATGAAACTTTTAAAATCAAAATAAAAACCCAATTGATTTCCTAATGATTCCTTTTCATTGCAAATTACCGGGGTATAGAAAAAGTCCATCATGTGATTTTATCGAAAGCACGAATTCTGGTAAAACCGAAAAGAAGTCGACGCGGAAGTCGATCGATCGAAACAAGTTCGCATAAACAGTTCATTGGGCAGAACAAGTTCTTCTGCAGGTGCAGCCCAATTCCAAAGAGACCTTTGGCCTTCCGAAACTATGGAATGCCCTTTCGAAAGAGATTTTTATGTTTTGCAAGGAAAAACACCCGCGCGTACCTTTTTGCTAACATCGAGTTATTCAATCAGTTACCAAGTTACATTGTCTTAAGAGAATGCCGGGCCGTCCGGTTCCCTTTCATCTCATTTGCAACATCAATCTTTGATTCGGAATCGGGAATAAGTTTAAGTTTCAAAAAGCTTTCGAAGGGCAGTGCTACCGGTTAGTCGAAAGTAACTGATTAATTTAGGAGGGAAAGCTGCCTTTTTGAAGGGATTTTCGATACTGATCTTTTTTCTCGGAACCTGAGCGATTTCCGAAATTCAGAAACCACGGAGTGGGTTGAAGGGATCCAAACCATTTAAGGGATGGAGCACATGGGTGCGTGAGAAATGATTGGCGGGACGAATCTTAAGGAGTATCTAATTTGATAGAATCAATTGCTTCGGTCGTGACTTCGTGAATTCAGTGAAGACTCCATGGAAGAAATGGCGGATTTATAATAAGGTGCTAGCTGAGTCTCATCCACATGGGGATCTCAATAAGTCTGTGCTATTAAAGTCTCAGTAAAATTGTTCTGGTTTTCTGCTTCATGTTTTGTATTTGTTGAGCATGTCTAAATAAATCTACTTCTACATAAATAGCTAGCAATCTTCCTGTCGGAGTATGGCAGAGGGTGTGAACACCGGCTGTTCGAATGACCCCTTTAGCTTATTGATGTCTCGTACCATTCGCGAAAAGAATGAGTCCCTAAAACGACTTCTCCTCGCATCAATTTCTCTTATTTCAGACTCATTATCGACGAAGTGTTCCAATACGTTAATAGGATATATTAGATTGAAAAGTCCGGACATCATTTTTTGTTATTTATAGAAATATATTTATATGCGTTTTAATTCAAAACTTGTTTATATATGGCCGTAGCGAAGTGACTGAGGTTTCTATGGGATACATATTTGTGTATTTTATGAAAACACTAGTAAACTCCCCCGTCAAGTATGACGGAACTTAATTTAGTTTGAAAATATATCTATTATCGTATATATCTGGTCCTCCTAAGCACAAAAAAATTCTGCCGTAAGATCATAATAACTCAATATATTTCTTAACATTATTTATAATATTTATTCTACTGTTTTCAAGTCGTGAAAGTCTTGTTTGCGTACATTTCTTATAAAAGTTATAAGAACTGATTATCCCCGTGCACTTATATGGGATAATTCATGAAATCAACATTCAACAATGGCCTTAGTCGTCAAAGGAATGGGTTGTTTATTTCCCAAATATTTTACGAAATTTCCGTGTATTTTATCAAAATCCTCGAAAGCTCGGATCTATATCAATATTTCACGACTAAAATGAGAATTTATGATCATTTTACTTTCCTTTGAAACTTCTCTTGATATCTTCTGAGATAAATAGGGGGACGGACAGACGGACGGGCAGACAGACATTTGCTTTTTTTATATATGATTCAAATTTTTTGTCATAATTCCTACTGGGGGTCTCAATCTGATCTTAGCGCCTAGGGTCTCTGATAGCTTAAATCCGACCCTGATAAAGAAACAAGGAAAACTCGAACTTTTAAAAACTCTTCACATTTATGTTACCATTGTTTCTTGAGGAATTTTTAAGCTCAGAAGCGGAGAACCTGCGACCTTTAGGAAAATATCTCTGAAAACATTGTCCATATTGAAATCATTTTGTTTCCCAGTCTTGCTAATGCGGCCAAATGAAAAATAACATGGAAAATTCCTCTTTAGTTCACTTATGAGTGAATTCATTTTCTCATACATATTTCTGAAATAAAACAATCTGAATGTAATCAACATGCTAATCACGAGTGGCTTGATGGTTTCAAATGTGGGTTGCCTTATGCAGCGGAACGATAAAAGTGGCCTTCCGATGAAAAAAAGAGGTTCCCTACCCCTGGTTTAGTTCATTTCTAGTGGGATACCTGAATGTAAGATGCAATATGCTCGGGGTACTGTTAATGACATTTCCGGGCCGCAATTTGCTAATCTCAGGACTAGACCACAGTTGCTGTTACCTTTTAATTGGGAAGATCTTTTGCTAAGTACTGGAGGATGATTATAAAAATTTCGGGACATCTAGAAGACGGCTCCACGTTTTCCTTCAGCACAAAGAAGCTGCTGTTTTATTAGTTTTAGTGCTTCATTCCGGAAAATTCAGAAAGTTGATTTCTTTCTTATAAAGCAACCATAAATTAATGGCGTCGAAAATTGTCGAACCTAGTCATGAAATATTCTATACTGAATAAATTCGATGTGCGAAGGCGTTACCTCGTGGAAGGCCATAAGTGTACTAGTGTTCTTTTTCATTTATTCTATACTGAGGTTATAGGTGATGCCAAATTGATTAGTGACATAGGTAGATTAGTGAATCGACACTTGAGTAGGGTTACTAACGCTCGAATTTTACAATCTGAAAGTTTGGTTGAAAATTATCTTCAAATAAATTTAATGTCTTCCACTTACATATAACTCAGAAGAAAAAAGACTAAATGTATCTTCTGTGGTATGGCCTTCCGCAATGTAACTCCTGAACGTATTTATTTCTTTTACACCTCACTTGTTTAATTTTTGACGATGCAATGCATTGTACATTTTCCCGAGCAAATAAATCATTCTTTTTTTGCGAGTTCCGAATTAATCGCTAACGTTTGACTCGAACGTTGGAAAGTTTTTACTAAAATATTAGGTTTAACGTACAGAGAAATCAATAAAGTTATATTTCGAATTTTAACTGTGATACTATTTAATTACACGATGGTAAATATCTTTGGAATTGTCAGTGTATATGTGATTATGTATGCAATATTAGTACCTTCTACATGAAAATAAAATGTGTTTACGTAACGCACACTTTATCACTGAACGTTAATCTTCCGCGGCCTACGTTTAGACGCCAAGCGCCATAGTTATGGGTTATTAAAAACAAAAATCTCTTAGTACCTAACTCTTTCTATGCTTGGCTTACTTGACGAGTATCTTCCATGATGTCTACTCACGGTTCGCGCATTGATTTTCCGCTTAACCTGAATTAAGGCCGTCGGAAGTAAGCTGGGACATTTTTACGATCGCATATGATATCTTTCGTTGGCGCAACCCCATCATCGGATCGATCGCTTCTCCCGCGTTCATGTCCAGCGGCATTATCTGCTCCACTATTGCTGGATTGCAACTTATTGCTCAGCGATTGACATATGGATGCATTAAGACCAATACACATGATCGAATTTCTTGGGCACTGTAAACAAGTTAAAGCTGACCTTGTCGGACTAGGTATTGTGACATTTCCTTTAAGCCGAGATAGCGGCCACATATACTTTCCGACTTGAAAATTCCCTTCTTATCGAAACGTTTCCTAATGTTAGACTCTATAATTAGACGCTTTAGACTTGGATTCCATCGATGAATTTTAAAATGGCCCCTAAAGCAGTACTTCTTAACCGGTGTGCCGTGAGGAATCCCTTGGGGTATCGTGTTACATCCAAAGTACCATATGTCTCCATTATACACTATATACTATGCGCTACTGTATTGCGGAATCCCTTGGTGTATTGTTGTACATTCAAAGTACCATATGTTTCCATTACAGAGTATATACTGCGATACTGAAGGGTTAGATGAAAGAAAGGAATAAGAAGTCTCAATCACGCCCTTCAATGTAGACGTCTTATTATTACGTACATAAAATTATTACTGAAGCGGATTCCTTGAAAAAAATTCTGAAGCCTAAAATGCAATCACATATTTCAATAGTGCCATTCGTAAAATTATAATTACACATCTCATATCGACATTCATCCAATTTTCCTCAAGATTAGCACTGGCTTCGTATTCTAAAAAACACTAATTTAAATGATTATTTTCTGGATGACACTCGTATTATTATACACAAGCACCAGACTCTTGAAATCGGGAACTACATTTGTAGTTTACATTCGCTAGAATGTAAACTACAAATGCTTGTGTACAATAACTCCTTAAAGCGCCTAGTGGATTGGTATTAAGTCTAATTGGTAGTATCTATAAAATGAGGTAAATATATTCGATTGTAATGCCTCGTAAAAATATAATGATGATAACAATAAAAACAACAACAAAAAATAATTTTAAGTAGTGTTAAAGATTTATTACAAACATATTACAAAAAATTCACGAATTATTGTATTTTGAATAGTCACAATAAATTCATAAATACATTTAGCATTTAAGCCATGATTGGACTCGTAAGCAAATATTTACATAAACTAATAATACTAATAAATCAAACAAAACAAAAATACAAAGTTAATAATCCAAAGGAAGAAAAAGAGAATACTGTTTAGGTCCCCCTAAACCGCAGAAAGGCTTGTCAGGAGGTGCCATAAAAAGACATATCTCCAAATATGAAGTTCTCTATTTCTTACAATGGTCCAAAAAGATAAAGAATGATAGCATATTAAAAACGCAGAAATAAACATTACTTAGGATTGTAGTAACCAATATAGCAATTATGACAATAGTAATAGCAACAACAACAACAATAATAATAATGCGATTTTATTCGGGCGAGATTGAGCCTTTCAAGTCCTTTCTTTCACATTTAACCCTTAAAACGGACATGAAAAAGGTCTGATAGGACTGGGAGTAGAACCCTGCTCTCCCAACTGCCTGTCGGTTACTTCATCCGCTGAGCTATCTTGCCAGAACCGGAGATTTGGAGATTCGGGCTCGAGTTTCTGTCCTGTCAGACGTTTTTCATCTCCATTTTTCCTTGGATGCACAACTTTACGTGCCAAGTCACCTTAACCCTTTTCCTCGATTGTAATGGTTTCCAAACGATTTCACTCTAAGAATAACAAATTTTTACCTGCGGTTTAGGTATTCTTATATTATACCGCAATGCTGAAAGCGTCCACGATTTCGACTTTGTGTCAAAAGTTAAGTATCAAAAAATTAACTCCATGATCTTTGAGCATTTTGAATGAAGTTGAGTTTTAAGGGATTAGCTAGCTAATACATTGAACCTTTCCTTACATATGTCGCGAACCTTGAGTTAGTGCTTGCGGAATGAGATTTTCACTTGTTTTTCTTGTTGTTTTCAATCTGTCCTTCTCCGTTACTGCCACCGAATATTTGAGGTTTTTTCCGTCAGTCGAGTTTCCATCTGTTATGTTTACGGCCCCTCTGTTTATTAGTTCGGTCTAACTCCATATTTATATCATAGCTCTTTTGTTTCTGAGAATAATTGAGCGCTAAATGCATCTACGACACTTAATACGATCACCACAGAAGCTGAAGGTGACAAATAGGCTATGGTATTGCGGTTAACGCATGTGGACGTATAAAAAAGATTGAGAAGCATTTAGGAATAATTAATGCTGGGTTTCAACGCAAGATTATCTGCACTATATATATTTTTGCTAAACATTCATTGCATATTCTCCTTGCAATTAAAATGAATATTTCTATGCTTAGAATCACTCTAAAATGAGGTTAAATATCGAGGTCATTTCGTTGAGATTTGAGATTTTATGCGACTTTTTATATATTATTTTGATTACGAGTATAATTTGCTCTCAAATTATCAAGTGGTTTATGAGGGTCAGTTTCACTGTATTAAATGTTATATTAGAGAAAGTTTTATTGATAAAGAACGTGGAAATATAAGTAAATGCAGTGGAATTTTGACTCACAAACTTAATTAGTTCCAGCTCGTAGTTCGTAATTCGAAAAGTTCGTATCTCGAAAACCAGTTTTTCATTTTACCTTTTCGGTTCGTATATCGAAATTAAGCTCGTATCTAAATGTCAAAATTGGGTAAGAAAAGGTTCGTATGAAGAATGGCTGGTAACTTGTCGTACCACTGTATATAGAATAAATAATTGGAACGCATCGTTAGTAAATTATAAGCAGATCATACCTAAACACGTACTATAAATCATTATCTCTGTGAGAGGTTAGCAAAGCTATCGGAAAAAATCTCGGAAAGTATGAAAATGAGACTTAAAAGCATTCAAGATTTGGAAGTAGTATCTTCTAAAACTTTCGCACTTTTAGTCATCAACTTTCGAATTTGAAGAATTGACGGTACATTTTTTCACCCAATATTACCGATATTGTGAGTTACCTAAATTTCCACAAATTATTCGAATGCTGTAATCATCGTAAATCGTAAGCTTCGATCGTTTCCAATGATGATTGGTCTACATCTGCATTGTCTATAATTCAATGTAAGAATGTTCACGTTTTTTGGGTAGTCGAGATGCAGCAGGGATGTTGTCTTCCATACAATTCGTGTTTCCTATAGATTTAGATTTGTAACCTGCAATCCGCCAGTGGCGTATGGCTATATTGTTTAAGTTAAAGTTCTCACATTATTTTCCGAGTGATTTGGACACTTTTTGAGACTCAATGCTGCACAATATAACGTACAATTCTTTTACGTTCGTTATTAATCAACTTGCTCGGTCATAGCTTAAAGAGTTTAAATTTCGTACGTTATAAAATGTCATTGATAATGTTGTACGTAAGCTGTCTCTCTATAAACGAATTCGTACTATTTCGTTAATAGACATAAAAATAACGCATACAAATTCACGAAGCTTCCATCAGTAAATAATGTTATGGATGGTATTTTGAGGATACATATATTCTCGTAATTTGCCGCTCAACTGTCTTTTAATGAGATTAAATAGCTTCTTTCCTTTTTGTCTTTTTTGCATTCAGTTTCGTTCAATTGAAACACAAAGATTCTTATTGAAACTCCTTGCTCTCAAAGGTTGGGAATATCTGAGGGAAAATGGGTGCTATAAAAAAAGTCGCATAACTCACGCTGTAGAATTACGATACCATTTGAAAGATTGCAGAAGATTGCGTGAGTAAACCGCCACGACCGACCTGCCATCTCGTGTGGTGTGAGGGAAGCGTGTGTTACATCAGAAGCCGAAAAAGGAATGCGAATTTGAACAGGTTCTCGATCACTTTCCATCTCTTGCGTTCATTTTCACACCTCATCCGTGCGTAGGAGCTCAATCTGCCAAGAAAATATTTATATTGTCTTTGTTGTGGAATATGTTAAAGGATATAGCCTCTCTTTGTAAAGGAAGCTTCAAGATTCCCATCAGTGCAATTAATACTCATTCTTGTACCTTTATAAGCAACTGTTTGCTTTTCCTCCTGATTGTCAGGCAAATTTAAACAATTATGAAAAATAAATCAGTAAGCTCCATAAAAATACCTTCTGTTTCGAAAAATTCTTCTATCTTTAAAGGGCTTAAAAAATTGGATGTGCATTTCCAAAGGCGATCAATTTTAGCTTGGATAAATTGAAACCGAAGTCATTCATTCTTCCTTTCGGTTTTAATGTACGTAAATATAGGTTTACTGTAGATCACAGCTTATTTAAAGCAGTCGTGGATTTTTGTTGATAATTATTACATTCAATTCATTGCATTTAATCCACTGCAGGGTCGAATATAAGCAATCAGAGGGCCTATGCACAAAGATCAAATTGAGGTCCCCAACAGGTATTATGAGTAAAAATTTGAATTTTTAGTGAAATACACAAATATGTATCCCATAGAAACCTCAGTCGCTTCGCTACAGCAATAAATAAACAAGTTTTGGATTATAATACATAGTATTTCTATAAATATCAAAGAATGATGGAAAGACTTTACAATCTAATATATCCTATAAACATATCATGTAGACTTACTCGAGAAATGTGAAAATACTTACACTCTTGAAGTGAAAAACCAGACTAATTTTAATGAGAATTTTAAGTATAGTCGTACTGAGAGCCCCATGTGGATGAGGCCCTCAACTATTGCGCCTAAGTATAAACCCACCTCTGACCCACTGCATTTCGTAATCATAGTATAGTTTTGGTAGAAATTAATGGAAAGAGGGAGAGAAATATTTTTGAAATATTATGCCTATATCAGGTAGATCTGGATTGCCAAAAGGAGGGGGAGAGATTTAAGGATTTCCAAATTAACTTTAAAAATGGCATTTTTTGCGTTAAATGCCGACTTCGTAAAGAGATAATGGAATAACTTCACAACCTGATTTTAACATAAGCTCCTCATCACATCCTAGGCAAATTGCTAGAACTATACAATCATCACTGGGGACGAGGGTGATCGCTTCTTCGCCCCCACTCCCGAGTTTGTCAATACATAAATATATATAAACCGAATTGTTGGAAGAGGAAACTCCTAGACTGCTGAAAATCCCAATCACAATCAATCAAGAAAGAGATGTGAGAAATCTTCTGATACCAGTAACTGAATTTCTAACAAGGAGGATATATAATGCTGGCAACTCAGATTTCGATGAAAATTGGCATTTGGATAGACTTTGATGTAAGAATAACGATTTACCCCCAAAAGAGGGTTTTAAGAGCTGTAGTTTTCTCGAAATATGGTCTTAAAATAATACGATGACCTTATAGTTGTAAATGTAGAACGCCCAGTAAAGATGCACAGCCTAAAACACTAGCATGAACGAGTTACTGATTTTTGACGTATAAAGCTTGTCAGCCATACTCTAGAAAAAAATTAATATCTGACTCAAAAAAATAAATATCGATCATGCGTTCGAGCCCAGAAAATCCAGAAGTTCCGGTTTTTTCCATAAAAACTCACTGTGCCGATTAAAAAATACTTCTGATGAAATTCAGGATATAAAATCTTAACCCAAAGTATCCTTAGAGAACGTGGCGTAGTAATGAATAGTAAGGGCATTTCCGAAAAGGATCCTGGGTTCGACGACAGACTCTAAGAATATCTCTCATAAGTAATACATTGTAATTTTATTTAAATTTTTTCAAGCCTTCCGGTTTTCTACTCATAAGAATGCATTGTGCTATTCGTAGCCGCTAGCATAGAACTTACAAGAAAACCACAAAAGGCCGGTGTTTTTCAGAGTTCAATTTTCGCACAATCGGTTTATATCGAGAAGGTCAAACCATCCTCAACCTCAAAGGCGAACCTCTCAAACGATTTTTTCCGACCGTCTTGAGCGCACCATTCCGCCGCGTTTCCGCTGTTATTGGCGAGGGAATTCCGTGTCAACGAACTCTTCCTTTCTTCTCTATCCACTTTAATCGATGCGGAGTGCGGATCTATCACTCGCCGTGGTGTAACAGTCAGTCGCGGGGATCTTTGCTTAACACGCTGCTCATTGCGCAAATATTTGAAAAGTGAACTTAAAATCCTTTCACAGTTACAACAGCCGCGCTTTACCAACGTCCAGGCGCCGTTGGCTCTAGGCGATACACTTTCCAATAGTTTTCTGCATTTTACTACGCATCGCCGGATTGCTATTTTCGAGCTGAAAATTCCCCCATTTTCAATAGACTATGAATCAACTCTCGGCGTGATTCATATCGCACCGCTTCATTATCATACTTTCGCAATCCACTTGAAATGGTGAATATTTAAAGGGGTGATATATTAGGTCTACACGCGTCAGCTTTTAGATCATCAGAAGGTGACAGGTTTACATAGGAAATAGTCAATAGACGAAGTAGACGTGTAATACCAACATTCGCTCTTATTACACATCTGTTTTAAATAATGTAGTACCTGTCTCTTAAGTTGCCAACCCGAAGACTGGTTGGATCCTCATCCCCCTAACATTAACTATGAAAAGCTTTGGACGGGGAATGAGGCGGCAAGAGAAGTGAGGTTCTTAGTGGAATAAGTCCACCTGTTAAACCAAAATGAACCTATGTTTTAATATATATAATAAATAACCTATGAAAAATACCTTTCATAGCATTCAATAGGGAGTGATGATTGCCAGATTTCAGCATCACTCATACCTCATTCGCTTTCACATTCTCACAACCATGGAAAGAGATACACAAAAGTAGTAAATTAAAGATGTCTATTCCTCTATTCCGTACCGCATAACTATTGAAAATGTCCCAATCATCAAGGTATGTCTTTAAGGATCAATGAATTGTAATAAACGTTTAAGTATATGCATCTCTTCTTAGGCACTTCATCCATTACGTAGATTGTCTCTAACGGAACACATATTTACATAGGATGTTTTAAGTTTCATTTTCTCATAGATTTATAATAATAATAATGATAATTATTATTATTATCATCGTCATTATTATTACATCATATGCAGCAAATGTGATATTGCTTATCATAAGAAATGTTCTAAATTAAAGGACAATATCTTTAAAACGATTGTTGCTATACATGACATTGATTGGTTCTGTGATCAGTGCAATCCCAAAAGTGTAAACAAAGAGGTGCCTCATGGCAGCTGCGAATGTAGCTCCTATGGAAAAGTTATAGGCGAACTGAAGCAACTGATTGTGGAACTTAAAAAAGAAATCGAGTTAATGAAGAATGGCCCTACTGCAGCATCCAGTACATTCAACTACGACACTATGAATTCCGTTGTTCTCGAGGTCAATGATCGTAATCNGAAATAGTCCAAAATATTACATTCATATAATAAAATATGAAGTGTACATAATGAAGTAGAATCTATAATAATTCATGATGTAAAATAGCAACAGTACAACAGTAGAAACTAATACACTTACATAGTACATAAATAAATTAACGACAGTCATAAGATACAATTATAAGCTATTTTCCACATTATACATTAATGTTAATATAGTTACATTATATAGTTATAGTGTTACATAATGCGTGGCTTTTGAAGTAAGTTTAACTCTATTGTAACTTTGCTTTCCAAATAAGTTGGGTAGGTCTGAAATCAAACAGAGGAGCGCTTCCATCAAAGGACTTCTTATAACCCTCTTAACTATCTGAAAGCCCGCCACTTATCTTGATTATAGATTCGATTAAAAGAAATCGAAATGGACAGATTAAGGAATGGAGAAAATTTGAAAGAAACAAATGAAAAATTGCTCTACTTTTTAAATGAAATTTCAGAATCCCAACCCCTCGGTTTTTTACGTATCTCAGTGAAATAATATATGCTGCCTTGAATGTGGAAATTCCACACAAGTTTATTAATCATGCGTCATCAATGAATTACGAGGCATTCGTGGTACTCGAATCAAGGTTCGCGATTCAATTCCCCTTTTTAGAAATAAAGCAATAAATCATCCGGTTAAGTTGTTTAATGACCTCAGAAAAAAATGATTCATTGCTTGGAGAGTTTTATGACAGGCACTTAATTAAAACCGGCGTTACACTCATTCTAAATCGTTATCCTGATTTTCCTTTCTAACAGTTTTCAATTCAAACGACCTCGGGACATTAGTCAAGCAATTTTTCGTTTTTGCTCACTCCTTACAGGAGTTTTAGCATATACCATCAGATAGAGGGAAAAGCTAAGTATTTTGCTAACTTTTCATTGCAGTTCGTTGAAAAGCTCCATTTCTTAGAAATGCAAATCTCTTTGGGATTACAAAACTTTTATGTACAACATCTACTTATCGCATGCTAGCATTTTGATATCCGTAATTTCTTATAATTACAATATGTACTTATTTGCATCGAAAATATAGTATATTCTACAATATATGGATGTCTGCATATATGCGTAGATGTGACTATGAATGATGAAATTTTGAAATATAAATTATTTCCTTAATATAGGATTATAAGCGCCTAAGTTTCGTGAATTATAAAAGGGGGTGAATATCTGTCTATGAAAATTCTCTCCGACTATGTACGTTGTAATGATTTTATAAATTATTGAAAATTTATAAAATAAGGGAGCGTTCACCGCATTTCCCCATGTATAAAACGCCCTTTTTCTTAAAAAATCTCGGGTCTAAAAACTGAGTGCGTCTTATACAATGTTCGCAGTGAACGAAAGCAAGGGTGAAAGCCGGCGACCAATTCCAATATTCGGGTCCCAAGTCAAGCTGCGTCTTATTCATGGGAGCCTCTTATACACGGGGAATTCCGGTAATTCATTGGGAAAGTGTTAAAATTCGCCCCATTGAGATTAAACATACCATTGACGTAAACGACGATTAAATTCACTTCCTATCGGAAAACTTTTGTTCATTTTATCCTTGGTTTACTAATAAGTACTTTTGTTCACTTTCTCATTGAAGATAACGGGTTAGGGGAGAGCATCTGGCTCGAATCAAGATATGGTGTTTAGGTCATTTCATTCAGAGCGGCTTCTGGGTGGCCGAATTTACTGATTGTTGTTTTAAGGTCGTAATCCCATATTATGGAAAATAAGGTATTTTGAATATGTTTTAGTTTTGAGTTGAATCTTTCGGTTATTTTATTTAAGGTTGTTTTATATTATGATACTTGTATATCTCGGAAGTGCTGGTGTTATATAGAGCTTCCAAAATCCCTTTAAATGGTTTTGTTTTCGAACTTATACATCCTCTGTAGATAGGGTTTGTATGTACATATAATGCAAGGAGTGTGGTGTATAAGTGAGAATCGATCTGATAAGGGATAAGTATGTTAGGAGTTTAATGTTTATGGCTGCCTGAGATCTGTTATATATTCCAAATAAGGCGAATTTTGTTTTCGTTGCCTTAAACATACTATTGGTTGACTTAAGCATAAATAAGCGAGATTCTCAGATATTAGATTAGCATTGGCTTTGTTTCCATTTCGCTTGTAGTTTGCCATTTGGAGAGTACTGGAGGCTGGAGGAGTCAAATGAGATTCTTTGCATTCAGATGTATTCGTCGAGTCACGCAGTGCATTATGGTATGCGGTCTTTAGCATCATGTGAAAACTTTTTCACTCAGGTGAAGGGAATCTTCCGAAAAAAGATTACTTTAGATTAAAATCTTCCCAGCCTTATTCCCGTTACTTGTGTGATCAGGCGGTGATGCTTATCTTTAGAGATAATGATGGATTTCGTCTCTAACACTTAATTTACAGCTTTTAATTATTAATTAAAGTTTTTCTCCTCATTAGAGGAACCTTCACTTATTACTCGATTACCACATCTTGTATTCTTCGCGCTTCTGCACTTCATCGTCGCTAATCTTCTTTTCTCAGCTGCAGTTATTATGGTTTATTGGTCCATTTATAAGGCCCATGTTTCACAACCATACAGAGGGTCACTTATGTAAGTTTCTCTGAGATGTTTCTTAACACCCAAGCTTGTTCTAGTGTCTGCCAACAGGGCCGGCTCTACATAATTCTTCTCAGGTACATAATTTTGCACTCCGATACAAAATCGTTCGAAAACGCACCTTGGTTATCTTTCCTTACTAATAAAGAAGGAGAAGATCGCCCCAAACTCCCGTCCCTCCTGATACTTTGGTTATCCCATAGTTCCGACCCTGCCTGTAAACAATTGTTTATTTAGCAAAATGTTATCTTCTGGTATGCCACGCTACTTAAAGTTCTATTAATTTCTTCATACTCCCATTTCATTGGTGCCTAGCAAAATTATAATTATTAGAAGAATCGTCATTTTTAGAAATTATGCGGAGAAAACCTGCCATTTTTGATTTTCTATCTCAGTCTTCGCTTTTAAATTTTTGAACAAATACGGAATTCGGTCTCTAAGTTGCGCATATTGAGTAGTGAATATAAATAAAGTTTTGGAGATGTTTCACGTGGTTAAAACCCTAAAGACATACTTAAACATAAAAATGTGTAAATATAGGGCTAAGATAAAGCATCAGATGGTGAAAATAAATTAATAGCTTCATCATTAATACAGGGTGATTCAAAAGTCTTGTTATGATTACGGAAAATCAGAGCTTTTTTATTTTTCAACGTAGATACATGAAAAAAAGATTAAAATGTTACTAAATACATCAAGTTTTATTTGTTATCGCTACAAATGTTCAATGTGACCTCCATTTGAAGCAGGGCACACATCTGCACGATAGAGAAGTTCTGATTTTCCGTAATCATAGCAATACTTTTGAATCACCCTGTGTAATCTATCTATCTATCTATATATATAAAGCAGAAAATCTGTGGGTTTGTGTGTTTGTGGGTTTGTGTGTTTGTGTGTTTGTTTGTTCACGATTGGAGTCCACACCGTTTGTCCGATTTGCATCAAACTTTGCACACGGGTTCTCCCTATCTATTTTCCCCGTTGAGAATCAACGGGCACTTTAGCTAGTTATATATATATTACATCGACAGCCAAGGTCTTCTCGCCCATATAGGTCTTTAAGCAGAAATCGAACCCGGGACCAATTTCACTAAAGGTGAAGGCGCTACCCACTAGGCTATCCGGGATCAATTATTTTCTACTTGTGCTGTTTGAGATTATGTTTTTTCTTGAAAACTGTTATGAAGCTTTCCAATGCCTGAATCACGTACTATTTGGGAGAGGAGTGGACCATACGAGTACGTTAATTTTATTCAGTTAACTCTTCTGAAACATGCTTTCTGAAAGTAACCGACTATAAAAACAATTTTAATCGCATTACATCTTCTTATGTTAAATCAAATTTTAGTAATATTATCTGCAGCTTGTAGTCTTTAAGAAGCGAGTGCTTAATATAAACACGATTTTTAATTCAGCAATCAAAAAATATATATTATTCTATAAAATGTATGCATCATAATAATAACGAATTCAAATAATATGTTAAAGATATGATATCATTATTGTATCCTAATTAATACAAGTTATAATTAATACAATTATATATAATTATTATACCCTAATTAATACAAGTTATTATTTAAATACAGATTTTGGAATAGCACATTCATGTATACTATAATACAATAATTTTATAGTACTTTAAAAGTAAAGAATCAGAGAGTTGCTCTCATTAAATTTCTTACGCGGTTCAATCGAAACGCCAATCTCCCTGGAGGTGATAATGTTCTTGAATCTATGGTTTCAATTGTTCTAATGAGTTTTTTCACTTTCGTACGCTTTGAAAAGAATTGTTACGACAAAAGCAAAATCATTTGGATATGGAGAATCGTTGGGATATGAAGCACGGATAATAAATTTCAGGTCAAACTTAATCAATAAATTCAATGATAATGCTTCCTTGTAAGACGAAGAAGTTAAGAAGACGAAGTAATTTAGCGTCCATTCTGTTACATTTAGGTACAACGAGATATATTAGTAGACTAGATGCTAGGAATAGTCACTTCAAAGCTTAAAGAAAGATTTTTCTGCGGACAATGCACTGAAGTAACACTTATAATAGCGAAATAATCCTACGGTGCATGCACCACGTGCCACACGCCGAAAGGCGGCTCAAAGGGTGTATATGTAGATGTAAATAATAACAGTTATAATTATAAATTTAATTTAATGAATACTGGAAGAATACCAATCAAAGGTTTTATAATAGTCAAGAAATGATTAAAGTTGAATATAATTTAGATATATCAAGGAAAAAGGCATAAAAATAATTTAAACTTGGGTACATCAAATAAATTCAGTGATAAGAGTGTAAACGAGCATTGATTACGAAGAAAATGATTTGATAACTATTTCTGAATATTTTCGGGATATTTCAATGAATGAACTTGACTTAAATTAACCGTTCCCAATGAACTTGAAAAAATTCAATTGTGGCTATTTTGGAGATTCCGCAGAATACCGAATAATTGGGAGAATTTTCACCAAAATTACATTCCCTTCTCGATTAAAATTGCGTTCCCTAATATTAAAAAAACAAAGACTCTTCTAATTCATTGTTAATAAAAGTTTTTTTTTGCAAATAATACATTTACGTGCTAAAATTCAGAGTGTGAATTCGGTTGACATGATTTTCATTCAAGACTAATAATTGAATCCTGATTATCAGGGCTAGTTAAAATAAGATTAAGCTTGGTAATGGAAACCCCAGATAGTGCGCAAGATTTAAGCAACCAGAGGTTTTAATTAAATCTTGCAATGGCTTAAAACGCAGAATTTTTGATAGAATGAGCTTTGCTTCTTTACAGCATTTGATATAGGCGAATAATCGTAGGCATTGACTACAAATGGGTTCGTCAATATAAGACGTACTCCTTAGCCTAAGGTTAGGCCCTGAAATTCCAATAAATGTAATAATGAGTTTAATAGATGAAGATTAATACTATCAGAACCACTCGTGTTCTCGAAAACACAAGGAGAATTCGGAGTATCCGGCAATCTATACGGCAAATCGAAGTTTAGCGCACAGAGAATATCTCTTAGTTTTAACTAGACTATGATTATTTGACCACTTTTATGATTCATTGAACTCTTTTTCACCAAGGAACAAGGAAAACGTCGGTTATCAACGGAATACTTCCTCCTTTTCCCCGAACCGCTGACCCGGAAGCAGTCTCGGATGCGAAGTGAAAACCCTCCGTTCGTTTCCCTATCGATGCACTCTCAGGCATCCGAAACAATATTTCAATGCACCGACGAACCTCACGTCAGACGGCGAGAAAGCCGCAGTTACGTATCGCTTTTTTGGCGGATAAAAACGCGGGATTGCGGGTGTGTGTGGGAGGAGGAGTTTTAAACCTGTTAAGTTGAGCAAGATATGCAGCCTCTCATTACGGCATCTAGTGGCGGGGAATGGAAGTTTGGGGGGTAGTCATGCTCTCCAAGAGGTCGTTGAACCTCAATATAGAGACAATCGCCATATACAAAGCCTTTCCCTTATGGCGAAACCCCGCCTTTCTCTCCCCCTTCTCTAGTGCCCTTATGCAGTCGGCTATTACGTGAAAGAGTCACTCTTGCAATAGCTGCCGATGGTAGGGATTTCCTACCGTCTTTAGGGACGATTCCGAGAGACGTTTAACCTTTTTGGTACAGGAGATATCGTTATTATTCATTGTACGCGCAACTGGCGCTTTCTCCGTATTTCGATGGAAAAGAAACGGTTTTTTTAAAAGAGGAATTCATCTTTCCAATCGTTTTAGTTAAATTAGGATGGTAGATATTTAAAATTTGACTCTAATGACTTTATTGACTATCCCAAAACTATCTTCTAATACACTTGGGCCCAGTATTATAATGTATACTTAAAATGGATATTAACTAATGTTCACTTTAGGGCCCGATTTTATATCGTTTTCGTAGAGTTAAAGCAAATATTATTGTTAATCTCTCATGCATATGTTAAATTAGCATGGAGATTAACTAAGATCTTCACTCTAATGAACCATTGAAATACTTAATTTAACATTACTTAAAGTCCCTTTTATGTATACATTTTAGTAACGGGCCTTAGATTTCTCTACTCAACACAGTTTTATTTGTGGAATTTATTAGCAATGGGTTGCACCAGAAGCTGTCAAATTTTTTACCCTATACCCCTTGGCTTTAAGTATCCGCAACTCGTACTACAATAGATTACTAAATTTAAGTCATACTTTATTATCAATGGGTTTATTTGTTACCATAATTTCATTGCGATGAGAAATGTAACTCTTAGGCATACCATACGATTAATAGAAAGGTGTAACTGGCAGACAGACATGGTTTCAACATGGAACCCAGGGTATGTTTCTGTAGCAACTAATATTGGAATGCTTCAATAGCGTAAACCCTCTATTCAACGCAACCCATGGGCAAGCTTCCCTTTGGAGGTAGAAAACATATGGAAATTAGTTGGAAGGATGGTTTCTCCAGGTCAAATTTTGCACGAATTAAAACGCAATAAAAATATCGTTCATTCAATAGAATGTAGTGAACAATGATAGTGTAAAATCATACGATTGTATAATTATTTAAGTGCAATCTGCTCCTTAATAGTATCTGCCTCATCAATCATAGTTTATTGTTATTTTTAATCGCTACACTATCAATTTTGTGTCTACTATACCTTTGCACTTCGGACAATTGTTGATACATTTATTTGTAAATGATTACGTTTGTAAGTTTGTAACTTCGATTTTATTAATTTACAAGACATTTGGTGATAAAAATCGTATTGATAGAACTCAATTACGACAGCAGGCATCCTATTCCATGTAACGTGTCAGATAAAAATAAACATAATATTGCAATTCTATAAATTAGTTGCGATATATGTACAAATGTATATTGTGTAAACCAAGGACATCTGGAGTTCTTCGAGAGGATTGAAAATTCAATGCGAGGTACAGAATTTTACAAGTTTTATTTATTGGCAAGGGAAGGAATTGAGAGTTTTTGGAAAAATTCAAAATATTTACTACGCTAGACCACAAGTATTCTGGATTTGCAAATACTGGATTGTGCTGTTCGTGTTCCTTGAACCCTTCGTTAAAATTTACATCTGTTTTAGTGTTTAGAGAATTAGGTTCTCTTAGAGTTAGAGTAATTCTTCTCAACCTTTAAATCTCATCAATCTTTTATTCGCCTTGACATTTGAGGGTCACAAGACCCCATTTGCTAGTTACCTTATGAGTCCGAATTTATTAACAAGGAAACAGTTAGCTCGAAACATTTAATTGATATTGCGAGAAATACCTTAACAGTATGAAATCTTCGAAAATATAGACGCCGACTTTCTGTGCATAAGAAAAAGTCCTCATTCATAAATGCCAAATCGACTTAGTGATGCCATATGCCTTTCAGGTAGCTGATTTTTTTACAATAGGTAAAAAGATCTTGAAGAAAATAGTTGGTAAAACAGCCAGGTAATCAGGATTTGCGTGGAATTGGAATTACGATTATGAAAATGATACTTGATCTTTGATACCCAGAGCTTTGGCGGATCCAGGATGCCTATTGGTCTAGAGTGGCTATCAATCCAATCGCCCCCTCCCTCTTTGGTGACATTTTAGCACTAGGAATTTACGTGGAGCTTGGACTAAAATCGGATTATGAAGTTTTTCCACGATCACTCTTCTTTCACTGCATTTATCATTAAAAAATGCATTTAAAAGGTAAAATGAAGATGAGTTAATAAGGAAATTCTATTAAATTGCCTTGCTCTCCTTTATAAGTTCGCCCACTGGCTTGTTTCTTGATTTACCCCTGTCTCAGGGGTAAAGTAACAGATTTCTGGATCTCTACGGAGAAACATCTATGGGGGAAGAAATGGATTAAAGACAGAAATAGGGGAGTGGAGTGGATGGGGAATAATAAAGAACTCAGAGGGAAAACACTTGAACCAACATGTTCAAGTCATGGGGTAAACCACGGTGACTTGTTAGGAAGATAAACTAGAGAGGGGACAGCGATTGAGAAGCTGTTATTGATGGAAATTTCCAGAGTAATTTCAATTTATTCTTTCGTTAGAGATCAACTCACCGAGGGTTTACTCACCAAATGATATGCCTTCAGTTGTTTTCAAGCATATTTTATTAAGAAACGAGCGGATTACTAGGTACATAAACTGATATTTTGTTGCATCATCATTTGTGATGTAACTATAATTACCGATTGACTAATGATGACCCATCTTATTATTCTCTGAGTTTCCTGCAGTGATAACGCAATAGATTTGCTTCTGAAGATTTAAAATCTTCAACCAGATGGAGAATATTACATTATAACTTGGCCTCCGGATAGCCAAGTGGGCAACGCGAGTTTGGTGTAAGCAGTCCCTGGTTCGATTCCCGGTCGATGCCTACGTGCGATATGTTCTTAAATCAAAATGGTATAGTTTATCAATTGTATCTACATTGCAATTTCAATGTATTGTGTAGCAGAACTCAGGTTTTGGTTTGATGGTTGATGTAGGTTTCTTATAGCGATTTTGATACTTATAAGTGATTGATAGCTTCTAACTGATAGTATGATGAATATTTAAAACGATAGAAAATAACTTATATAAGCCAGTAGTTATTTGCAATCTATGTATTGTTAATGTATGTTTCCTATCGTCTTATAGCGTTTTTGTTACTCATAAATGACTGATAGCTTCTAACGTATTACATGATGAGTAATTTAAGCGATCGTAAAAACTAATAGAAGCCGGTATTCATTTGCAATCTACCCAGTTTAGCCCAATAAAAACGTTTGTATTGTACTGCACCAACGAACAATTTTCATTATTGAATTAGCAAAACCCCTCCGACGTCATCATCGCGGAATTTCAAATTGCAAATACCTTCCAAGGACTTTAAAAATTTCCTCCCACTCATAACTGGGGTTTTCGGCAGTGAATCAACTGCGATAAACAGTCCCTATACGGGGAACAGCTCGATCGTTGAACAGTGGAAAGCCAGATTCAATAGCGATGCGTGTCCGCAGAATCTGATAAGCCTCCGCAATTGGGACATTCGCCCTCGTACTTGCCTTCATCGAAATGCACGACAAACACGCCTGCTTGAATCGTATCAGGAAAATGCGTGGGTCCATTCGGATCGGAGACATCTCGTCCTTTGCGATTGTGCACCGAATTGCTTTATTACGCTCCGAGAGGATTGCGACGATGTTTTTACCGCAGGCGTGGCTTTCGTGAGTTGTGAAATCGTGATTCAGCGCTTTTCATTGAGTGTATTATATGAGACGAGCATTAAAGCTCCCCTTGTAATTGGTTTTCTTCTGTGAGGTGGAGAATTTTAGCTGAGATTAAGCCGAGCGGCTTTGCCGTGAAAGTGGACTCGAAACCGAGGCGAATGCTTGTTAACCGACGGTTTTACGCAAGGGATTAAATATCATTCGCTGTTTCACTTGCATCATTTTAAGACTTGCAGCTAGCGTTCAGCCATAAGTACTGACGTTTCTAACCACTTATCTATTAAGAGGGAAACTGAATCTTCGATTAACGTCAATAGTCGAAAATGTTTTCGGTAGTTATCTCGATAAATCGATGATCGATAGATAGGATAATCGATTAATATCGATACCGTTAGATACCTTGATAGTTATCAAATTACTGGTGAATGAATTGTCTTTAACGTGTATTTCACGCAAGAATGCACACGCGATACATTGCGCGATTTTACGTTCCAGGAAAATTTCGAGTTATATGACGTAAAAGAAATTAATAGGATAGTTCAACGGTGAGCAAAGTCGGATCTTTGCTAAGTGCGGTTCCCACTGATAATATAACTGGTTTTTGTTTATTTCAGAACTTTTTTCACTCTATCTTGTTAAAGTAACTAATAGCTACAGCATAGAGTAATCTTACCATACTTATTATATTAAGATTTCTAAATGGTAGTAGTAATAGTATTTTATCGACAAAAAACACTCATAACATACATATCTTAGAAAATGCACTGTAAGTGAACTGATGTCTCGTCTGATACAATACGATTACGGAAATATATATAGAGTGATTCACATTTCATAACATTCTGCCTAATTTACTATCCGTTCATATGACATTATTGTTTCATATTGCAAATTCCATATTAAAAATACATATACATATCATATTTTACATAAAAATCTTTTAAGTGAAATATCATCATCATTATATAATGCAATACACCCAAAATTAAGCAACTTACTAAACGAAGTAACTAATATATTGTTTACTAGTTAGCTGTACATAATAATAAATGAGTTCATGAAGTCAGAATTTCGTTAAAGGTTGACCAATAAATTATTGTGTACTTCTTACGGAATAGCTGCGAATGTTTTATGCAAATTTTGCGCCAAATTTCAAAGATTTCATCAAAGGTCATAATTTAATATAATATTTTTTATTACGGCAACTTTTATTATTTATAATATAAGAATTTTTCCCTAGCAATCATATATCCATCAATGATTTTAAAATATTTCTGAAAATTTTATGGATAGATGAATGAATGTTTAAGTTGAAAAATTCAACGGCGGCTGTTTCGAAGATATTGTATAGCGATAGGAAAGAGATCCGTAGAATTCCTAATGATTGGGAGAATTTTCGCTAAAATTACGTCTCCTTATTAATTAAAATAACTTTCCGACTATTCTAAAACAAAGGCGTTTGTAATTCATCGTTAATAAAAGCTTTTTGCAAATAATACAGTCACCTGCTAAGATTATAATAATAAAGGACTTTATTCAGGGCGAGATTGAGACTAACAAGTCTCTTCTTACATCTAACCCTTGATTCAGAGTGTGAATTCGGTTGACATGATTTTCATTTAAGACATATAGTTGAATCCTTATTTTCTGGGTAGGTTAAAATAAAAATAAACATGGTAATGGAAAACCTGTACGGATTGTACGCATATTGTACGCAAGATTCAATGTAATAAGCAATTAGAGGATTTGATTAGATCTTGCTTAATGGCTCAGAATTGGCTTAGAATTTCTTATATAATTAAATCGTGCTTACAAAGATTTATATATTATAATTTCCGTTCTATTTACCATTATGTTCGGATTACCACAGCAAAGATGTTTAATTTCGATAAAATATAAATTCAGCGAAACCTGCCTTTAGCGGAATCCCATGGTGCCGAAAAAATGTTCCTAAAGGACAAGTTGCCGTTTTATGTAGGTAGCGCTATAAAGTTGTCAGTGTATAAGTAGAGGCACGAGAAGATTACGTTAAACCCCGTTAATCCGCAAACTATATAATCCTCCTCCGGATAATAGAGATTTTATTGTTTGAGTGGTACAGGAGGATCAAGATCGAATGAAATTATTTTTAAAATAAAAATTTACGTTTCAAGACATTACCTCATGATTGTAGCTTTCAAGACATTACCATTCGTTTCCTTATGCACCGATCTTTGAAACGACGAACAAGAGAAATCGGCAATTGCTGAGTGATTTTTCAAAATTTTCATGTAGGAATCGTTTTTAATTCTGCAGTATCACCTAGGAAACCATCCAAGCACATGCGAAGGATCTTTGAAATATCTTCTTCCAACTATTGAAAATAATTTGGTTTTAGTAGATTCAATCTTTTAAGAAAACGTAATAATGCTGCTGATTTTGAGCAAAAACACAGGAAAGAATAATTAACACCGAAGTAATTTAAGCGAATTCAAGAATATTTTATTTATATATTATGCATTACCGTCGCAGTTAGACGCTGAGTCAGGTGGCGACGCTATCTTACACTAATTTGACAAACTTATACAATTAACACAAACAAACTTACTGTCTTACATACATAACTATGAAAATCAAAGAACATCTTTGCCTATCGTTATTTCAAACTACTCTATCATTATATTTACAATTTAAACAGCTATAAATTATACAATTTAACATAAATCTCCGAAGTAACCAATGAGTACACACACACAATATATCAGAACNAGTTCACATTAGTTTCGAGTAACATTATCAAAGCAATGCGCGTTACTTCAGTGATATGGTTTGTATGAAATGTATTTATCGAAACTAAGTTTGAATTTTTCTAATAAAAATTGTATTGCAACATAAATAACTTCGATTAAATCAACACAAATATTCCCTTCTCGTCCTGAGCTATCCATAATTCTTTCCTCTAAATGTTTGCCAATCTTTTTTATTTCTATCATAATCGTTCCTAGATAAGTCATGTGTATCACACAGGAGACAACAAATAATGTTGTCGTAATAATAGGAAAAGTTGACTACGGTTCGGTTGCCGCCCCTAAGATGCCGCCGCCCGGGTGTGATGCACCCCTTGCACCCATAGGACTCTGATTGTTGGTATTTATTGTTAATAATTAGTTATCCTTAATTCAACGACTTCTTTTAACGTTTGGCTTCTCAACTGACACTTAAAAATTGATTAAGAATTAAGTTATGAATATAGAAATGAATTCTGAAGATAATATTGATGACAATTGATTAGATCAAGGATCACTAATCATATTGCACCATATGTTAAAAGTAGGTATAGATAAATTAGCACAAGAATTAAGTTTGTAGAACTGAAGTTGGCTGTTTGCGACCCGCGAAATCTTTTTCAGTGCAACTACAACACTCAATGAGCTTGGATTCCTCTAGATTAGAACGGGGCTTCCCAACCTTTAGACTTCCACGTCACACTTTCGTGGTTACTCGAACTTAGCAACACGCTAAATCACACATTCATTAGTTACACTCTAAATACAAATTAATAAGATAGATTGACCATTTATTAGCGAGGTAAGACCCAATTGGGCCCCTCTTCCACCCAACCTCGTATGTCGTTGTTGTATGTTGTACAATGATCAATCAAAAACAAAGAGTAAGTGTTGCGAAGGGTAAAAATCTTTGCAGATGAAGGTTGACTAAGAAAATACCCACATATCGGGTAAGCACCGACGGAGAAGAGGGGGGGGGGGAGAAAAATCCATTAATTTTGTTTTAGTTTTAGAGTATTTTATAATTCTTTTAAGTAAGGTAAACTCTCTCAAAATACAAGCTCTCCTAACCTAATCTTGTAATAGTGACTGCCTATTTAATGTACCTTTTTTGGGTGACCCCATGAGTAGTAGGTCACTTTAGACAGGTTTTAACGTAAATGTCTTACAAGTTCAAATTAATTGCCTAACTAACCCAATATCTGTCTCTCTGCTATTCTTCAAACTTCTCTTTTGAATTTCATTATCATTTTTGCACCGACCAAACTTATTTCCGCATAGCAATGCTAATCCGCCAGTTTCTGCTCAAAACCACCATCAGTCAATACACATTTTTCCGTTCACAACGCCTTCGAATTTGAACTTATAATTGCGGAGATCAATAAATCTCTCGAATTCAATATCTGCGGAAGGCAATCCTCGTTAGGAGCACGACATTCACTCAGGCACACGTTCAATTGTTTTGTAACGGATCGGAGACCAATTTCCGGGATGTTGAAAACCCGCGCCGCGCACAATGTGTATCGTCGTGACTCCGCTTTACAATCGTGACTTTATAAAGGCTAGCCGCGGCCGTTGCCTTAATGCTCCGCCAATATCGAGCAGTTGACATGCTAATCAGATCTATTCTAGCATAATAATGCAGCAGTAATCGCTCCACTTTGGCTACCCATGCGAGTACGCTGCCCTTATTTTCATAATCTCTTATCTTTTTGATCGAAGATTGATATCACATGAGTGGGGATTATCAAGGCAGCTCTCCTTCTCAATGCTGGAATCGCTTGGAAAGCTATTGGCGAAAATGTATGTAAAATATCACCCATGGCCGTTGCTGTTAGCGTATTGGTACTAGTAATAAATGTTAAAATATTCCTGTTTGTTTACTTGTCTATGTCTATGTTAGTACCCTGCATGATTCTACTTCCCTAATCGATTACTTCCGTGTATCGATCGCGGAAATAATGAAATCTTGAATCGATTCCTTCTAGCATATAATACCCTGATTTTACTCGCAGTATTAGGTTGGCCTATGTAACATGGAGGACGCATTATATCGGCGACATCATCTGTGAATGAGCTTTCTCTGAACTTATTTAGTAAATTTATCCTTTGTTCAAATCCTGTTTCTTCTAAAGATTCCCATCCTGCGTCCTGAAGCATTTGCGCAACACTCACTGACTTATCGTAACAATTCTTTACAAAACGTATCGCCTTTCGCTGTACCTTTTCTAATTCCCGAATACAACACTTATCGGAAGGGTCCCATACACTACACGCATACTCAAGATGAGGTCTAACTAACGCGAAATAACATCACTCGCGAATTTTTTCTTCATTCCTAAAGACTATTCTCTTCACTGAGCCGAGTTTCTTAAGTGGTCTTCCAGATGTACTCGTATTACGGATGTGGGTACCCCATGTTAAGTTACTCGTGAGGTTTACTCCAAGATATTTCATCGATTTTACCGTTGATAAAGTTTTCCCTCGGAGACTGTACGAATAATCATTGGCGATAGATTCTCTTTCGAAGAAGTTGAATACTGAACATTTGTCTACATTTAGCTCTAATCATCACATTGTTCCATAATTTTATGCAAGTAATTCGACAAGTTTAATCGATCCTCTCTACTCTCTATTTACCAGAAAAATTAGTGTCGTCCGTAAATATTCTACTTGAATGGAGATATTCAACTTGCAAGGAGTGATGCTTTGATTGTCCCGCGATTTTGTAACGAGACTTATTAAGGGCGACAGAAAGTCAAAATTAATTGATACCAACATTTTTATGAAAGCTACTCTCCATCCACTTAGGAGATACGATAATTTATTGCAGCGAAACTATTGTAACGAACCTTGTTACACTTTTTCATTGCTCCGCTTCCTAGTCAACCACATTAATTTTCATCAAACCCTCGGACAAAAGTGAATATTTCCTTGGCAGTCAATCAGTTACTGGAGGGAGACTATTTGGTGGAAATTTTAAACAACCGCATCTCCTAAGAGGGTGGAGAGAAACTCATTTAAAAAATATACTGTGTTAATTAATTCTGATTCTCTATTACCCAAAATAAGTCTCGTTACAAAATCCCGGTGCGATCAAAAAGTATCACTCCTTGTAAGCTTATATGCCCTTTGGCTACGTAAATTATTATTATTGGCAGAGCCGCGCCCGGCCTTTCTACCGCCCGGGTGCAGACATAATTTGCTGCCCCTTAAAGTCAAATGCCAAAACCGCACATTTCCTGATTTGTAGGTGAAATTTAGTTTGAAATACTTTGAAATGCCAGTGTTTTATGACTGAATTTCCCAACTTACATGGGTTACAAAGTATCAGTAACAATTAATTATGAATATTCCGTATGCTGACGTAGTAAATAGCCAGCATACGGAATAGTAAATTGTTAAAGTTCACATTAGTTTCGAGTAACATTATCAAAGCAATGCGCGTGTAACTTAAGTGGTTTGATTTGTATGAAATATTTCTCAGAACTAAATTTGAATGTTTCTAATAAAAATTGTATTGCAACATAAATAACTTCGATTAAATCAACACAAATATTCCCTTCTCGTCCTGAGCTATCCATAATTCTTTCCTCTAAATGTTTGCCAATCTTTTTTATTTCTATCATAATCGTTCCTAGATAAGTCATGTGTATCACACAGGAGACAACAAATAATGTTGTCGTAATAATAGGAAAAGTTGACTACGGTTCGGTTGCCGCCCCTAAGATGCCGCCGCCCGGGTGTGATGCACCCCTTGCACCCATAGGACTCTGATTGTTGGTATTTATTGTTAATAATTAGTTATCCTTAATTCAACGACTTCTTTTAACGTTTGGCTTCTCAACTGACACTTAAAAATTGATTAAGAATTAAGTTATGAATATAGAAATGAATTCTGAAGATAATATTGATGACAATTGATTAGATCAAGGATCACTAATCATATTGCACCATATGTTAAAAGTAGGTATAGATAAATTAGCACAAGAATTAAGTTTGTAGAACTGAAGTTGGCTGTTTGCGACCCGCGAAATCTTTTTCAGTGCAACTACAACACTCAATGAGCTTGGATTCCTCTAGATTAGAACGGGGCTTCCCAACCTTTAGACTTCCACGTCACACTTTCGTGGTTACTCGAACTTAGCAACACGCTAAATCACACATTCATTAGTTACACTCTAAATACAAATTAATAAGATAGATTGACCATTTATTAGCGAGGTAAGACCCAATTGGGCCCCTCTTCCACCCAACCTCGTATGTCGTTATTGTATGTTGTACAATGATCAATCAAAAACAAAGAGTAAGTGTTGCGAAGGGTAAAAATCTTTGCAGATGAAGGTTGACTAAGAAAATACCCACATATCGGGTAAGCACCGACGGAGAAAATGAAAAAGAGAACAGAAAATTCAAAAGTTAATATGGAAAATAAACACAATTAAATATATTATAATGTATACTTAAAAAGGATTTAAAGGAATTAAAACAAGAAAATAACCAGCAGAACACAATACAGTAAGGCCCGGAATTTTAATGCATTCTTATAATAGACTTTAACTAGTAGTAGTAATATTGTTAAAAGTGCTTCGACAGCTTAGGTCATTTTGCACATAGACTCCCACCTGGTATCGAACCCGGGACCGCTTTCACCGAAGTCGAACGCGTTGCCCACTTGGCTATCGGGGGTCCCCGGGTTTTAACTTATGTTCAGTTTATTATAATGACCCGGTATTATAATGGTTTGTTAAAGAGAAGATTATAGTTAATATCCAATATGTACGATGGCTTAGCATGAACGTTAGTTAAAGTCCTTTTAATGTATAGGTTATAATACCAGACCTAAACCTCATTGCGGACTCTCCTTATTAAAACCGATTAAATTAGCCGAGACTTTGTGAAACTCCGTAACATTAATGGTAAAAATAACTTCGTTAAAACTACGAAATTGAAAGAGAAAAAAAAGAAAATTCACAATGATAAAGGTTAGAAGACGTTCCATTTAGAATTTCGTCAAAGTAAAGATCTCTGTCATTATCGCCATTGTTTTTACTTAATGCTGCACTTTCTTCATCGGCAAAAGCAATTCATTCGATTTAAATAGTGATAGATAATGCAAGGCTGCGAAAGAGATAAACAGATACGGGCGTATTGGTTTCTATGAAAGAAACAATGGAAGCCGCGCCATAAAGTTGATTAATAGAAGGCATTGTTGCGATAGAAACGGTTTACAAATAATGCGCACTATAAATTATCTTCAAGAGATTTTCCTCTGACGCGCCGTTATTATATTCAGTCGAAGGAAGATTAAAGAGAAAATTACGTCGAAATCGTGTCGAAATCTCCGAAAACTGGGACAATAAAAATCTCCGACTGTGGTAATCAATTTGTATCAAGGACGAAGTTGTTCACACCTCTCAGAAAAATTGTTCGAAAGACATGTTTTCGAAACAGAGTCGTTTGTTCGCGAATTATGCTGCAACCTTTTCTTTCTGGAAATCCTGAGTGGCTGGAATCGATTTGCTATCTTTTTATTGACTCCCATAAAATGGCGTGCGCCACTTTGTGGCCTTGATGCAATCTTAAAACTCATTTTTTTCTTTCTCCAGTCGTCGGCAATTTTAAACATGTCTTCTTTATTCATTATTTTTTAGACAAATTAGGAACGTCTTCAATTTTTGTGAGAGTATAGCAAGTAGAATCAGCCATGTTACCACGTTCAGAAAAATGAATATATTTATTTACTTAATGCATTTTTAGATTTTTTATTGTATGTATTATTAAACAGAGTAAATAACATTACCAGGAGTACCGTTAACACCATAAAACGCATGGCAACATAAAAATTCTGAAACATAAATCTAGACTGATAATGCTACACAGATTATTCCGATTTTCTGTCATAGTACTACGAATCTACCGCTACAAACCCCCAAAATTTTAATAATATNTCTTCTGCAGTCCCGCTGTAGAACCTTCTGTCTCGTCTTTATTGTTAAAAAACGATAAATAACGTTTGTTAATACTCTTGGTACAAACTTCCCTAAGAGCAAGAAACAAAAATACATTTTGTAACCAAATAACAAAAAACTACAAGATATAAAAAGAGGAACAAGGAAATGGGTTAGATGACTTGGCACGAAAAGTCGTGCATCTCGGAAAATTCCCAAGGAGAAACGGACATGAAAAATGTCTGACGGAACCGGGACACGAACCCGGGTCTCCCAATTGCCGGTCGAAATACAATAATCGTTTATTAATGCCAAAGCACAAGTATTGGTTGAGACATGTTGAGGAGCTGCAGAACAGCTAGGATGGACTCATATTCTTAAGATGGATTTTCCCGGAATGACAATAATTTAGCCTTCAGGCTAGAACGTTAAAAAGCGACCTTTAAACACTGTATCATTACGTAGTATCATTTTCGAAAGGTTATTTTCGATATTTTCATAGCGTTACTGTGATGTACTGTGTACTGCTTTCGTATTTTTCAAATCTGATTTCGCAATGTTTTTTCACCACCTTTCACTGTGGATTTTCCGGCGAATTGAGTTTTTTTTCTTCCTTAACCTTAAGTTGCAAAGATTTTTACCAAACTTTACTCTTTCTTTTTTGTTGTTTTATTCTTAGGAAAATTTAAGTATTAGACGACGTACGAGTTCAAGCAGAAGAGAGGCTCACACGGGTCTAATCTCGCCAGTAAAGGGTCTATCTATTTTGCTTATCTCAACTTTTAGTTTCTCTATAAAGGTTAATGTGATTAATTATGAATAAATTTTATTCTTCCGGTGTTAGCAGTGTAAATTTTGATGGAATTCAATGATTCAATTCCCCACAGGAAACTGTTTGCGGAACACACATTTTCTACATATTTCATATGTTTTCTTTTCCGATACATTTGTAATTCAGGGTTTGCATAGGCGGTCCAATTTCCTCATCCAACCGTTACACTTCATAATTTTATTCGGTCGGTAATTTCTCTAAAAAGGCCTTATCCTTTATGAACCTCAGAACTTACGTTACGCTTTACAATCAAATTCGAGTTTTTCTACTAATTATTTAGGCTATGCATTAAATCACTAGTTCCAGTCGATGATAATTGATTTTACTTCTTGAGGAGATGTCATAGCTCTGCGATAAATTATTTAGCAGTTAATCCAAAGGATATCGCTCTTTGTCTTTTGTCTAAACATTTTCAATTTGCACCATATATTCACTTTCCGATTTAATGAATCAGTTTCGATAGATGCCATGATGGCGTTTTGTTTGAATCTAGTGATTGTGCCGTAACTTCGTGGGAGGATTCCATGAAGGAACAAGGATCCTGGTTCCTTCACGCAGTTTGTTTGCTTTTCAATTTCTTATTAGACGAGATATGTAAGAAACTTTAAACAAAAAGGATGGTAAACATAAAATTACAATTACAGTTTTCCACAAGTGTATCTATAGAAGTAAAAAACACGACCGGTTTCGGCGCAGATCGGCCATCATCAGGTGAATTTGAACCTGATGATGATGATTTGAGGATTTGAGTGAATTTGAACAGGTCGTGTTTTTTACTTCTATAAATACACTTGTGGAAAACTGTAATTGTAATTTTATTTTTCATAATAATCCTTTTCATATGGATTTCCACAAGATCAAGCCTGCCACAATCGATTTTAACCTTTAAAAATTTTATACAAGGTCTTCGTGTACTATACTTTAATACAACAGTAAATAATGTGGGTGGCAATAAAGAATAGGAGAATTAATCTGCGGTAAAAAATCTGGGATTGACAAGGAAACAATAATGGGAAAGGGAAATGGCATCAAATTTACGAAACTTTCAGGTAGTATAGAATTATATTATAGTTTTAAAATGAACTTCAAACGTTCGTTCAAATGGTCGTTCACTTACCTCTTCCACTAGCACATATTACAAATACACCAAAATTGAGTCACGATTAAATTCACACATAATAAATAAAAAATAAAAAATATAAAAAATTAAATAGCAGTAACAAAAGTGAATATAAATAAACGAATGGGTGGCTTAGTTATAATGAAGGGAGTCGTACTTTTTTGTTGTGTTGGTCATTAAATGGAAATATACTTGGGGAAGAAGTACAACGCCTGTCTTCATTCTCCGTGATGGATATCGAAAAGACTTCGCCAATTTTATTGAGTGGCACTTACAGCAGGCGTAAAAAGAAATTGCATTGTATTGTATTTAGATCGCAGTACACATAGTTAGCTAATACATTACATTTCAATTAATTTCATTCCTTTTCCAGATAATTCTTGAAATGTAATGAAGGGTAAGATACGTATAACTCAAATTACAGGTTTTGCTGGACTGAGATGATCTTAAAAGAACCTTTATTAGTTCATAAATTAGGTTCAAAGAAATTGAAAACGTTCAAATGTTCGTTCGACTCAACAATCCGTGCACTCGCGATTGCTCCGTTAGTATTAGGGCGTGAATGAATCGCCCTCGGCAGTACGTGACTCTGGTCGCGCAGGTGTTGCTGCCAACAAACTCCTAATGGACAAAGTTCTCGTGATTTTACTTCCGAGAACGGCCAAATTACGCCGAACCTTTATTCAGAGGAAAACGTTTACCTCAGATTCCATTGCATTCTCTTGGATCCGTTCAAACGGATTTTTTAAAAGTCATCTGCGGTGGGAAACTTTTCTATACAGGTTTCGGCCTTCGAACCCCTTCTCTGTGCCTCGATACCTCATTCAAGCTATTCCTTCTTTCTTATTATGTTTATTTATCCGTTGATTCTTCAGTTCAGTTATTTTCCGACCAACTTTTAAGATAGTAATGACACTGAAGAAATTTCACCAAATAACGCCTGAAACCTTCAAGTGCGCTACTAACGCTAACAAGGCATCTCTTTACCGTAAGCTGACCATCAAATATCACGTGGTAATGTTGCATCGCAACGAAACCTAGGTTGTCAAGAAAAAAACTTGTATATGGAATTTACAAAGTGAGGTTTTATTTCTTTGTCACCATGAAGAAATTCCACCAAATAACGTCTGAAACCATTACCTTTTTTCACTTTTAAGTAAGCTGAACATATCGCACACCAGCTTTCTTCTGCAGTCCCGCTGTAGAACCTTCTGTCTCGTCTTTATTGTTAAAAAACGATAAATAACGTTTGTTAATACTCTTGGTACAAACTTCCCTAAGAGCAAGAAACAAAAATACATTTTGTAACCAAATAACAAAAAACTACAAGATATAAAAAGAGGAACAAGGAAATGGGTTAGATGACTTGGCACGAAAAGTCGTGCATCTCGGAAAATTCCCAAGGAGAAACGGACATGAAAAAAGTCTGACGGAACCGGGACACGAACCCGGGTCTCCCAATTGCCGGTCGAAATACAATTCTCTCGTAAAGATTATTACTTTTGCTTCCTAAAGACGACATCTTCTTATAAATTTTCCCCTGCCACACATTGATAGGTGGTTTGCAGGGTTCTAACATAAATTAAATGATAAGGCATGTGGGTGGCGCGTTCGATTTCGGTGAAAGCGGGCCCGACTTCGATTCCGGTTGGTGCCAAATTTATCGGTGTTAACTCAGCATCGTGATTGGATAGCTAATAGCCAAATACGGTGGGGTGGGAGTCCATGCGTTGACCTCTGTTAATTCCGCCAGGCAATGCTTAACCCTCCAAGCCTTATCGTTTTCCAACGTTATCCCTCAAAGGGGTATTGCGCTTGAAATTTTTGAAAATAATGAAAATTAACACTTAATTATTCAGCCCGCGCGCAAGTAGTTTCCCGTACCCCAGTTGTCATTTAAATGAGCTATCTAGAGCCCCAATCTGCCATAATAAGTGACCAATTTTTAAATTTAGTCTCAGTACAAACATAGAATAGCATGGTAAATTTTGCTAAAGATTACTGACATGGAATAGTTTGGGAATTTACGTGAAAGAACAAATTTTGGAATGGTTTAATATAATATAATCATTCAGTTACTCTTCGCAATACCCCCTGACAAGATTCGCGTACCACTTGGAGATACTAGCACCCAAGGTTGGGCACCCCAGGTCTAGAGTTGAGATGAAACTGCCATCTATGAGGTGTTCCAGATTCTCTTAAATAATACCTTTACTTACATGTAGTCATCACGAGGCGAGAGAAACCGTATTATGTGTGGATATTTGGAGAAGATGAATCAACCATAAACTAACTTACAATGTTTCCGTGGGGAAGTAATAAAAATAACTTCTGGAAAATATTTCAAACATTTTTTACCCCGTTTACCTAGTTTTGCTTACGAAGTAAGTTACATTAAGGATGCGAAAGTTACTTTAACTTTCGCATCCTCGTCATTTTAGGGTATGGTCTACGTTTAAGGAAATGCTTTGATATAATCTCACATATAATAATTTTTTCTGCATTGTAATTGCTGTAAAAGAACGAAACACCTCCACTTGGACCGTACATTTATTCAAGAGCTTCGACTTTTAGAGTCTGAACACACGCGCTTCCATCAGCACTAATGATATCCCGCACGTCATAACTCAAATTAGTTTCGGAGAAATTCTCGAAAAGTTTCCGCCCATATTCTGATCCTCCGTTTTCTTAGGTTTCTCAATCGTAGAGAAATGTTTTGGACTTAAGAGAAGCCCCTAATCTTTCACAGTGGTACTTTTCCATTCCGACATTCGTCTCTTCAATTTTTTTTTCTCCGTAACAGCAGGTACTGTATGCGCGGCCATTTTGCCCCGTAAAAACGGTTGACTGCAAACTTTTCGCACTTCCTAGTATTTTCCATATTCCCAAACATTCCAACGCAGTAAAATATATATCTTCTCTCCGAATAGAATCATTTTTTATTGCCATAAATAGAAATATCAGCGATGGCACCAAACAAATTTCTTTCAGATATCGTTTGGATTGAAAGTGTCAATCCGTATGATATGATATTCGTATTAGTTAAAATAAATTAATATCACACAAGGGAATAGGTCAAAGGTAACTTTACTTATTAAAGTGTGCGCCTAGGAATATTCCCAAGAAGAAAAGATGAACATGAAAAGATTTTTTTCAGGACCGGGACTCGAATCTAGGTGTTTCACTTTCCGGGAGACTGCTCTAGCCATTTTAGCCATCGTCCCAGAACGATTAGACGCGCAGTTCGGGAGACTTATTGGGCAAGGGTGAGTGGTGGCGTCTGACATAGCGGCATCGTCCACAGCCATGTCCTCATAAAGGCACCGGCCACACAAAGTGATTTGTAAAGTAGTACCACCCTTAATGTAAACTTAAGGAAGAGGATCAAATGAACGTAATTTTTCACATTAAAAAATGCGCCTTGGAATTTCCCGCGCCGGCCCTGTCAGACTTTTTTCATGGCCGTTTATCCCTGGAGACATTAGTATAAGTTTCATATCTTTTTAAAAATATTTCTCGAGCGGAATGAACAAGTCTTCTCGACAAAGTCTTCTCGACAAAGTCTTCTCGACAAAGTCTTCTCGAGGCCAAGTGTATTTTCAAAAGGCGAATGTTCTATTTCATAGGCATTCGCCCAGATTTCTGGATTCGAAGATTTATAACTAAGAAAGTTTGCCAGCTATAAATACATCTCTGGGTTTTAATCCTTTAACTAGGCAAACGTTTCTTACGATTTCTGCTTTAGAACGGAATTTATGATTTTAATCCTGCCAAGAAGGCTTAAGAGTCTTGAGCAATAATAACTCATGAAAGTTACTAGTTCATAAAATAAATTTTCAATTACTATAAGCTTTATTTAGCACAAATACTAATCCCTCGCACACTTTCCTTTCGGGTTGAGCAAGCTATCTGCTTTGTTTATTTACAACACTCCTACAATATTTCCGATTCTTTCTCCAAACTTTCGTAACTTTCTTCAGGCCCTAACTATTATAATTATTATGTATAGTTGCCAATAAACTAAAGCCAATTACAACGTTGTCATGCGTTTAATACAAGCATAAACCTCTTTAAATAGTATAAGAAAATAGGAAACGGGTAAGAGTGATCTAGCGCAAGATGGTGCGCACCCAGGAAAAATACCAAAAAGAATGGCAAGGAAAAATATTTTGCCGGGATAGCTCAACGGACAGAGCCCCGACCGGCAGTTCGATTCCCGTTCTCGTCAGACTTTTTTCAAGTCCATTCTTCCTTGGTAGTATAAAAATACTTTTGAGTATTACTACTGCAATTTACAAATTATAAAATAAAGGAATACCGTTTTACATTAAAGTTATCACTGAGCACCCTTCTACGTACATTACATTGTCACATGATCTGATACCAAAAAGGCACAGATCATGTGACATCTACACTTACACTTGATATTTGCCCACAATAATAATTCAAGGACACCATAAAAATTCCCATACACTAAAGCAGCGAGTAAAATTATCGCAATTCAATTGCAATGCGCAGTACTACACATAGCTGAGAGCCTCTTCCTATCCCATATTAGGCAACTAAAGCTTTTGAAAGGAAGCGAGGCTTACGTGGCAAGATGAGGAGTGAGGTTGTTTGCCCTTGTTGCTCTCAGTGATCCAGAATGCTATGAATGGACCACTTAACGACCACTTAAGTGCAGCTCAAACAACTTATGAATAACACAACATTACGGTGGAGAACGAAACACGAAAATGAATGGCATTACTCAGCATCACTCATTCCTCAGTGGCGTATTACATCTGGCATGAACTAGAGACAAAAGTAAATAAAAGGTACATTTTTCTATCCTATGCCAAAGGAAAATTAAAAAGTATGTAATGTAACGAGATAAGGTAGCAGATTTCATAACGTGATTGAAAACGCTCATTCTTTTAATATTTAATTTATTTGGAGGTCGATAAATGCGTGAATGTCACTGAATTTCATTTACGCAGCTAACCTGTCTTATTACGTTACCCTCTGATTTCGCTTGTTTCCCTTTCGTTGGGAATGAATAATCGTACAAGCACTCATTCGTATATTCATAGGTTCTGGGATGGGCGTGATCTCTGAGATTGAGAAGGAGAAAGTAATTTGGGTGTAAATCACACTCGGATTCTCTCTCTCTCTCTTGCGTTATGATTCAATTTCTTCGAAGGACGATCTCTCACAGAATCCGCTTTCTCTCCGAATACATTAAATGATGCAACGAGTCGCTGGAGAACTGTTTGTGATTAAGGGCACTGAGCGACACTTGACGTTCTTCATTGCTGTTCAGATTCCACGGAGTGAAACTTTTGTACGATGATCTGCTTGTTATCTGGAATCCAGGACGTTTTACTCAAAGCGTTTCGCCCAAAGAACGTTTCACCCAAAAGACGGTTCGCCCAGAGACGTTTCATCCGTAGACTGTTTCATCCAAAGACGTTTCGCCCACAGACGTTTCACCAAACTGTTTTCACCCATTGATTTTTCATCCAAAGGATATTTTATCCAATTGAGTTTTCACCAAATCGTATTTAAAAGACGAGGAAACTATGAACATGCCATAAAAAGGATGTCAATTACATTTATTTTGAAATCAACTGCCAACTGACTCCCACAGATGTATGCATAAACGATATAAATTAAAATCGCAAACAGATACTCGGGTAATGTTTCTGGGTGTAGATAGATAATGGTTAAACCGTAGAAAGCAAGGTGTGGTCATATTTGACCCTCATTTTCGATCTTTATTGCTTATCCCACCTAAATACCTTTCAGTCTGTGTCGACTACTTGTTTAACAACGGTGGATTTTCAAGATATTTGCTCTATTATGATATTGATTTTCGATATCTGCTACCTACTGAAGTATTCAGGCAAAATAAGTATATTTATCGTTTTTTACGGCATCTTGTTTATAGCTCAACCGCATCTTAAAATACCATTTAGTAAATGTATCTTTGGGTGAAATACCCTTTGAGTTTAACTATCTTTGGTTCAAATATCTCCTGGGTGAACAGACATTTGGGTGAAAAATACTAGGGTAAAAAGTTTTGGGTGAAATGTTTCCAGATGAATCGTCCCTGGTGGAACTGTCTTTGGATGAAACGTCCAGTTACCGGTTATCGGTGCACGACGATTTCTAGGGCACATTGCGAGGACATCTTCTGAGATTTAAACAAACGGAATTTCAAGGAATGGGCTGGGAATGACAAAACGGCTGTTGTAGATCTACAAATTTGCTAAGGCGGTATAGGGTAAGGTAATAACGAAGATAATACCTAACATACTCATGTAAAGAGGCAAAAATATTATTTATTTAATGTGGAATACCACCGCAGTTAGACGCAAAGTCAGGTGGCGACGCTAACTCACACTGTGATGTACAGCTAAAAAAAACGGCTTCAAAGTTTTACATATACAACTACAGAACGTTAGAATTTAACCATCTCCTACATTCACTACATTAGTTTGCAAACTACGCTAATTTATAATTCACTCGTCTATAATTTACAAAATAATCTAAAACCGCTACCACTAAACACCATCTGCAAGAAAAAGGAACACGACATTACTGAAATACGTATTGAGAACAATATTTGCTAAGCGCGACCACTGAGAACCCTAATCCCTGCTGGTTGGAATTTTTTGACGGTTAGTTTGCTCGCAAACAACGGCTTTTTGGAGCTTTTATCTAATACAAACACCATGCTCAGTTAAAAATTAACTCGAACAAGTAACCAGAATCCTTACATATACAAATACAGAAAATCAGTACATAAAATTGAAAAAATTAAAAACTACACAAGATAACATAAAATTACGAGCTCGTATTGCTACTAACATTATTACACTAACATTAGTAACATTACTGCAATTAAAATTACTACTTAATTCTCTCTAAGTAAATGTTTAAACGTCTTATAGTCGTAAAAATCCATTTCATGTATGGCTATTGTGGGTACACTTAAGTATTACGTTTAGTTGAGCATCCAGTCCGTCGAAGGTAGAGCGCAGAAAGAATTAAGAGCGCTCTCAGATTCAAGAAAGGTATAGAAAATAGGAATAAGTAGAAAACTTTAAAGAAATAATCAAAGACCTATGGAACTTGGTTTTATATCAGCAGAAAAAATTACAAACACTATCGCTTTCTTCGGAAATATTCAAAGAAAAGATCGAATCCATCGGATTTAGGTGCTGAGGTATTTTGTGATGCAGTGAACAAAAGTTTGTCACTTTAGTGCAAAATTATCACGCAGTTCTCCGCGATACGAGAAGCAGGAAGTATTGGCTCAAGGATAAGTGCACACGAATTCGCAATTCCGCGATAACAATGGATTCCAAAAGAATCGGAAAAACCCATCTTCTGCGTGAGGACTTCGGCCAAGTCGATGGCTGAAGTTAGGCGAAAAGGCTAAAGTTTAAATGATATGAGATAAAAATGAAATCGACAATTAATGGAGATGCATCACGTTGTTGAGCAACTGGAAATCCATGTCAAGGAACTTTTCGCATGGAGACGAACTATACTCACAATCAGTCGAATTCGATAAAGATTTTTTTCTCCATTTATCTCAGGGTCCATTTCGATGCCCGTGCTGGATGATCCATGGAATATTTTTATATATTTTGATTCGCGATGGCTGAAATTAATAAGAAGAAAATTCCGATAGAATTGATTGATTTGAGTTACCCATTGAACTTTCATAAATTGCAGAATTTCACTCTCTCGGAAACATTTCTCCGTGAAGATTCTAACGTCTGAACTCCTCGTGTTTGGAGGTAATTTAAAGAAAAAGACCTTTTTCTTGCACTGATAATACACGTCTTATATTATCATACATCTGCATTATGTGTTACTGTCGAATTAGTCATTATACTAATTGTGATATTCTAAGCATCCGTAAGCCCCAACTATCTATGGAATAACAAGTGTGACAAGTAACGACATGACTGGGGCTGAACCCAGGTCTCCTACTTTCCAAGAAGGCAGGCAAGTATTCTCCAGGATGCCTGCCCCCATAGTGAGGGTCCAGGGTTTGAGTCCCAGTCATGCCAATATTTCTCACATATGTTATTCCTTGGGATGCAGCCACTCTGCTTTTCTGTGCTATGTAATTTCCTTTCCAGCATCCAAATTTTCTATTTCTAATGTATCTGAAAGCGTTATAAGTGGTTAAAAAACGCTGGAGACTGAAGCCCGCTAGTGTATGTTTTAAGGGCTTTAGCCTGGGCTATTCCTTGTGAACATCATTTGCACTTTCGTTTTCATCGGAGATCGGCTCCCTTAATAGCCCTGCTCAGAAAGGAATGATTTCCCTTGTGGCACATTTAGTTAAATGAGGTTGTTTGACTACCACACTCAATAGTTCCGGAGGATACGTGTTGAGTAACCCTCTGGAATGACTTAAGAAGAGTGATCTGTAATTTAGCTATTTAGAGGAAGGGTTGGGAATCCGGATGCTTGTTTTACAGGGTCATCGTCCTTCTTCAGGAACATTGGAGAGCTGTCCTCAAGCGCGTGTATACCTAAAGAAGGCGTACGTCACTTCCCATCGGGAGACTTGAGGAATGTCCGTTGCAAAACACTTTTTGAACCGCTGAGCAGCCATGTTTACCAAAGAATACATGTGGGTAAATAAACTAGACTCACTTTGATGACAGTTTAAATAAGAAAGGTTGTTTCCGATGAGGTACTTAATAAGAATGCGAGGCCGGAAGCCCTTCTTTTTAGTGCTTTATTTTCCATTCGTGAGCAAGAATTATGCAACGCTCACTTCAGTCTGTGATATTGATATTATGGAAATCCGGAATAGTGGAGTTTTCAGACCCTGGGATGACTGAATCACCAATGATCACGAAATCACCATTCCGTATTTATTAAAGTAATGAACTTATCTCCGTTACAGTATATTTTAAATATTCATTCGCCGATATAATTATACTAAATTTTGAGCAAACATTGATATTTGGTTCAAACCATTTGTGGAGTAAGTAATTCTCGATGGAGGTGATTTAATTTTTACAGAACTTACATAACAGAAGTGAATGAGATGTAATTATCCGGGTACGTATTTTATTTTCTGTTTGGTATTCCAGTTATCTATTTATTTACTTAAATCATGTTGCGGTATGACAAATCTCAGGAGGCAGGCTCAACCCATTAACACCAACTCTTAACATTAGAACAGTATATTAAAATCTTCACCGATGTAACTGTATTGCTTCTAAACAAACATTGATATTTGGTTCAAACCGTTTGTGAAGAAAATTAATTTCATTGGAGGTGATGCAATTTTTACAAAATTTTCATTACAGGAGTGAAATGGTACTATTAAACAACAAGTTATTCTATTTATTTTTTCCCTTATTTTTTAAATCTTAAAAGTAGTATGTACAAGAAGAAATAAAAGATTAGTAGAAGAAGTATGACATATCTCAGGAGGTGTCTTAACCCATTAATATCAACACCTAATACTTTAGAACAGTAAATTGCCACCTGGCCAGATGGCCAAAGTGCAACGTAATTACAATAAAATTACAATAAAATTACAATGATAATTACCAATAAATAAGTAAATACTTTAAATATTCACTGATGTAATTGTATCAATTCTGAACAAACATTGTCATTTGGTTCGAATCATTTGTGTAGGAAATATATCTCATTGAAGATGATGTAATTTTTATAAACTTTTCGTCACAAAATTGAATGAAATTGAAATATCAGGCCATGTGTTCTTCTGTTTAGTTTATCCATTATGTTTATTAATTTAAACATTTCGCAGTATGACTAATCTCAGGAGGCAGACATAACCCATTCACATCCACTCTTAAACATTAGACCAGTATATTCTAAATATTCACCGATGCAATTGTATTCATTCTGAGCAAATATTGATATTTCGTTCAAACCATTTGTGGAAGAAATAAATATCGCTTAGGGTGATGTAATTTTCAGAAGCACTTCATCACTGAATTGAATGGGCTGAATTATCCAGTCATATGTTCTTTTGTTTAGTATTTCCTGTATTTATTTAAATCTTGTTACATTATGACGAATTTCAGGAGGCAGACTACCCATTAACATCAACTGTTAACCATAAGATATTATTTTAGTACACGTTATATGTAGCTAACTTATTTCCAGTTTATACAAAACGAAAATTTACAATATTTATATATCCTCTATTTTCAAGCATAACTCTATTGCATAAATCTTTGCGGATATTTCGTATGCGGATAGAGTCAGCAGTCCTATTAGTAACTTCCCAAGCAAAAATTTACAAACTTAGCAACTTATAATTGGTCATTATTACCATAGATTATCAACAATAATTTCATACATTATTATTTCAGTGTCATAATTAAATACAATATTATTTATTGTATTAATAAATTATTAATTCAAAGTGTAAAAGGAAATTTTTACATCTTTCCCAAAATTCCTTATATGTTTTCGGTAGGGGCTTCTTCAGATAACGCATTCCATTCCTTTGCCCCTTTGTCAAGAAACGAGTATTTAACCACATCAGTCCTTTGTTTTCTCAATTTCAGCTTTTCTTTGTGATTATAGAAGTGGGTGGGTGTATTTCTTGCATCGTGGGTTTTTCTCCATAAACTTTCAGTTGAGGAGTTTTTCCCCACAACCAAATTATTCATGTTTTATGTGTATCTAAATTGTGTTTCAGTTTTTATTTATCAATTTGAGTGCCTATTAATTTGTATATAGTACCTGTACCAATTTCCTTGTTCTTATGTTTGCCGGATTGTTTGAATGTATCGATTTATTTTTCTAGATTGAAGTTAATTGTAGTCGATTGTTTTTGGTTATCAGTGTAATATTGTTATCATATAATATCTCCTGAGGGAAGGGGGAAGAGAGGCCATTTTGGCCTAACCTCGCCGTTAGAGTAAATAATAATAGAAGAAATAATGTGACGATCAGCATAGCTGCTGGATTATGTAAAAATTGCTACGCCCTATCATTCTAGTTTTCAAATAGCTGTCTGGGGTTGAAACGAGTACCCCAAGAATAGAAGACATCGGCAAAGTGGAGGGGTACGAAATAAGGATGTTCTATAGACTGCAAGAAGTATGATTGTGAGAAAGAAAACGAGGATTTGAAGTAGACTGTGGAATACTATAGGGTTCTGATGAAATAAATAAATGCTCACTTAAAGAGTAAGTCAATTATACATGTAGAGGTGATACTTGGAATGTCTCGTTATTATAATTCCATTCTTACGGCGAGGTTAGAGCAAAATGGTCTCTCTTTCACCTAACCTCTGGAGATATTACACCATAATAATATTACACAAATAATCGACTACAATTAACTTAAATCTAGAAAAATAAAACATTACATTAAAAAAATTGGCAAACATAGATACATACAAGATAATCGCAGTAAATATAAATACAAATTAATAGGCAGACAAGTTGATAAATAAATACTAATACATGCAACAAGATATAGATACATATAAAAATACAAACATTTGTGTTTTGGGAAGAAACGATGCGAAAGAACAACCACATAAGAAGGGGTGCGAAAAAATCCCCTAAAAACGGAGGTAGTAAACACACTTTACTATTTAGAGTGGATGTCAGAGAAAACAGACAGAATTTATTTGGAGGGGTTGATTATCAAGAAGAAAAGTATAAAAGGTCAATTAGGGAATTTTAGACGATTTGAGTCCACTTAGGTTTTCTCCCAATACTATATAGCGCCGCCCAATTGATTTGTCGACAGTCCATTATTCGTTAAGGAATCTGAAAGCCTTCTGTTCTAATTTTGATAAATTCCTTCATCATATTAATCATTTGGAAAGTTATTATGGTGATAGATTATCCATTTTGTTCATTAACCAACGAAAAACATATCTTTGTGAAGTTAGGCCCTGTCCCCTAAAGGATGCTGCGCAAGGACTTAACATTTTTCATATTTTACCCCACTAATCATGGCGAAGCTCCGTGATCTAAACGCCCATTGCAGTTTTATTTTGTTCCAACGACTGAACAACTTGGAAGGAAAATGCCTAGGGCCTCAGTTTTAGCTGTAGTGAGACGTATAATTATACAACGGTATACATTAACTTCGACCTAGCGGCATAAAGTCAATAGTTTCAAAAATTGTCATAATTTACGCAATTATTACCGTCGCATTCTTCTACAATTCGAAGAGAGAGTGGGATTGGCACAGAGACGAAATGTTACATAGGAATTTGGACGAAAGCAATGCAAGTTGACACGCCTAAAGCAGGAAAGGTCTTTGGCCATTCATGATTCTTCTCATCTTTCGTCACAGCGTATTTTTGTCTCTCCTTACGATTATCTCGTGTAAATACGCCCAGAGATAACTTTTGAACCTTCTAACTGGTTTATATCGAATCTTCCGGAAAACCAAAATGACTAAATGGATTTTCGAGAGGATCGTTAAAAACTCTGCACAGATTCCTCTTGAGCAATCAGAGTTTCGAGCTAATAAAGAATGCCTCCGGGGGCGAGTTTGCAAGGAGCAGGGAATTCCGGTTATGAGAAAAACTTATAAATCTGCATGGATAAGGTTACCAGATCTTTGGAGACTTATGTAGGACAAAGGAGATGGGAAAATGGGACATTGTGCTCAGCATGAAGGTTTTCATTTACGAAATATTTATGGTGCGTAGACTTTATTTTCATCTCAAGTAACATTTGAAAATAAAATGCGCATTAAAATCCTTACATGAGGGGCTCCCAAGTTGATAGCTCCAGTGGGCCACATTTGCATTTGGAATGGGTTCGGGTGCTATTCCAGTAGAGACATTTGTATTGTGTTTCTGTTTTACATACTAGAATTTCGTAAAGAATTATTCATGTTCTATCTCTAGGTTTACTACCATATATTGTATTAGCAACTCTTTGTTGGTTAATACGATTATAATACGCTTTATCGATAAAAATACGCTTTATCCGCATCAGCGTTAAATCGTAAATGGAAAAACGTGCCTGAGAGACTAATGAAAGATTTGTTCTTTCAGAGGCTAGGGCCATAGATCATTTTGTACCATTTTGTTTGCTTTTAACATGTGATTTAACCTGCCTTTTCCGTAAAACTTAGTTAACTATCAGTAAGTTTCGCAGGTTTTTCACACCCCAATTCTTATGTGTGTTCTCCTACCGAGGTGTATTTTTTCTCAAGTGCAAATTTAGGTTTTTAAGCCAGCAAGTCGTTTACCTCCGTGATGTTTTTTCAAGCTATATCTTTAAAATTTCATCTGACGAAGGGTTAAATGTTAGAAGAGACTTGACAGCCTCGATCTCGTCCGAATAAAGTCGCATTATTATCATTATTATTATGGCCATGGACCTATGTTGAGGACCTATGCCTTAAATGATTTGGCTTTGACTCAAATTTTCTCCATCCCTAAGAATCCTTAACAGTCTCAGACACGGTCCACCCGCCTCTCTGTATGCATTTCCTCTTTCTCTAAATGAGTTAACTATCTCTGGGACAAGGGTCGACATTTCATCATCCAAATCACCTCTTCTTTGGCCCAAATATCTCTGGGCGAACCGCAAAGGTGTTCGTTGCGCCAGCTGCTTCTCCAATAACTGGATAGTCCGCAGAATATCGCTTCACTCGAATAACCCACCTTATGTTGGACGGCCGCTTACTTATGATTCAGGAATACAGGTGTTCCTTTGTTTCATGCCCGACAAAACAAATTGTTCTGCAACCAAGAACATGTGTCTGCATTTAAATCTGTTCATTGACACTAGTTGAAAAACGTGAGGAAAGCAATATCAGAATTAATTCCTGATTCCCTTGGCTTCATCTACAATTGCATTAATACCCTGCAAGTCGCCTTCCGGCGTGTGGCAGTGGGTGTAAACAAGGAAAATTTGCTTATTGTTTACGTGTATCGTTCGCGGAAAGAATGAGCCCTAAAACGACTTGTCCTCGCATCTACTTCTTTTAATTTACGCTTAATGTCGGATCGGCCGTAGCAAAGGGTCGCATAATACCGATTGCGTCTTCCGCTATGGTATTTCCTATGAATTTATCAAGCAATCTCTGTCTAGCCTCTAATCTCCTTTCTTTCAAGGATTCCCAACCTGCGTCTGAGAGAATTTTCGTAACGTTTGCTTATTTGTTGCAGTAATCTTCTTCCGAATCAGGCCAAAGGTTGGTTAAGCGTGTTGTTTGTTACTATTACAAATGTACTTTTTCCGTACTCCGCAGATTCTGCGACCCTCGCCCGGATGAGTCTTTGCTTAAATGCTGTTGATGGATCAGATCGCCTGAGAAACATAGAATAAGACCCATTGCCATGGACCACCTAAGCTATCGAAACGAACATTTAACGTGAGTGAGATTTCTAATAAGTTTTTCAGAATATTTTTCTGTACAAATTATTTCCGTTGAATATTCCCTTAGACCATCTCCATAACATAGGTCGGATTACACCAAACAAATATTACCGTTAATTTTTTCCGTTAGCTGGATCAGAATAATATCAATGAAGATCATTTGGAAGATATTCGAAGCAACCTGATTGAAGCGTGCATTATCTGAAAATGTACATATGTGTTTTCAGCTAAATTTTCGTCCGAGTTCCATTTTTATATTTTCAACATTCAAAGAAAATTTCGATTACAATTTTTTAAGAGCTACAGAAGTGATTTTTATAGTTAAATATCAATTCAAAAAGTTATTTAGTCTAAAAAGAAACATCGCCTCTTAGAAATGGAATCAATTCCTACGCTAAAGGAAAGCTCTATTTTGGATCTATAAAATTAGCGTATGCAATGTAATGTACGTTTTAGGCTCTTTGCGAAATTGGTGTTTGTCCGAGAGCTCGAGCTCGAATGCAGCACTTTTTTGCGAACTTTAGCAATCCGCCATTTTGTAACTATTTGGACTATTTGTATAAAAATTGGCAAACCGGCTAACTGGCTCCTGGCCGCTGTGTTGGGGTGGTTAGCGTGCTAGCGCTCCAACACTATGGTCCCGGGTTCGAGTCCCGGGTAGTCGGTTATTTCCGGTTAGGGAATGTTTGATTCTAATCACAAATGATTATCATATGGATACAGTAATTGGGGACTTGGGTTTTTCAACAAAGAAATAATAATAAATGTTTCTATGGTTACTGCCAACATTATAACAGAGTTTCTGGAAGACAGAGTCAATGGAAAACCAGATCTCAAGTCTTCAAAAAGGGTCTTATATTTTAAGAAAGTTGCGAAATTTTCTCTGAGAATCGGAGATTTTTTGAGATAAAGGATCGAGCTGCATACTTTTTAGACTACCATTTTTAAGAATGCGCTCTCAAGACCGACCAAAATTGACTAGAAACTTGTCACATTGACTTCGAAGTTTGCGCGGAATATCTTAAAGATATAATTCACGGTTATTTGTAATGTTCGTTTTGTAAAAATCTTGGTTCGCTCAAACCAGAATTGTATATTCCCCCAGGACGTCCTCGGGAATTTTTGGAATGACCGTGCGTCTCTATTTCTTCCACACAGAAAGATACGAAGCGTAATTCATATTTTTAAATACATTTAAGTTCCACAAACTGTGTCTAGATATTGAAAATGCGTAGAATGCTCAAACATTTTAAATTTAAATACTGAACGAATTAATTTTTACCATTTTTTAGATTATGAAGTTGACTCATAAACCATCTCTCCCTCCTGCATTAAAATAAAAATTAATTGCCATTAAAATGAAACAGCCAATTAATTTTCATATTCAGATCAGAGGCGCTTCCAATTTTTTTCCCTGGTAGGGGGTAGACTAAAGTAAAGTACTGTAACCAATTATCTCCCATTTACGTAGCAATACGAACTAATTAATTATCATCATAAGAAAGTGTTGCCTGTAAACAAATGTTTTAAGCCGCCAAATATTTATTGATAAGACCCTAGAGAATTCGGTTCTGAATAAATACTTGTAGAAACTTTGGTGGGGGGATTTTAAGCCCGTCAGCCTTGTGCCATGGGTGCTCGCCTGATCCAGATACTTTTATGGACATTAAAAGGCGTAGTAAAGCGCGGGTCGGGCTCCCGGGTTGCGTGTTTGCCTTTGGATGAAAGTGGTCGCGGGTTCGATTCCCGGTGTGGGCCCACTTGTGCGAAATCATCCAAGACTCTGCCATCGAAACGTTGGCAATGGCCTGGCGTCACTTGACCTGGTGGAGAACCCGAGAGGACTTTGTCCATGTCATTTTAACTATATTACTAACTAAGCACTGACTACTTTCGATATTTTTCACGAGTTATTCGGAATTATTTGCCATTATGTTAGTTTTTCAGCAAAGTAAATACATTAAAATAGGCGCCATATATAGGATTACGAATGTAGGCCACCGTTTTTAAGAAAACCCCGAAAGTTGAATCGTCACCGGTTTCGTAATTGGAGCGGACTTCTTAAGCTCACTTCGGAAATCGCCATTAATTTTCCCTTTCCTCTGACGATCAATTAACAGATGCGTGCGCTGTGTCCACAGAAGCCACGCAGCTTCGTCTCCGTCCTTCGTTCTCGAATGGCAGTGTTGCGACATTTTGAATTCAATTCGTCGAACTTTTCATGTTGAAGGTCGATGTTAAGAAAATTAGGTTCAAGTTTCCTTTTTCTAAATAAATAACTAAAATGGGGCTCAATCTAAATATCCTGGGTTAGGATGCTGCGAAATTGAAAATGTAGGTAAAGGTCGTTGTAGTATTTTTGCATGAACTATTTATTACGAAACAGCTGATAGTGCTTGATTATGATGCAAATGGAGCGTATTTTACTAAATAAAGAGGCCAGGATCACTTCTTCCTGTTTATTAAAAAATACAAAAAAAGAAAACAAAAAAGCAAAATCAGATATAAATACATAATAATTTATATAAAATTGATGAATCGCCAATATTCATCTTTGGAAAGCAAACTCCAGAATCAGTCTTCATAAAAAGGACCGTTTTTTAGTAGAATCTACTTAATTGGCCTCGACTTTGTGGTACTATTCCATCATGAATAAAAATTAAAGACTTATATTTACCACAGAGAGTTTATTCTACGACCATGGAACCATGGTTTCGACCCCTTGAGTCATCATCCTGTGAGGTCCCGACCAAGGGGTCGAATAAACCTTCTGTGGAAAAGGTGAAAGTCTGTTTTTCATTTTTCTTCAAGCTCTTTTGAATAGGAAATTTTACCCTATCATAGATTTGAAATGGGAAATCTTGTTATAACGTTACATCGTCCGCAAACCGCTGAGTACTGATTGCTTCTTCACGCATTCTAACAGCATCTGTCATGGGCCTCCGGTTAGCCATTTGGGTAACGCTTTAGAATTCGGTGAAAGCGGTCCCGGGTTCGAATCCTGGTGGTGGCTTACGTGCGAAATGACGAAATGTTCAAGCACTTTCAACATTACTAATTCTTCTGTCCTTTTGGTTGGAGGATCAAATCTTTACAGAATGTCGTTAGGATAGTTTGGAGATGGTTGGAATACCATTACGCCATTAAAATACTAGGTTTCCTTAAGTTGTTCATTCCAGTGATCTGAATACTAAAATTGCTGGTTCATCGTTCATATCTCTGTCTTAAGAAAATGATCGTATCAATTTAATATTACCATTGACATCCAAACGTAGTTGGATATTTAGAAAGAAAAGTTTATGTATACATCTACGTATAACAGATTGTCCTTCCATCCTTCCAAGAAGAAGACCAAAGGACCAATGGAACAGAGACATCATTCAGTATTTAGGGGTAACATGGCAACGAGAAGCTCAGAATAGAGAGAATTGGAAAGCGCTTGGGGAGGCCTACATCCGACGACGGATTGAAAATGGCTGATGATGATGATAAGAGATTGTAGATTCTTTCGAACTGTACAACGAAGATTCTTTTGAGTCGTAATTATTTCGGATGAAGAAATGAAAAGTTTGCCGTAGCCGATAATCGAACCTAAGTCTCTCACTTTCCGGGCAGTTTACTAAATTTACGAAAATTATAGAATATCTGAGGAAACCAACAAGAAAAAACCACAAATTCCAAGCTTCTGAGAGCAAAAGTCAAATACACACTTCGATAACGAAGTTCTTATCTTCAGTGGCTGAAGGTTCGGGTTCTAATGGTTCGGACTGAGTGATTTTTACCGGTTTCGGTGTTTTAATTCCTTCACATTTTGTATTCAGTTCCTTAGTTTATTCCTCGGTCTCGCACCATATCTAGATTAATGAAATATTTATCATCTGTCTTTTGGTACGGGATAGAGAAAAATATATCTTTCATATACTTTTGTCTCAGTTCGTGGTTGTGATGATACGAAAGCTACTGAAGTACTCGTGTGAGCTATGCTGAATAATGGCGTTAATTAATAAGGGTTCAATGCAATGTTACGAAAAGTGTTACTGGTAGAGTGATTTTGCTTCACTAACGTGTGATTGTTCTGCTTATAGCATTCTGGCTAAGTGAGGAAAAAAAGGGCAAGCTACCTCACTCCTCATCTTGCCAAGTAAACCTCATTTCCCTCTCCTAGCTCTTCGTAGCCTTTTGTAGGAGGGTTGAGATCAAACTACCTCACTCCTCATCTTGCCAAGTAAGCCTCATTTCCCTCTCCTAGCTCTTCGTTGCTGGTGGTAGAGAGGATGCGGTTTAAACCTGTTTTCTGGCTGAATACTTTATGGAGAGTACATCCCTCATTAAGATATACATTTGACCTCTGCTAGCGCTCTTGCACCTAAATGTGTAACCGCACTCGTCATTATACACGGCTATTGAAACCGCCCTTATCGATCATTGTCGCCGTGAAAATACTTTCCCTCTACTTCGAATACGTTGAGCATATAATTTTGAGCGATTGGCGTAATTGACTCAAAAATAACCGCACTCGCGTAATTCAGCGACCTCGCGCGAGGGGAAAAACGAAATATTTCGCGAATTCGGAGTCGCGTGGGTCGAGAGCGTCATATGACCTATTGAGCAACGCTTTATTAGCGAAAAAGAGAACGTTTCGGTGGCGTATTTGTCCATTTGGCATGGAGGAGTTGCGTCATCCGCCGGAGGGAGCCATAAAACAAAGATAGCGGACGGGTTTCCCCTGAAAAAGGGAGTACATGTTCCGCCGAAAGTGTAATTCCAGGTAGCGGAGGACAATTTGAGAAAATAGTCAATAAGATGGCCTGTTTTTGAAGGAGTAGCTGAGTATGTTGTAGGAAATTTGAGCGTCGGACGTGTGTGTTTATATAGGAAACGTCTTTCTATATCTTTTCCACTTCATAGATGGAAATATTCGAAGGGGACGATCGTCCTCTCCTCCATTGATGATTTTGCAAAAGGCGGTTTGCTTAGGGAATGCCGAGGATCTAAACGTAAAGAATAATGGCAAACATTCATAATAGTATTCTCATAAATTCTACGGGACGGGAAGAAGATGGCAGAGAAACGTTGGCGACTTCATTGTCACCTCAACTTACCTGGGTGTTAACCGGAGAACACTTTATACTAGCTATACACGAGGAAAGCAACAAGTCTTTATCGAAAATGTAGCTTCTCAATAGAGGTATATGGCTTATTCTTAATGGCTTCTTTGTGAAATTATAGTTTGGTCGTTATTTGTGTGGAAATGTGTATATAAGGTAAGATATGTATTTAAGGTATAATATGTATACATGGTAAGATATTAGATCTTACTTTAAACCGACCCCAGGTTTCAAGATCCCACCATACTTAGCATAGAAACATTGGTTACCCTGTATTTACCTATACGTATATTTTTAACTCCGGCTAGGAGAACTTTATAAGCGCGGAATATTACCAAGGAAACGCTACTCCTAAAGGATTGATTCCACTTTTATACATGGCACTTCCTATAGAATAAAATAACAGCAAACTGTAATCACCAATGTCTTTAAGTTGCCTAGAAACTTAAGGTTATCACAAAATTAAGCTATAATTGACTTTCGCGAGTGAGGCTGGCATAGTGGGCGGAGTGACATCGGGGTATTTCCTAATACCTTAGTGCAATTTCTATTCAGTTTATCCAAACGTGCGAACAGCCAAGTCGTATTGATTTAGAACTCACTCAAGGGGAAAATATTCAGAAGTAAATTAATCCCATTGTTGATAATGACATCCTAGCAATAGTCTCTACTAATTAATTCCAAGTGAGGGTTCAGGTGCGAAATGGCCTTAACTGTCGAAGCACTTTTAACATACTCCTTTTTGCGCGTAATTTAGAATAAATAAAATGGACGCCAGCGAAATAATCGGAAACGATCCCTACAAAGGGCTCCCGGATAGCCAAGTGGGCAATGCATTCGACTTCAGCGAAAGCCATCCCGGGTTCGATTCCCGGTGGGGCCTACGTGCGAAACGACCTAAGCTGTCGAAGCACTATTAACAGTACCACTACTACAATCCCTACGAACTCTTCCGCAACAGCAACTTAAAGTAATTTCTGTAGAAACTGTGCGGGAAATCCCTTTTAAAATCTATTTTTCGCCTCTAAAAACAGACCTTCCGATTATATTCATTGCTTCCGTTGTGAGACAGATAGCGAGATCGCGTTGTTTTCTAAGCAAACCGCCGAGCGAAGAATATCAGAAAAATGACGTGAATAAGGTCGAATACAACTGAAATTTTATTAATTTCGTTTTCTTGGTGTTAGTTTGAATAATTATTTATTTAGTTTCCTTGAAACATTTTATTTATTTATTAATTCAACGGGACGAGCAAACAAACTAAAAAGTAAGATAGAGAATATTACAAATCGTATCAAATATCACAAATAATAAGATTTAAAGTACAAAATATCACAAACCATAGAATATAAATATATAANTATCACAAACCATAGAATATGAATATATAAAATACATAAATTTGTAAATTTATAAAGAGAAAAATTACCAAAAGGCTAGTTGAATGTTGAATGGCAAGTTCGGAATAGATTAAAATACCCTTAGGGCTCCAGAGCTCGTTAGGGCTCCAGAGCTCACCCGGTGACCCGGTCAAGGAAACCGTCAACTTTCGGAAATCCCAGCTCTGAGGAAAACCCAATACGTATTTCAGTAGCTTTTCTATTATCTTCAAGTGCAGATTAACACTAAGGCCCGGTATTATAATGTATACTTAAAATTGACTTTAACGAGTGTTCCCTTTAGGATCCTGTTTAATGATTTCATAGAGTTAAAATGAAGATAATAGTTAACCTCCCGTATATATGAAGAATTAGCATAGATATTAACTATAATCTACACTTAAACTCCAACAAACCCAAGGAATAAAAGTTGTGATTAAAGTGACATGACTGGGACTCGAGCCCAGGTTCCCTACTTTCCAGGCAGGTATTCCAAACCACTGAACTACCATGCCACGTCTCTTCCACACTGTTATGGGATTTATTCACACCTGTTATTCCTTGGTTTTCAGCCGCACGAATCTTCCGCGTACATTATTCACCTTTCCCTGATACTTCTAACAAACCATTATAATACCAGGCCCTAAAGTAAGTCCATTTTATGCATATGTTATAATACTGGCCCTAAGACAGAAAGGAATGGGAAGTGGAGTTTAAACCTGCTGCTTTTATTAACAGCCATTAAAAGTACAATTTCCTCTCTTTCATCTATTTCCAACCAATTGGAAATTGTTATCTCTCTACGATCAACACCTGCGAAAACAATATTAGGCTCAATTTGAGCAAACTCGACATAAAAACAGCGTATTAGGCGTAATATATATGACTTTGTGATATGGGAAGTTTTTGGTGAATTATGTGAAATAAGCAGTTAAACATATTTTATTTTCGCAAATTGGATTCACCCACAATGATCCGCTGAAACTGTGTCATCACATCATAAAGACAGAAGTTGTGGATTGCTGTACGTAGCCGTCACCTATGGAATTCAGGACTGCCGATCTGTGCCCTCGAATTGGATTAAAAAAGTACCTTAAATTTTGATTAGTGAAAGGGTCCGAATTTTGGCATCGCAAGATCATCGGGCACGAAATAAAACATACGAAGTACTAGCATTTATTGGCCGATTACAACCGAGAATTGCAGGTAAGGCAGCTGTGTTTGAGTTTGAGAAAACCGGATTGAACCGGCACTTATATGATAACCGATTAACCGAGTTGGCGATATCTTTCATCTTCCTTATCCGAGCCGACATCTTGATAAACAAGTCTCCATGGTAACTTACTGAGCAAGCTCGGGTATGAGCATAATAGATAATGGAAGGTTATATAGATACTTATTACTCTGATAAATCTTAAAGAGGCTGTACAAGAAAGGTTAGGATTTCAGCGATTTCTTTGCTTAGCAACAATAATTTTTATTATTTATGTTAATGGGTTATTCTTTATATTTATCACAAGTGGCAGAATTGAAATGCCGTATAACATTCACTCACACGGACCAAGTATTAGCAGTTATTTAACCAGCTATGAATCCTATCACAAGATCATGATTGGGTGAACCTCCACGTCAAGCATGATGGAGATTAATTTTATCATTTCTTTTAAATATACATCTATCATATATTTGTTCATTAAAATGGCCGTAACATAGTAGTAAATTTGGCCCGGCGATTTGTTAATTGTAATTGTAAATGCTGAAATATAGATGAATTGTTTTCTCTTTGAAAATACTATCATCTATCCATTGATTCTATATGGGTCTTAATTCCCCAGTATGCGCATGGGAAAATGCAATAACACGGATTCAACAGAGAGGTTTGTTAGCAATCACGAAATCTTACAAAATTATCGTTTATTTTATCCTAAACTTCGCTAATTTGACTATCTTATTTTGGTACCTGTATATTTATCGCAGGACCACTGTTTCTAAATAAATTCCATAAAACACTTAGAGCATTCAAGAGATTAAATTCACCCTTACGTGCATTTCTTATGGACGCAGTTCCGAACTTTTCAGTTCAGGAAACGAACGCATCACTAAATTAGTACGTGCTTGAAGCTTGTCTTGTCTTGTTTTGAATGTAAAACTGCGGACAGCCAAACAGAGGAAGAAACTATATGCAGTGTACTTTCGGTTATCCGGGCTAACTATGGGAGGAGGTTGCACGAATAATCACGAAAAACAGATAATCCAAAATTTCACTTTATTTTTTATCTCATAATGTTAAAACTTTACGCACATAAACCAGTCATTATTATTAGTCCGATATTTCCGATTGTTCCATGGACTAATTAAGATTTTTATTCACCAGATCGCGGATCTTAGCAGCAATGTCATTGTATTTTTACTGATCCAAAGAAAAGTTCATACGTAAGTCTGCTTGCATTGGAACGGGAAAATACTTTTGTGTTTGAATTTTCTCAAAAAAAACCAAGGAAAATATCGACGAAGAGTAAAAAACATTCACGGATAATCTACATAACGGGTAATCTGGCAACAGATAATCGGTAGGTTACTGTATTTGACTATACGAATACCGGACTCATGATATCACGGGCTCATAGTAACATGGATTCATGGTAACACGGACTTATGCTAAAACTCGAAATATGTGGTCATGCGGGAACACTTTTGGAGGCAGTCATCTAGGTAGGGTCCATACAGTTAGTCCTTAGGTCCCTGAGTTAAATTTCAAGGCATCGTAACAATTTTAAGAAAATGGATTTCGTAGCCGTTGTAGATATATGCGTAGTCGCGCGAGAAGTCAATAAACGCCTACAAGACCTTTAAATTTGTTTAGTTCCGTCTTCCGATATTTTAAAAATGTGTTAAAAATTATATTTTTGAAACAAAACGCTTATAAATTCTCCAAGTTTTCATACCTGTAAAAAAGCAATAGCTATTCTCTTTATTCTGTGAGACTGAAGCATTGACTGGGAGAGAAGTTTGTTTAAATCTTGTTTTAGTAATGCTTTTATGTACATTATATAAAAAGTACAAGAAATATTTCTCTGTGGTGTGCAATCCGCAAATATTATCCCCCAATAGTTGCTAATGTGCAAACATATCTATTTATAGACAGATTGAAAACTTATATCATTATTATAAAGATGAGGTAAGTTAATCCAAGTTTAGAAACTCAGAAACCCAACCCTGGAAGAGCCTGCAGATTAACTTATGGATACTATCCAGGTACACGCCTTCAAAAGTGTTACCATGAGTCCTGACACTGATTATACTTATTACTTATATTATACTTACTACTGATATTATACTTACTACTGATTTACTTCCTCACTGGCAATCATTTTAGAGTTGGTATTTTTAACTTTCATGGAGATAAGGAATTAACGTAGAGGTTCTAGAAGTGAAATTCTGTACTTCATTCCAACATCGGTAACTTCTCCTGGTGACAGTACCGCGGCTTATGAACATGGGGGAAAAAGGATGAGGGAGGTTTTCACATTATATAAAGAGGACGTGCATTTTGGTAATGAAACCGGTTAAATTTTTATCCCTGGCTCAAAGCGCTAATTAAAATCGCAAATAATCCAATCGAACGTGGAAGGCAATTTTTGTCCCGTTGCATCACTTTGTCGAGATATCGCAAACCTCGCATATTCGGGGTCTTTATCCCGAAGACAAACGACGCGAATGTGGCGAAACTCTCGGCTTTTTGAAATAACAGATAAATTCTCTCCACGGTTTCACAAAAACCGAGACAAAAAACCTCAAGTGGCAGACTCTTATGAAATAATTGTCAGCTTCCGTTTTTATCTGTATTCAAAGAATAAAGTTCATCTCGGTTGGTTTGGTACAGAGAGCGAACGTGTCACGTAGACACAGAGAGAGCTTATTTGCCGTATTCCGAATTGCGCAGCGAAATGTTGTTCGCAGCTGTTTTGTTTCTTTTGGAGACGATCTGCGAACAATCAAGTCATTCACGAAAGTTAAAATGGGGAGGAAATTATCCGAAGTAGTTACGTCCCGGTGGTTTATGATTGCCTACAGATTACTATATGATTCCGTCGTCATTTACAAAGACCTGTAGATAATTTTGGCATCATTTTCTCCATTTTCTAAGTCTAAAGTATGGCAAAGAGAGTTTTGTAAGTAGAAAGGAGCATTGCGTGTCATAAATCGGGAGCTATTTTGCCTGCCACCGCTCAAATACGCATAAGCCAATTAATACCATGTTCTCTTCGCTATTATCATGGAGTTCGACCTAATTTTCGATAGAAAATTGGTCTCTTTCTGAAAAAATTTGGGAAAAATTAAATAGACGACTACTAACTAATAACTTAACTTCCTGCCGGGATACTTTTGACTCAAGATCTTCTCCATGGTTTTCTATTACACGCATTTAAGTTCACTTTCTTATTGAAGAGCGTTTGGCTCGGATTGAGATTGGTATTTAGTTCAAGGGTTTATTAATTGAGCACAGCTTTTGGGAGGCGGTATTAACATATTTTAAGGTTTTAATCCCAGATTGTGGAAAATAAAGCATTTTGGATACGTTTTGAGTTGAATATTTTAGTTATTTTATTTAAGGTTGCATAGAGAGGTGTTATATTATAGTACCTTCATATCTCAGAAGTGCTGGCGTGATATGGAATGTTCCTAATCCTTTTAATGATTTGCTTTCTAACCTATACATCCTTTATACGTGTTATTCCATCTGGGTGATGGTGAGCGTCGGTCTCATTACGGATAAGTATGCTAAGAATTTAGTGTCCATGGAAGATAGAGAATTATTAAATACAATTCCGGATAGAGCAAATTTTGTTCTCGTTGCCTTTTGAATGCTGTTTTCAGTATAGTTTTCCATGTCAGTTTCTCATCTAAAATTTCTCTGTCGTTAGGAATGTATTCTCTTTTCCATCAAATGTTTAAAATGTCTTCTTTCTTGTTTTTCTTACGGAAGTTCATATGTGTTCGTTTTAGAGGATTTATAGCAATCGGAAACAACGAAACAGAGCTTCGAGATTTTGCCCATATCTTTTCAAAGTCTCCTTATAAACTTCCAAAGCAGCGAATGATTTCGTGAGCACTTTTCCTCCAAAGAACTTTCAGTTTTAGGGTTCTACGTCAATCATTCGAAAGAGGCATTAAAATATGAGAAATATACAAAAGTTCTTTGTATACATGCTTTGAATCTAACTAAATTTACACCATATAATAATTTTAGCTTAAATTCAACTGACTAATAAGTCACTTTATGATATTCCATTACGGCAGGAAAAATGAAAAAATAGGAACCACTTTTCTCAGGAAACTAGAGCCTATATCAGGAAATCACTTGAAAATGACGCTCATGCGTCGAAACTAGACGTTCCTCTTTTAGTATTTTGTGTGGTATTTTGCGGTGTGTTTCATATTTAATAGGATCTAGGTTCCTGAGAAAAGTGTTTCGTATTTTTTAATTTTCCCACTGAAGTTTAACTCGATAAATAAAGGTAAAAAATTTAAACGATATTGAATTCTGTACCGTCTCGCCGATGTGAATGTACTCCTTTGGCATTTATTGGAAAAGTTTATCTTGCTGCAAAATGCGTAGATGATTTTCCCAAGTATAGTTTTTATTTTTTCCCAAGTAAGATTTATATTAGGATATTGAAACGATTGAGCCTGGTGATTACCTATCAAGGAATACAGCAATGAGAATCGTAGAGCAATTGTGCATCCATTATTCCGCCTGAACACCTGAAGATCTATGTTCGATACCGGTCGAAATAATCTCTACTGTGAAACATACAACATCTTATATCTTTACCAAGTTATTGTTTATTTCTATACCTTGCATATAATCATGGTTTGCGTCCTAAATTATAAATTTGCCTGCCTAGACGTTGAATTACCTTTTATGATTATACATTTACTCGCAATGCAAATGAAATGGTCTATATAATAAAATCCNTCTTTGCTTAGCAACAATAGTTTATATAATTTATATTTACGGGTTATTCTTTATATTTATCACAAGTGGCAGAATTGAAATGCTGGCCGTAAAGCATTCACTCACACGGACCAAGTATCAGCAGTTATTTAACCAGCTATGAATCCTATCACAAGACCATGATTGGGAGTTATATATATTATATTATTTACTAGTGAACCTCCAGGTCAAGCATGACGGAGATTCATTTTACCATTTCTTTTAAATATACCTCTATCATATATTTGTTCATTAAATTGGCCGTAACATGGTAGTAAATTTGTACCTGCGATTTGTTAATTGTAATTGTAAATGCTGAAATCTAGATTAATTGTTTTCTCTTTGAAAATACTATCATCTTGCCATTGATTCTATATGGGTTTAAATTCCCCAGTATGCGCATGGGAAAATGCAATAACAGGGATTCAACAGAGAGGTTTGTTAGCAATCACGAAATTTTACAAAATTATCGTTTATTTTATCATAAGCTTTGCTAATTTGACTTCGCTATCTTATTTTGGTACCTGTATATTTATCGCAGGACCACTGTTTCTAAATAAATTCCATAAAAGACTCAGAGCATTCAGGAGATGAAGTTCACCCTTACGTGCATTTCTTATGGACGCAGTTCCGAATTTTTCAGTTCAGGAAACGAACGCATCACTGAATAAGTACGTGCTTGAAGCTTGTCTTGCCTTATTCTCCGTGTTGAAAAGGTCAAGTATGAGAAATTTGGTTTAATTTGATGGAATGGTTTTGGATGTAAAACTGCAGACAGCCTAACAGAGGAAGAAACTATATGCAGTGTACTTTCGGTTATCCGGGCTAATTATGGGAGGAGGGTGCACGAATAATCACGAAAAACAGATAATCCAAAATTTCACTTTATTTTTTATCTCATAATGTTAAAACTTTACGCACATAAACCAGTCATTAGTCCGATGTTCATAGATAGATAGAAAAGTTCATACGTAAGTCTGCTTGCATTGGAACGGGAAAATTCTTTTATGTTTGAATTTTCTCAAAAAGACCAAGGAAAATATCGACGAAGAGTAAAAAACATTCACGGATAATCTACAGAACGGGTAATCCGGCAACAGATAATCGGTAGCTTACTGTATTTGACTAAACGAATACCGGACTCATGGTAACACGGGCTCATAGTAACATGGATTCGTGGTAACACGGACTTATGCTAAAACTCGAAATATGTAGTCATGCGGGAACACTTTTGGAGGCAACCAACTAGGTAGGGTCCATACAGTTAGTCCTTAGGGTCTCCCTGAGTTAAATTTCAAGGCATCGTAACAATTTTAAGAAAAGGGATTTCGTAGCTATTGTGGATATGTGCGTAGTCGTGCGAGAAGTCAATAAACGCCCATAAGACCTTTAAATTTGTTTAATTCCGTTTTCCGGTATTTTAAAAATGTGTTAAAAATTATATTTTTGAAACAAAACGCTTATAAATTCTCCAA
>KZ308226.1:10151-112900 GCA_000376725.2 Ladona fulva
TTTATAATTAGGCGAAATAGGCTGAGACTGTGCATATAAACTCTCAGTGGAAAATTGTTCTGTTTTTCGCTTCAAAAAGAATTTTATATATTTAGAGTAAATCTACGTAATATGTTTATGGAATATTTTGCTTTACTTATGCCACTACATAATATAAAAATAGCCAAGCCATCTTTCATTGTAATTCATAGAATTAGTACTTGCAATTCAAACTTGTTGTTTATTCCTGCCATAGTGTCTAATACGTTCCTGAGATTTCTGTAGGGGTGTATGTTTCTAAATTTTATGACAATTCATATTTTTTACTAAATTTCTAGTGTGGGCCTCAATCTCATCTTTGGGCCTGGGGCCTCTTATAAATTTAATCCGCTGCTGATAACGAGAGAAAAATAAAATCACAACTTTTCCAAGTTACTTGGAACGAATTTTTCGAAAACTGAAGATTGAAAATTACGTTATATTTTTCGTTTCGGAGTACCCAATTTACTTCGTAGCCCATTAGATGTATGCAATCTTGGACGCGTTTAAGAGATACTAGGGAAGATGAGTGAACACCGTAGAGTAAATAGATCAGATAGATAAATTTCCTCGTCGTTTAATGTACTTATGAAGTTCGTCAAACGAGCTTGGAAATGAGAAAGTGGAATCAGCTTCTTTCGAAAGGAAATCTTTCCAGTTACTAGTGAGTCAGCCATCCTTTCTAATAGATCGCAAAGAATGAGTTTACCAGATTACATGTTTTACCAGATTTGCAAATGATTCGAGCGTTAGTTGTCTTTGAATACATTATTTAGGTAGCCAACAGTTGCAAAAGCGTGACAAAATGCGATTATTTTTTCCTAATTTTCCAGACCTATTTCTAACGGGCATGAAAGTGTTATGAAATTAGTTGAAGGAGTGCCACGTAATGCGAGTTAATTTGTCAAGCCGAGTTATTGCCCTGAAGAAAAATATCCCAATCCTCAGGGTTAACTTCGTTTACTTTCGAATCACGTGACCGAATTGTGAAATGATCCGCCTATTCAATATCGCCCCGAACACTTTGTAATTTTTTTATTTTCTCGGTTACAAGTTTTACGGCAGAGTCGTTCAAGAAGAACATGGTCAATTAGATGTTTGAGTGGATTTCTCGAAAAAATTCGTTCTTTGACCTTCGCGGAGTATATTTACGTTATGTACCTAGCGCTCTTATGGATAACGTGGCCTCTTTTTGTTAGTTTATGCGTTTCGGTAAACCTTGGAATTTTACGTGAATTTCTCTTGGGTAATTTTCCTATTTATCGTATGGTGAATGATTGATACTCGGTGGTTAAATATCGACTGTAGGATGTAGCCAATCTCTTACCGGCTAAACTAGGGTATGTGTTGTTCAGAGGAAGGTTCAGCACAGGGGTATTTTGAAGAGAATAGTCGGTCGGAGCGATGATAGAGTTCACGAGCGATGTTAGTTTGGCCTCACCGTGAGTGTACATGTAGCGTATGGGACCCTGCTAACAAGTGTCGTATTCTGTAATTCAAAAAGGTGCAGCGAAAGGAGATACGACTTGTGAAAAATTGCTGCGATAAATCTGTAAACGTTACTCAGATGCTTCAGGACGCACGATGGGAATCGTCAGAAGATAGGAGATTTAAACAAAGGATTAATTTCAATAAATCAGTATGAGTTGGCCTGACGTCGTGGAAGGCCATGACAAAGTTCAATAAAAAAGGGATTAATTTACTGGATAAATTTAGAGAAAACGCGTTCAGAGATGATGCAACCGATATAATGCATCCTTCACACTTTACATAGGTCGTTCTGATACTACGAGGAAGATCAGGGAAATAGATGCTGGAATTATCTATTATTGTTATTTTAAATTGCTAGAATCGATTTAAGAATTCATTTTTCTCCGCGAACGATGCGCGAAAGTAATAAAATAGGGAAGTAGAAACATGGTGCATGTACCCACTGCCACACGCCGAAAGGCGGCTTGCAGAGTACTTATATAGCTGCGAACTGGCTCACTGGCTGCGAAGCAATGCTCCAGCTATTTTCGTGTATCACATTAGCTGAATCGTTTCCGAATGTTACGTACAATTTTTTTCCTCGGTGAGTGAGCTGAAATTGATAAAAGCAATTCGTGGAATTGGTAGAATCTACCAAAAAAATTGAGAACCTTACGCTCTTTAAATATCGTCACCGCTAAATTGTCAGCGTGCGGACTGTAGTGGAAATATTAACTTTTGAATTTCGGCGAAATACAGTGTACGCGATTTCTTTCTGGAAGCTAATGTGGTTCACTTATCAAGGTTGTGCAAGCTTTTTACTGTTATTATAATTTCTTTAGCGAAAACAAGAGCCTACAGTTACATACGTTTTAATAATTTGGGCTATCATACACACAAAGATCGTACACAAACACCCATGCCCTAGCCCGGAAAAACCGGGTTAGCCGAGACTCAAACCCGGGACTTGAGTGTTAAGAAGCTAGCGATCTAACCATTCCGTCACTCAGGTCGGCATTTAGCTTGCTAATTGCCATATTTAACTCTTGTGAATCCCTCTGCAGGAGCATGATTTATGGCAGCCCACCCGTTGGGTATCACCGTTTTGTATCTATTATGTATGCTTGCGTAATGATGGGTGTCATGCTATACAGTTAGTTATCACGCAGGTTACGCTTCATCAACGCCTACGGTTGTCGTTCTTGATCTGATTTTCCACGTAAAAGGTCATCAAAGTCGCTACTTAGAAGCGATTAAGATATCGATAATCTTTCGAAAGTCTTTAGTCGAACATCTTTCTTTCATTTATTGTTTTGGCACATCGGATTCGAGGAACTTCTTTTTCTTCTGTGAATTCCTCTTTTTGCGCCGACTCCAATTTGTTTTCGATGAAATTATCCGAAAAGGAACGAAGTTGCCGTCCTCCCGGCGGTGGATCGGGAGTTTTTAATTCCGTAGGCGGGATGCAGCATCTTCAACAAGATTGATTAGGGTGCGAAGGAACATCTCACGTCATCCGGCGACCCCAAGAATGGCGGACCGCGCGTAAGTGAGAAAATACAAGTTTCAATCCGCCCGACGTGAGGATAAGATGGTAGCAAGTTTACTGCTTCTCTTGAATCCTTCTCGTTCTTTGTATCAAGTCGTTCGTCTCGGAAAGCCTTCGCGGCCGATAAGAATTGCGCGAAAAGTGGCTTAAGTAAATTTTCATGTCGGCATGGGCTTAATGGGCTTTTATGGAGAGTAAATTAATGTGGGTGTTTCGGCTCTCGCGCACCTTACGTAATCCTCTCAATCGATTCTAAAAGTGAGGGCGAAGTACAGACGTTGATTGGTCCTTCGGTGGGGCGATGAAATATGGATCCGTGATGTCTCCCGCAATGTCAGTTATCATCGCCTGGAATGAATGTATGCACCCACACCGGTGTCTGTTTGATATAAGTCGATTGCCTTTCGAACTATAGGTGGTCGATTCTGCGGGAGTTCTGTGTTCAGCGGTTGTTACTTTCTCTTAAAGTATTCCCTCGTCATCCCTGATTCTCGGCTGCTGGATGAGTGATTTTCAGTTTCGCCGTCCCGAATTTCTGTTCACAACAAACTTAAGACCAAAGGTCCGTAGTGATCCCGTGATCAAAGTTGTTGTCTTTTGGAGCCTTTTCTCTAGTTTTCAAGATAGTTTACTGCGCGTTTATTTTGTTATTCTTTTCTTTGCTTGTGTAGGAGTTTGAATGCTCATTATGTTGCGAAGGAAATTATGGTTGCCTGATGAAATCAGGTATTGGTTCTCAAGAAGTTTGTTCTAAAAAGATTCCATTAATGGGATGAATTTAGATAAAAAAGCGAATTTTCAAATTTTGAATCAAGGCTAACTTTTTCATTAATTAACGTTCATAGTACTCGTAGTAGTATTGTTGAAAGCACTTCGACAGCTAAGGTCATTTTCCACGTAGGCCCCCACCGGGAATCGAGCCCGGGACCGCTTTCACCGAAGTTAAAGCTGTCCCGGACTCTTAGCCTACTTGGCTATCTGGGAGCCCAAAAAACGTTCATTTAAATACCATGGAATGAGGTATTAGCATTAAGTATTAACAATTAAATTCCCTAAACGGAAGGTTATCCATCACCATCCTTTTACTGTCACCCTTTTTCATTAGCAATTCGTTATTTTTAAGTCGGAAGAATGCGGAAGCAGGGTCGACCACACGTAGTAAGCATCGATTCTTGGATACTGGACAAGATTAAATACTTCTTAAGTTTGAACATTGGAAAATTTATGACTGTCTTCATTAACTGTGCCAAAATGCAGAATTAAGTTGTATTTGCTAATGATATTGGACGCAGAAATAGTTGAGATGTCAATCTAAATGGTAAAGTCAGAATCGGCAGCCATTTTAACAAGTTAACGTCCTCTCACGGCAGTCAAAATACTTAAGGCCGATTACGTCTTTAAGTAATTCCTCCTCTTCCCTGTACGAATGATGATTCCAGATACTGTTATCTAAAACGAAGGCACATTCTCCGAATACATTACAAGCGAAAGAACTACAAATGTCAGCTACGTATTTTATTCAGGGAGAAAACGACGAACATGCTTTTTACATTCTTTATCAGTCTACAATGATCTGATTTAGCGTGTCTGATATCTGCATTCTGTCAATTCATTAGCCGTCTCTTCATCCCTTTTTGAATTGAAAAATGCCAGACTCCTCGTTACCAGTCTCTGATAACCCGTTTTAATCCGACTGCCTCTCCGGGATGCTGAATTAATTTGTTCCTTAATTCCATGAATTATGGTCTGATAACATTTTCCGTGTGATTTCACGGAGAATCGAAGTGCTATATATGTACGTCCTCTTTTGTCTCTCGGTGGCAATTAGGGGATGCTTTGTCTTGAAATTTCCGTAATCTGCTCTAATATAAATATCTGTTCGATAAGGCAGTGATTATACTCTATAAAGGATGCAATACCTTTCTTCTTCCAGCATAACTTGTACTCAACCATGCACAGATTTGAAGTACATGGAGTACGGAATTCCTCCAGTAATAACGGGCATCATTATTTTAGGGCAGTAATTACAGAACATTTTCATAGTTTATCGTGGTGCCGTTTGAGTAATTTTATTAAAATCTTTAGAATGCAAGGAAGAAAATTGAAACACGGCTGTTTATGAATTAGAAGTTTAAAAACTCTACGCCGTGTCGGCAGACGGAACTTCCCGTTTGTTTGCAAAAGCGGGTTCCATTTGCCGACGTATGACTTAGAGAGTGTTTTCAATCCTCTTCGTCATTTAGGATGGTTCGGTTGTATTCGGATAGCACACGTTAAATTTTATAAATACCTTTAATCGTTATTTATTCACGCAATAGAATGACCTGTAGATAATGAAATAAAATAAATTATCCAATGATATGTGAAGCAAATTTCAACGAATTCCCTTCCATAGTTAATTAGGGCTGGACCGAGGCTCAAAATAGCCCGTCGGATTTTAGTTTTACGGTTTTACGGCGCTCTAAATTGCCGGTCGTAAAAATCATCTCTGTAGGCTAAATTTCCATCCTGGAAGAAAATACAGAGAATTTTTGAGGAGGAAGATGGTGATATGATCCGGAGATGTATCATTGCGATTGTATTTCACGCAATTGTGGGAACTGCCTTACGATGTTGAAACTCATTGCCTTTGAAAGTTGTGCTATTTAAGTCTGTTGAGCATTTAACGTTTCATCGACCTGTTAAAATCTTGTAGCATTCAGGGACTTATTTTATCATAAAGGGAGACCGAATTATCACATTATTTAAGGAAAAGAAAACGCCAACTCTCGAGTTTTTAACGACTATCCGCCCACATATGACAGTTCCAATGCGCAGATTTGCAAACATACACGAAAGAAGTCCTTCTAAGAAATACGAGTACATATTTAATTAATTCCGGAAAAGCACTTTCGAATTTATGTGGATGATTAAATAGCAGCGATAAAGCTGTAATTATGAACTCGAAAATCACCTGGCCTCCACTAATATTTTGGGACCCTACGACGACATTGCACCGGAATTAGGACCTGTGGCGAATATGCCCCGTGGCTTAATTTACTTTCTTAATGAACTCTAACTTTTCCTTTTTGGATTCCTTGATTCTTTTGAAGCATTCCATTTTTCTCCCTGTTTCTGATATATCTGGGAAATATGGTAATCACTGACGTGAACGGAAAATTGCTCAGTAAGTATAAGGCGTGGGGGGTAGGCGTGAAGGATTGTAATTAAGGTTAAGGTTTCATTTGACATGGTTTTCCAATCTCTCGGGTTTACGCAAAATATCAAGAGGTATCATAATTCATTCGTTACGTTCGCTACCGAATATTTAGATTCTGTTATACGTACAGGTTGAGGCGTTAATTTCAGTATCTTGTAAGTTTTTAATTGGCGTCGTATTTTTCACGAGTCGCCCTTTCCTGGAGTCGTTTCTAGCTCTCGCTCATTTTATTAGTAATGTCGTATTTTCAAGGCATTCAAGACGCATGATTTATTATTAAACTCAACTGTAAACAGATGGGAATGTTTTTACGTTCGATTTTCTGGGAAGGTTTGTTTCTTTTTAATGTAGAAACCGAAACCATGGCTCCCGGATAGCTAAGTGGGCAACGCGTTCGACTGCGGTGAAAGCGGTCCCGGGTTCGATTTCCGGTGGGGGCCTACGTGCGAAATGGCCAAAGCTGTCGAAGCACTTTTAACAATTCTACTACTACTACCGAAACCATATTGCAACAAACAAAAATTCTGGAGCTTGGTATCACCTGGATAATTTACCATTAAAAGCTGTTAATTCGTTTGATCTATCGTTACTGCTATATGTAATTAATATTGAAAAGCTTATTAAACACAATGATGAACAAAATTTGTATCATTCCTCAATTTAATATAATAATAATGTAATAATGTAATCAATAATGTGTTGATTTCTTTAACGGAAACTGGAAGATGATGTCAGTTTTATCCATTTTAATAATTATTATTATTGAAGAGCGCACATATCCATTCCTTAAGCAGAAAAATGCGAGTACTCGGGTCTCAAACCCAGGCCCTTGAAGTTGGAACGCTACTATGGTAGTAGTACCCTAGCCTTTCCGCCTCCGCGGCCGATAGCTTCGATTATTATATTCATTGTGGGATAGCACACGTTTTGTGTTCTTATTTCTATTTAACATGGATGAGTTCCACCAAGTATGTATCGTGAAAAATTTCTATTTCCCAGTAGATCGTGTTTGTAATTTTTAATTTTATTCGGAAATTGGATTGGAACAATTTTTCGAGACATTGCTGGTGTGTAGCAATTTCAATTTAACGAGCTTTGAGAGGTTTCTCGCGCATATTTCAAATTCTGCTGCGATTGGCTTCGAATGTGTATTTTTGACGTAACCTTATCATCTGTGAACTGGTTGCTGGTATTGAATGTTTATTCACCTTCGACATTTACTCCCACAGACATATTCGTTTTGTACGCCGCAAAAACGTAGCGACATTGCTTGTCAGAAATGCGCCGATTCCGCAAAAACTTCCTCTGCTATAATTTCATATCGCGTTACCTTTTCGAGATAGGTAAAATTCACACGTTCCATTCAAACATCAAGGTCGAGAGTCCCGTCCTTAATGTTTATACCGGCAGATTACGTTTATTAATTATCCATCCTTGGTTTTGGTTTGCGGCAGAAGTGGAGGATACCGCATCCATCGCCGTTGTACTTTTTAAATGTAATATTCACGTACTAGCTGAAGAGGACTAGTTAGGAAGGAGGTTGGACTTGTGCTGTGACGATAGATATCAATGATAATATATTTCTGGATTTCATTGTTAATTCTGATATTATTCTACACATATTACGACATTCCCTTATTCTTGCAATGCTGAAATATTCACCAGGAGAACGGACATGAAGAACCTCTGACGGGACCGGAACTTGAACCCGGGCCTTCCACTTTCCGAAAGAAGTTAATAATACTAATAATATATTAATAATACTCCCCGGTAATATTCCTAGGCCCTTGCCTGGTCGTACAAAATCACCTTCGCCTTGCTGAAGAAATGCTGAAATATTTAGATCGGATTTGTTTGGCATTAAGGAAGCGTAATCGGAAAATTTGGTTATTTCGGTCATCAAATTTTGTAAAGCTAGGTGGGCATACTGCTCATGCATGATCGCTAAAATTCCAGTCAAAAACTTTTGCACAGTTCTCAGTCTGATTACTCGCGTGAAGTCACCACCACCAGTTACCAAAAGGGGTAATCTCGCGGAACAGCTTAGTGTCTTGGTTCACTCCTGTCTTAAATCTTTTGGATCTCATTAAGATGTAACGCTTTGCCGCTCCTTTGATCTTTCAACCGGCCCTTCGCAGATTTAAGTTGACTCGTTTACCTTTTCCCTTCAAGCCGTTCCGCCTGTTACTTTTTCTTTCGAAATTTGTACGTTATCCAGCGCTGATTATGCCGACACCTACAATGGAGCTGCTTTGCTTTCGTCCTCTGTCAGCGGTGAAGAATTTTCCTCGTCGACGGCAAATTTCGGCTGAGAAAATGCTACGTGAGGCTGGAGAGAGGGAGGTTTCGAGACAGTGCACTAAACCATCCCCCTCGTATTCAAATTTTTGACGCAAATACTGGGTCAAGGAGTTTTTCCACATCCTCCGGCAGGAACCGCAAAGCGCAAAAATAAGATCAAGAGGAAATTATCTCATTGTATCATTCTTGCCGGCGAATGCACGCTGAAAAAAAGTGGGAATAGGATTATTTCTCGGACTGGACCAGTGATGGGTTATCCAGGGAAAGGAATAACACCGGTCATCCATCACGATTAAATACTCTCGCATCCCCCTCACAAGGGTTATTAAATAATTTTAATGATAATTGAGCAATCGATTTACTACGAAAGAGGGCGCGATCTCGAAGTAATTGGTGGTTCAGCAAAAAATTCAATCAAGTCCTTTTGTAATGAGATGGCTTACCCTGGTTATGCCGAAACCCATACTTTAACCCATCAATCGTGCCAGTAGAAATGTCATGGTTTCTCGTGAAAGTAGTTCTGTTTCATCGCTTTGTTTTTTATAATCCTTCGGGAAAAATTACCGAAGATTATTTCATTGCTGGATAGGGCCAGACATAATAAAACAAGTTTCGAAACACTTGCGCGATAGGGAAGGAATAAATACCAAATCCGACCATCGTTACTGAAGTTTACTTAATCGGTCTTGTCGGGTGAAGGTTGATGTTGACATACTGCTGAGAGTGGAGAACGAAATTGTCTCCCAAATTGGTGTGATTGAAGGAAACCAGTCTCTAGAAGCTGAGATTTAATGTGTCCTAGTTTAAGGCCGCGTTCCTTCGATTAGAATAAATCAGAGGGATCGAGAAAATTATTTGCATAAAGAATGGCAGGAAAAATTTTTCCTTGTCAATAAAATCCTTACTGATTTGGCTGTATGTCACTTGCTAGTCATAAAGAATGCGGGAAATGAAAGTCTGATGTTTCTTTTTAGTGTTCCTTTCTAATTCGTTCCCGACATCATCGAGTTTTGTATTATCATTTCAGATACTGATTTTCTTTGAAATATCCTAATTTTCTCAGTTTTCTCAAGGAATATTTTTGTGAAAATAATTGCGAATTTGTAAGATGATTTTCAGTGAATAATCCTTCAAAATTGTCTGGAAATGCAAATAACACGGAGAATGAAAAAGATGAACCTAGTTCAGACCCTTGCGGTACTTCTATAAACCTAGATATTTCAGAAACAACGCTTTAGGAATATTTTTCCATCAGTGAGATATACAACTAAAAACAATGATTTATAAGGTTATAATTTTAAGTCACGGAGTTAAAATACCAAAATTAACTACGATAAAAATGTTAAAGTAAACTCTGTATGGGGAACGTATTGCAAACGAAAATTTACGAAAACGTAAAAATACTATTCACAAAAGAATAGTTCTATAGCTTATGTTTCTCTAACGTCATTTCGGTTGGTGATATCTGTATACCCAGTTACAATGTCAGATATTTCCCTTACTTTGAATTTTCCGGTTGAGAAATTCAATTTAATGCTAATCCTTCGATTTTATTCGGAAGGTCATGCGTGAAATATTTGCTACATCCTTAATTAATGGTCGTTGACAGATCATTCCTTGCGAAGCTCCCATTCTTCTCCTGATTAGGTTGAATACTCCGCTTCAGCGCTTTTTCTGCTGTGTAAATTTGAAATTGATCATGATGCTTAAAATAGACATTATTATTAGGTTTGTGATGGCGCTTCAATTTAATTTAGGGACTTAAGTGGCTCTTAAGATAGATAAGTTCATTTACCACTCATTTGAATTGATGTATTTTCTCAGTTGAGAAACTGCTCGCTAATTTGGCGTGCACGTGGGTTAAATTTACGCATTGTTTGCAGTTTCAGCGACCCGAATAATGTAATTTTGGCTTAGGGTTGTTAATGACAAATCCACGGATAACGAATTTTATACAGACATTAATTCTTTTTATCTCCTGTAAAATTTTATTTCTTTTCAGCCATGTCTTTGAATATTTCAGCGACATCTGATTTTTTTAGAAGAAAAAATCTCTGAGGTTATTTGTTGGAACTGAGCGTGTATCAAATGTATATGGCGAAGAGGAACAGCGAAAATCTTTCAGAAGCCATAATAGGCGTATATGGTTAGTTTATGAAACAAGGAGAAAATATTCACTTGTAGGATGTTGTAAGCTTCGTGTTGATACGCAAATTTAATTTTTAACTTTCCTTTTGTTAACATTTGTTAACTTTCTCGCTAAATTTCTTGGGTATTGGTTGAACTCTTCGCCTCTTATTGGTTGGTAATGAACTTGTTTCATTTCACCTAAAATTTGTGTTCCTCTGTGAATATCGAATTTCTCGGTTCAGTTCTGTGTCAGTTGTTTTATTTACTGTGATTTCTTTTCCATCCAGGGACGGATTTATAATTTGCCGCAATAGGCCCTAGGTAAGGGCCTCATCTATGTAAGGGCCTGAATAAGACTGTGTAAAAAATTTCAGTAAAATGTTCTGGTTTTTCACTTCAAGAAATAACTTTATATTTGGGTATATAATGTGCTTATAGGATGTATTTGATTGTAAAGTCTATCCATCATTCTTTGTAATTTATATAAATATTATTTCACTGTAATTCATAACTTGTTTATTTATCCTTGCCTTAGTTGCCTTGCCTTAAGCGACTGAGGGTTCTATGAGATGTATATTTGTGTATTTTATAAAAAAATCGAATTTTAACTTATAAATCCTAGTGAGGGCCTTAGTCTGATCTATGCGCCTAGGGCCTCTGATAGCTTAAATCCTCCCGTTTCTATCAACTATCCTTTCATAGAAGCCACTAGCCATGTTGATTGTCGGTTTTTTATTGAATTTAACAACATTAACATTATTATTAACAAAACATTATTTTTTTAGAACAAATTATCGATCAAATGGTCCTCTAGGCTGCTGTTAGTGAAAACGATCAATGTCTCCGGTTATCCTCGCCTTTCATTTCTGTATATAAATGGACAGAAAGCCAAAGGGTTGGTTTTAAAGATTTTTTCATTCCGATTCAAGCTATTCATCATCGGATTATGTAAATTTCTTGAAGTAGTTCAGATGATAACGTCCTGTTCATCTGCGATGTGATTGACTGTGAAACTCCAATTGATGCAATGGAAAGACAGGATTCGAGTGATATTTTGGCGGCGGTAGATCCCAATCTTTGTCAATCAAATTCGATCCTGAAGGCGGGCCGTACAGTCTGTCACAGTCGAAGAAACGTTGGACACGCCTCCTTCCCAAAATTCTGATTGTTTTCCCTTATGGAATTCATTGCCAAGGAATAACAAGTGTGAAAAATAGCGACATGACTGGGACTCGAAGCCAAGTCTTACGGAATCCCAATTTATATATTTCTTTGTTTATTTAAAATGGACCCATAAACAGCACAAGGACTTTACAATGGGTTATAAACAATTAACCATGTAAGAAACAAACAAAATAATAATAAAAATAAAAATGCATCCCCCTCGTATTCAAATTTTTGACGCAAATACTGGGTCAAGGAGTTTTTCCACATCCTCCGGCAGGAACCGCAAAGCGCAAAAATAAGATCAAGAGGAAATTATCTCATTGTATCATTCTTGCCGGCGAATGCACGCTGAAAAAAAGTGGGAATAGGATTATTTCTCGGACTGGACCAGTGATGGGTTATCCAGGGAAAGGAATAACACCGGTCATCCATCACGATTAAATACTCTCGCATCCCCCTCACAAGGGTTATTAAATAATTTTAATGATAATTGAGCAATCGATTTACTACGAAAGAGGGCGCGATCTCGAAGTAATTGGTGGTTCAGCAAAAAATTCAATCAAGTCCTTTTGTAATGAGATGGCTTACCCTGGTTATGCCGAAACCCATACTTTAACCCATCAATCGTGCCAGTAGAAATGTCATGGTTTCTCGTGAAAGTAGTTCTGTTTCATCGCTTTGTTTTTTTATAATCCTTCGGGAAAAATTACCGAAGATTATTTCATTGCTGGATAGGGCCAGACATAATAAAACAAGTTTCGAAACACTTGCGCGATAGGGAAGGAATAAATACCAAATCCGACCATCGTTACTGAAGTTTACTTAATCGGTCTTGTCGGGTGAAGGTTGATGTTGACATACTGCTGAGAGTGGAGAACGAAATTGTCTCCCAAATTGGTGTGATTGAAGGAAACCAGTCTCTAGAAGCTGAGATTTAATGTGTCCTAGTTTAAGGCCGCGTTCCTTCGATTAGAATAAATCAGAGGGATCGAGAAAATTATTTGCATAAAGAATGGCAGGAAAAATTTTTCCTTGTCAATAAAATCCTTACTGATTTGGCTGTATGTCACTTGCTAGTCATAAAGAATGCGGGAAATGAAAGTCTGATGTTTCTTTTTAGTGTTCCTTTCTAATTCGTTCCCGACATCATCGAGTTTTGTATTATCATTTCAGATACTGATTTTCTTTGAAATATCCTAATTTTCTCAGTTTTCTCAAGGAATATTTTTGTGAAAATAATTGCGAATTTGTAAGATGATTTTCAGTGAATAATCCTTCAAAATTGTCTGGAAATGCAAATAACACGGAGAATGAAAAAGATGAACCTAGTTCAGACCCTTGCGGTACTTCTATAAACCTAGATATTTCAGAAACAACGCTTTAGGAATATTTTTCCATCAGTGAGATATACAACTAAAAACAATGATTTATAAGGTTATAATTTTAAGTCACGGAGTTAAAATACCAAAATTAACTACGATAAAAATGTTAAAGTAAACTCTGTATGGGGAACGTATTGCAAACGAAAATTTACGAAAACGTAAAAATACTATTCACAAAAGAATAGTTCTATAGCTTATGTTTCTCTAACGTCATTTCGGTTGGTGATATCTGTATACCCAGTTACAATGTCAGATATTTCCCTTACTTTGAATTTTCCGGTTGAGAAATTCAATTTAATGCTAATCCTTCGATTTTATTCGGAAGGTCATGCGTGAAATATTTGCTACATCCTTAATTAATGGTCGTTGACAGATCATTCCTTGCGAAGCTCCCATTCTTCTCCTGATTAGGTTGAATACTCCGCTTCAGCGCTTTTTCTGCTGTGTAAATTTGAAATTGATCATGATGCTTAAAATAGACATTATTATTAGGTTTGTGATGGCGCTTCAATTTAATTTAGGGACTTAAGTGGCTCTTAAGATAGATAAGTTCATTTACCACTCATTTGAATTGATGTATTTTCTCAGTTGAGAAACTGCTCGCTAATTTGGCGTGCACGTGGGTTAAATTTACGCATTGTTTGCAGTTTCAGCGACCCGAATAATGTAATTTTGGCTTAGGGTTGTTAATGACAAATCCACGGATAACGAATTTTATACAGACATTAATTCTTTTTATCTCCTGTAAAATTTTATTTCTTTTCAGCCATGTCTTTGAATATTTCAGCGACATCTGATTTTTTTAGAAGAAAAAATCTCTGAGGTTATTTGTTGGAACTGAGCGTGTATCAAATGTATATGGCGAAGAGGAACAGCGAAAATCTTTCAGAAGCCATAATAGGCGTATATGGTTAGTTTATGAAACAAGGAGAAAATATTCACTTGTAGGATGTTGTAAGCTTCGTGTTGATACGCAAATTTAATTTTTAACTTTCCTTTTGTTAACATTTGTTAACTTTCTCGCTAAATTTCTTGGGTATTGGTTGAACTCTTCGCCTCTTATTGGTTGGTAATGAACTTGTTTCATTTCACCTAAAATTTGTGTTCCTCTGTGAATATCGAATTTCTCGGTTCAGTTCTGTGTCAGTTGTTTTATTTACTGTGATTTCTTTTCCATCCAGGGACGGATTTATAATTTGCCGCAATAGGCCCTAGGTAAGGGCCTCATCTATGTAAGGGCCTGAATAAGACTGTGTAAAAAATTTCAGTAAAATGTTCTGGTTTTTCACTTCAAGAAATAACTTTATATTTGGGTATATAATGTGCTTATAGGATGTATTTGATTGTAAAGTCTATCCATCATTCTTTGTAATTTATATAAATATTATTTCACTGTAATTCATAACTTGTTTATTTATCCTTGCCTTAGTTGCCTTGCCTTAAGCGACTGAGGGTTCTATGAGATGTATATTTGTGTATTTTATAAAAAAATCGAATTTTAACTTATAAATCCTAGTGAGGGCCTTAGTCTGATCTATGCGCCTAGGGCCTCTGATAGCTTAAATCCTCCCGTTTCTATCAACTATCCTTTCATAGAAGCCACTAGCCATGTTGATTGTCGGTTTTTTATTGAATTTAACAACATTAACATTATTATTAACAAAACATTATTTTTTTAGAACAAATTATCGATCAAATGGTCCTCTAGGCTGCTGTTAGTGAAAACGATCAATGTCTCCGGTTATCCTCGCCTTTCATTTCTGTATATAAATGGACAGAAAGCCAAAGGGTTGGTTTTAAAGATTTTTTCATTCCGATTCAAGCTATTCATCATCGGATTATGTAAATTTCTTGAAGTAGTTCAGATGATAACGTCCTGTTCATCTGCGATGTGATTGACTGTGAAACTCCAATTGATGCAATGGAAAGACAGGATTCGAGTGATATTTTGGCGGCGGTAGATCCCAATCTTTGTCAATCAAATTCGATCCTGAAGGCGGGCCGTACAGTCTGTCACAGTCGAAGAAACGTTGGACACGCCTCCTTCCCAAAATTCTGATTGTTTTCCCTTATGGAATTCATTGCCAAGGAATAACAAGTGTGAAAAATAGCGACATGACTGGGACTCGAAGCCAAGTCTTACGGAATCCCAATTTATATATTTCTTTGTTTATTTAAAATGGACCCATAAACAGCACAAGGACTTTACAATGGGTTATAAACAATTAACCATGTAAGAAACAAACAAAATAATAATAAAAATAAAAATGTACAAATTTAAAAGAAATGAATGAAAATCGTAAGACATATTTAAAAATAAAGAATGAAACTAATTATAGAACTACAATATAATAAAGGCGCAGGTTATAATACAAATAATATGTGAGGAAAAAATTAAACAAAAGGATCCAATGAAGGACAATGAGATAAAATACTGTAGTTTGGTTTTAGCAAGCGGTAGATAAAGGATCGTTCAGTTATGGAAATTCGAGGTGTAGAACAATGAAATAAAGAGTTCAACCTAGTTGGACGGGAAGGGACACGGATGGAAAAAATGGAAATCAAATCATTAGTTCTGTATTTACCGTTAACAATATTTTGGAAAAAATATTTTCAGCGTATCCTTGAGGAGATAGAGGTAATGCGATTATTAATGAATACTTGGGTACGCAGGGGATCAAGGAAATCGGTTTTGGCGGGGAGCTAGTCTTCGACGCGTGTGAAAGTGAAGCGTGTAAGTGCATTTGTCCCGCGACCATGGACACGAAATACGGGGTCATGCCGTAATAGGCGACTCGTGTGGCAGGCGGTCCAGGGCCGTCTTTTATTTCGTCTCTGCCCTGCCCATCGCTTCGCCTGAAGAAATCCCGTCGGTCATTGGTTAGCCCTCTCTTCGGTTAGACGTCTGACGTTTTGGGTTGTTTTGGCGTCGGTTAGTTTTTGGTCGACCCAAATGCATTTTCGAGTGCGGGCAATAAAAATAAATCAGTCCAGATCGTAAAGGTCGTAAAATTGTGCCTCTTGTTTATCTTCATTCCAATCATTTGGGATATGACCGGATGTCGGATAACCTTAGCTCCTCGCGCCCGTGAGGTTAGGGATAGTTGTTAACCTTTCCGTCATCCGCGAAGGTGGTTTTCTTCACCGCTGTGCATCCCAACGTATTCATACGCACGAGGATTTCTTAACAATTTTCGGGACCCTTCTTCGTATGCTTGGAAACCCGGGATGGGAAAATGCCTCCAAATGAATTTTTTTCTCGATGATCCATGCAAAGCAGTGATTCCCAGTGGCAGAGGATTCTTGGGGGCCGAAAAGTAGCCCGAGAAAGGGATGCTGGCCACAAGGGTACGTTTCTTAGTCGCTGATCTTATTTCTTTCCGAATTTACCATATATTATACTGTGTGTACTTTCTCATGAATTTCTTTCTTAGAAAACTAAAATATTTGTGCTTTTATTAGCCACTCTATTCCAGTATGTCTGAGAGACAGGGGAACACTGAAAGAAATTGTCTCTATCAGTCGTCTCACTCAGCGAAAGTTTTCTCCAAAACATTTGCCGAGACCATATAGAGTATATAATGATTCAATGAATAAATTGTTTTAGCTTTTGGAACTTATTGGACGAAAATCTGCAGTAAGTTTGAAGATAATTTTATATCGTCATTACGTTTATTTATCTTTTCGATTTTTATAAAGTTATTGCGCAGAACCTGGTGTGTATTCGTGGAGCACCAGTTGAATAAGGCTCTATTAGTTGACGCCGAATTTCTGTTGGAATGGTGAATGTACTCCTAATAATATCACAGCATTCTTAAGAATGGTTTATGAAATTGAGGGGGGTAAGATCGACCTGATTTATTCGCATTTCTTGATTATACGTTTCTGAGGCAGCTAATTCTGGACATTATAATGTACAGCAGGAAAGAAAAAAGTACTCTTTAAATACACGTCGAAGGTTTTATTCGTGGCAGTTAATGCGTCGATTTTAATTCGTTCGCTGATTTTGTTCCACCGGCTGTAATTTTTATGTTCTGCGATTGGGGCGGAATCAAGGTCTTGCGCCATGGTGACTCTACCATCTTGATGCTAGGAGATGCGTTCAAGTTCTAAGTTTTTTTTTCGTTTTTTTTCTATATTAGAACTTACCATAGGAAGCTAAAACTTCTGGTTCTTCTGGACGTCATCTCTGTGAATAGTTACACATTTTTCATGACGTCGTCGCCACTATTTCAGGGGCGTGTTTTATCCACTGGGAAATGGAGGTGCGTTCAAGTTCTGAGGTCTACGAATTTTTTATGAGCATTAAGAGTAAGCGGAAAGATGCAGTTGCTTTTCAAATGTGGTCTTAAGATATTAGCCTGAAATCTACTTCTGAATTGGCAACATAGATGGAACCAGTATAAAGTGCGTAAATAATCTGGAGACCTTAGAACCTCGTACATCGAAAATTTACCATGGATTTACAATGACAGGGAATTCGCCATGGAAACTTATCAGTCCTAGCTGGTCTCTGTGACACTTGTTTGCTCTGTTAGCTCTCAAACCTAATTTCTCTTCTTGTGCTGACCTCTTCAAAAGCAGTCCACTATAAATGTGGAAAGTTACAGCGTGTAGTATATTTCAACTCCTCTAATCATTGAAGGACTCAGAATCAAGTGGATGTTTGATGGACTCACCATAATGTTAGTCGTAATAATCCATCTCGAATCATATAATCTCGTGAATGCAAACCGTAGTACCTGGTTAATTCTCTTCGATGTTCAGAACTCGTTCGATCATTCACGTCGCGTAATAGCCATCATTACTTGACCTCTGTTATTTGGTGCATAAGGAAAATGCGTCTCGTTTGGAGAAGATAAAAAATCTGGAACGCGCTGTGGTTTTTAGTTGCGAGGGTAGGTGCATAAGGATTTTCCCTATCGAATTACCGAAGAGGGATGCTGGAAATTGGATATCCTTGATTGGATGTATTGCTTGTGAAAGTGATGGTCCTTGACGTAACAATATGCGACCGCTACATTGGTTCATTGCAGATAATGTTTCGTAGTATTTTGAGCTTCTGAAGAATTTGGGGAATTTATTATCATCCTCGAGATTGTAAAAAGTAAATCGGTAAGGGATGGGTTGAATAGATGGAATTTCATCTCAAAATCGTTGAAATTTGATTTTTACGAAATTGTCTTGCTAATAAATAAACAATTAGAAAATTAAATAAGGCCAACTCATTAAATAGTTAGTAAATAGTTGCGAGACAGTTGATAGTTGAATTAAGATAGCTTGAAACCGGTCGCAAATAAATCTTTTTCTGTAGAATTTGCGTAGTTATTTTACCATGCTTCCTATAATATATTAATATTAAAAAGAATAGCTCGAAATATCTATTTGGTGGGATTTGATTGAGAATCTGATATAACTTCGAAAGAGCCATTCAGGACCGATTTAATAAGCATTCAAAGATGTCTTTGGTCAATGGTCATTTTTACTGAGTGGTCAAAATAATTTTGTGAAACACAAAATTCTGTTATTGCGTTATTATTATTGTTCGGACAATTCCGCAATTACCTAAGCACTTGAATGTCAGTCGCAGAGTTTTGGTTTCTCCGAATGTATGGCGGATGGTTTTCGCAATGGCTGTCTCTCTAAGCCACAATTATTTCGACCTAGCGCTAGTTTTATTAGATGTGAGAATAGAATCGTTTTTAGCGTGTTGTAGTAGTATTGTTTTAACTGCTTCGACAGCTGTTTTAATTTTGCACGTGAGCCCCGCCGGGAGTCGAACCCGGAACTGCCTTCACCGAAGTCGAACGTATTAGCCCAGTGGTTCTCCTGAGGCCCTTACTTTTTGTAGAAACAGATGCATCTAGAATGGAATTTTCTTATTATTATTAGGAGTCTCTTCTAAATTGTAACATTATTATAACGTTATATATCGACAATTTTAATCATGAAATACGGTAATATTTTAATGTTAGATTACTTCATCATGATATGATCGAGCTAGGCGTTAGTAATTAACGGGGCATAAAATTGACTTAATTATTATCATTATCACTTTCTTATCATTGCGGTGTCTGTTAAAATCTCATTTCACCTACCAGTTATTTATCATATTCTGTGGGTTCTGCTTCTTCCATTGGTTTTAGGTGGGATTGAATCTATTTATTAAGCATAAAAACTAACTTCTTACCAGTATGAGAAGTACAACATTTGAAAACGACTCAAAAATTCTTTCGTTCTTGAACTTGGTGGAATTCCAATATAAGTTAACTGCCTTAGTGGATAGGGACACTTTTTCTTTTGTAAGATGTAGATATTGTTGGGTATTAAAGAATAAATCTTTGGAATGTTACTTTTTGTCTTTTTCTTTGTCACTGATAGTGTTACTGTATTTATAGTGACACTATCACCGACGAAGTATATTTATAGTAACACTATATGGAGCCTCGAAATGTTTCTTGGAAGTATTTTCCCATTCGTGTTATATCACGAATTCCGAAATTTTACTTGCACTCAGAAGCTGCGTGAGACACGTCATTTAATATTTTTCATCTTTTTGACCGCCCTCAATCTCCGACAAGATACCATAAGTTCCAAATATTCAATAAGGCATGGCACCAAGACCTCCATTCCACATATCACCTTCTTCTTCTTTTTGTTGTATTTTTAGACCCGTTTCCCTGGAATTCCTGACCCGCCACTTACATTTTTCTATTGTAGCATATGGCGAGAACCTCTCTCGCTCTCTATCTGGTCATCGGAGTCCGGTTCGCTCAGCGACAACCGGAATTTAGATCACAAATCAACTTAGTGAACCGTGATTTCCCCTCAGCGGGAGAAACATGCTATAGAAATTCCATTCACTTCGCCCTGACTACCGTTTTGCGCGAGATATTACTTCATCCTCCACTAGTAGGGGCATGGCCCTGTTTTAGATTCTCTTATGGATCGGAAGAATCTCTACCACTATTCGACAGAGCCTTTCCCTTTTTCATAACTGGTTTGCCGCTTGCATCCTGCTGTAAATCACTGTAAACTCGTTTCCTGTTCACCTGTAGCCAAATGCTGCCATAACTACAGCTTTTTTCGAGTTCTTTCAGCAGAGACTATGATGGTTATCTTACAGCGTTCCATCGCATCGCATTTATAAAAGTTCGGGGTGATAAACCATTTCTTTATCTTTTATCTTTATTAAAGAGTGAGAAAGGTAATTGGACGTGATTAAAAATAGTAGCTTTTGATTTGAGAACCTTTTCATTACGCATCGCAGTGCCATGAGCTTTCGCGAGGGCAGTACATGAAGAAATGAGCATACGCGAAGAAGCTGCCTTTTAGACGCCCATTTCCTCACCATGATATTGCCAGTCTCGACTATCGTAATAGCAATAGTCGTGATTCCAGCGAAGATTTCTCATTTGTCACATCAATTCTACGGAGGATGCTCATCTAGTGAGCGGTGAACTGTGCTAATCAATGAAGCAAATCCAGCGTCGCGTTTGGTCTGCAGATCCTCTGCCGCTTTGATTTTCATCATCCTATCGTCCTTAAAAAGATTTTGCATTTCTATTTTTGCCCTGAGATGGACAAAAGCATCGCGTTTTTTATAGTTAAAAGGATGGGCGTTAAGCTAAGTGTATTTCATTGTCCGGCGTAACATTAATGGCCCATAAATGTAATTCGAAGTTTTATTTTATGTGGAACGATTAGAAGGTGGAATGAAAGGATTTAATTTATGTTGGATTTTAAGCAGGCCTGGTAAATGTTTCATCTTCAGTCCTCAGGCTGAAAAATTCACTTGACTTTGGCTTTTATAGTGTACATTTCTATTTATTCCCCGACCTGAACCTGACATAGCTAGAAAAGGAAATTATACACTTTCCGTAAGAGGTCTATCATAGTATTATCACATATTATTCCAATATTTATAGTTTAGGGGGGTCTCCTTATACTTATTTGGGAATACCCACCTGTATTGTGGGAGGTTTAGGTTTGTGATCCAGTCACCTTTAACTTCCGTTTATTCCGAGGATTTCTATTAGGCCCACGACGCTTCGTCAAAGATAATTCCTAAAATCCTTTTGGAAAAACTGTTGCTATCAGTACACATTTGTCGTTGCTATGGAATTTTTTCCCCTTGTAACGGAAATCGTAATGATAATAATATTTACCGTTTACTAAGTTGAATTTTTGTGCTAGTTTGCCGTGACTTTGGGGGTGCAATCATGTTCATTACAAAAAATTAAACTCCGTCCTTTTTACCAAAATATTGAGGTTACCTCTAAGGTGAAGAGTGGACACAACATTTAAATTCTATTCTGGTTAAACTGGAGAACCTTAAAGAGACATAATCGAGTATATTTTTCTCTCTGATCACCGGAAATGATCAAATCATTCCTGCCATTGTAAACATGATCGATGGGCTGACAACCTCTTACCGCCAATCAGCATTAAAGATTACATTCGTTGTTGAATATCGATTGGATATTCTTCTCAATATCTCGCGTCCATGGCTTTAATACTGAGTTGTGTAATAAATCCTTTCTCCCATAAACACGGTTGGTTTGTCTAACACAGGATTTGTAAAGCAGGAAACAGGTGAACTGTTAAGTATTCTAAGCCAATAATCCGTAGATAAGCCGCGATTTTCTTCGATGTTTCCGGTTTTTCCCGTTAATTAAACGCTGGAGATTGTGTTTGGAATATTGATTGCGGCCCGCTCTTTCGTAGCTTGTTTCTCAGTAACTGCAATATTTAGGTCAAGATTTTGGCCGCCTGTCATGTTTCCTTAGACAGCTTCTGGGAATAATGCGCCGTATTGTTAAATCCAGATTTTAATTATCACTTAGAATCCTCAGGTTAAAGTTATAATTAATAACGTACCTTGATTTGATCTAGCATCAAAAGTTTAGTGTAGGGTTCATTCTCTATTTTGGGGTGGCTTTGGTGTTCTCAGATTGCAAAGAGTTAAACCTAACTGTTCTTATTACTCGGCTTGCTGGGTATACGTACGAAATTTAATTTTGAATAGACTTTCTTTTGTTCTGTACCGTTCTTTGGATGTCATTTACATAATTCAGTAGATGCGGTCATTTGAGAGGATGCCTTAGTGTCAAATGTTTTTACGGATATCATCATAGTCTTCTTTTACTTATTCTTAATAAAATCTAAGTAGATTTAGTTCGATAATTTATCCGCAATCTCGTATTAAGTGAGGTTTTATTGCTTGTATTCAACCATTACTTAGCTCAATTTCACTACTATTTGTTAAGTGAACATATTTTATGCTTCTTTCTGTTATGGCTCCTGATCATTATTTAAAAATTTTTAATCAAATAATTGTATGTTCTTTGCGTTATCTCTATATCNATCCCTGAATGTTCCGTTGCTAGTAACGATGGGATAGGGTGATTGTCCTCCTGATCATTATTTAAAAACTTTTTAATCAAATAATTGTATGTTCTTTGCGTTATCTCTATATCTTACAGCAGTTGATATAGATTATGTAAAAATTAAGTTATTGTTGTGTTGATAAATTAGGAACTCTACTTTGCATTTAAACCGCTATTTGAAATATTTACTTCCGTTTATTTCACTTCCTTGCCGAAATCTTTTCATTATCAAAGGACCAAAGCGTCTGTTTTATGAATTAGAGGTTTAAAAACACTCCGAAAGCCGTCTTTCTTTGGCAAGCGGAATTCGCGCTGAGAGGCAAACGGGAAGCTCCCGATTTCCGATTTCTGAGAAGACCCAATGTTTTAAAACCGCTAATTCATAAATAGCCGTGTTCCAGCCTTCTTTTTCTTACGTCTGTTTTATGTATTGTGTTTCTTCATTGGTAACCGTTTTAAACCACACATCTCCGGAAATATATTGGCTACATCCGGGACGATTTTCGTTTTTCTTCTGCCGATGAAGAAGGATTTTTCTCCTTTTATCGTACACTGATAGCGAATACAGACTCAAGTAAATAAGAGTATTTTGGTGGATCCAATCCAATCCATCTTGCGCAGTGCAAATTCACTAGCGTCTAAGAAAAAGTGGATCCACCCATTCCTTCTATATGAAAGAGATTTTAGTTGCTTTTAGCTATAAATGACTATTTAGGAACCTTTAGGAGTTCTTCATTCGGTTTCATTTCATCAGCTGTGTAACTGCAGTACCACAAAGTCTAGAATTAGTCCTCAATGTACACGGAATTGTTCCTGATACCATATCTCGATTAATTGAGTATTTTTCATTTGTCTTTCGGCATGGTTGTAAACTTCATTTACTTTTGTCTCGGTCTTGCCTATTGTCGCGATAATAGGAGGGCTCTTGATGCTAAATATTATCGCATTATACACTAAATGATGGCATTCATTTCGTTCTCTTCTTGTCGCTTTTCACTAAAACTGTTCTTCAAAGGGTCATTGTGTTGCGCTTATGTGCTCATAGTGTTTTGGCTCAGTTACGTGTAGTGGCTCAGAACAGAACTACCGTTTGCTTGTCTACTTACCTCATTCCCTCTCCAAAGCTTTCGGTGGTGGTGAGGAATTTGAGATTCAAACCCATCTACGAGATGAGTGCTGTTCATCTCTTTGGTCCGTCTTCATGGGTAATCGTGGATCTTAGAACCTACAGGAAAACTTTATTCAATCAGCGAAGATTGCGGCCTACGATTCTGATTTTGNTCAAACACATCGACTCGAAGTAATTGTATAGCGTTTAGTATTGGTTGATGATAAAGTATGAATGAGAATCAAAATGACTACGCTTAGAACACTATCAATCACTTTTGTAGCGCATCCGAGTCACGTAGAGTTTTGATCGTTAGACTTTCATCTCGTTATTTCTCTACATGCAGATTTAGGATTAGTTTTGGCATAACATGTTGAAGTATTTTGAAGTGAGGATTTTGTGGTACATATTTTTGTGGAAAAGTTATTTTACTTTCTATAAAGCTTACCACTTCCTTCTGCTTTTAAAATTCTGAACTCATTTTCAGTCGAAACGCTCTGGAGTATTGCGATTAAAAGAGACTGCTGGATTTTATATTTCCCGAATTTCTCCATCAGTAGGAATATTATTAATGTTTATGCCCAAAAAAGCCATATCGTTGTCGTTTTCTCTTACGAAGTACCTAGTCAAAAAATGTCGGATTTCTGCCGTTACTTGTCGAATTTTCATAGCAAGTCATTGATGTGCAGTTTGTCTATAGATATGGGGCCAAGGACTGGTTGGATTCCCATCTCCTCCATAACCAGCGATCAAATATTTAGGGGAAGGAATGAGGTGTACTAGGTACGTACGTTGAAGATACTTTGTCCTTTTACTCACTGAGCCAGAATGCCGCAAGGGAGAAAAGTCGACGAAAGTGAAACACAATGACCCAGTGAATAACTCTTTTCATTGAATTCCTTAAGTGGTGACCCAAATTAAAGGCCATTATTCAGCATCATTCAACCTCAGTATCTTGCATTTTGTCTCAGCGGTAAGTGAGGCTGAAACAAAAGTAAATGGAAGAAGCATTTTTCCCTGTCCTGTAACAAAAGGGAAACGAAAAGTTGCTCCTTTCATCGAGATGTTTTAGCAGGAACAAGAATCGGATGTTTGCTAATCGGATAAATTTGAAAATGTAAAACATTTTACAAATGCCGTTAATGGCAACACTTCATATGGTTCAAGGATGCAATTTGCTCTCGATATAGAATTTCTGCCCTGTCTGAAGAATTTTTTCGCTTATTCCGACGACGGTTCGGAACCGAAAGCTATTTTATTTTCTCTGCCTTCTTATATGCACCAAAGATTGCGCGGAGTGAATTTCGAATCTCATTTAATGGAAAATCCAAGTTAGGAGTTGAGATACAACCTGTGGTTGTTTTTCGCATCGTTGCCTTAAGGAGGTAGTAATAACGTAACTACTCCCTCTCCCGTACACCGGGTAGTATAAAAGCGTCGAATGAAGTTATAGAAATACCTGTTTCGCGAGTTATCCGCATGTCGTAGTCGGCCAAGCGATCGCCTTCTGGAAGTGAATGATGTTATATGACGAATGATGAATTATTTTTGTTTCTCGCTACTCAAGTCAGAGAAGTGAGATATGGGGAGCGTGGCGATCGTAAATTTTGAGAGTGTGCGAGTACTGCAGTCGTTCTCCGACTGCAGGAAAACGGGTAAGGGTGACTTTGCGCAAGATGGTGAGCACCCAGGAAAAATCCCAAGGAAGAATGGACTTGAAAAAAGTCTGACGGGACCGTGAATCGAATCCGGGTGCTCTGTCCGTTGAGCTATCCCGGCTGAACATTTCTCCAAGCCAATTGGAAGACCCGGGTTCGATTCCCGGTCCCGTCAGACATTTTTCAAGTCCATTCTTCCTTGGGATTTTTCATGAGTGCGCACCATCTTGCGCAAAGTCACCCTTACCAGTTTTCCTGTGTTTCCAACCTGAAGGGGGTATCCTTTCCATCACTTTGTGTGACCGGTGCTTCTATGAAGCCGCGACAGCGAACGATACCACCATGTGGACGAAATCGTAAAGTCCTTGCCCACAAAGTCTCCCGAATGGCTTGGGGAAATGTTCTGCCGGGATAGCTCAACGGACAGAGCACCCGACCGGCAATTGGGAGACCCGGGTTCGATTCCCGGTTCCGTCAGACTTTTTTCAATTCCATTCTTGGGAAATTGCATTGTGTTTCTACGATGCTGAAACCCCCAGGAAAACTATTCTCATCTCTGTAAAGGTCCGGGTTCGAACCCAGGAGCTCATAATACGTTTCCATAAGAGATGAACATAAATTACGTTTTCATGACTTGCAGAGGTCGTTTCTTTTACAAAATGTAATTAGAAACAATGGTCCTACGAAATTGAGACAAGTGTCACAAGAAAGGAAAATAATCATAGAATCTTAGTTTAGTCGTGAAACATTCATACAATTTCGAAATTGCGAGAACTTTGATAAATACACGGAAAATTCGTAAACTTTCTCGGAAATAAACAACCCATCCCTTTGACGACCAAGGCAATTGTTGAATGTTGATTTCATGAATTATCCGATATAAGTGCACGGGGATAATCAGTTCTTATAAATATTAAAAGAAAGTTACGTGAATTTGGCTTTCATGACTTGAAAACATTAGAATAAATATTATAAATAATGGTAAGAAATATATGGAGTTATTATGATCTTACGGCGGAATTTTTTGTGCTTAGAAGGACCAGATATGTACGATAATAGATATATTTTTTAACTAAATTAAGTTCNGTCTTTCTTTGGCAAGCGGAATTCGCGCTGAGAGGCAAACGGGAAGCTCCCGATTTCAGATTTCTGAGAAGACCCAATGTTTTAAAACCGCTAATTCATAAATAGCCGTGTTCCAGCCTTCTTTTTCTTACGTCTGTTTTATGTATTGTGTTTCTTCATTGGTAACCGTTTTAAACCACACATCTCCGGAAATATATTGGCTACATCCGGGACGATTTTCGTTTTTCTTCTGCCGATGAAGAAGGATTTTTCTCCTTTTATCGTACACTGATAGCGAATACAGACTCAAGTAAATAAGAGTATTTTGGTGGATCCAATCCAATCCATCTTGCGCAGTGCAAATTCACTAGCGTCTAAGAAAAAGTGGATCCACCCATTCCTTCTATATGAAAGAGATTTTAGTTGCTTTTAGCTATAAATGACTATTTAGGAACCTTTAGGAGTTCTTCATTCGGTTTCATTTCATCAGCTGTGTAACTGCAGTACCACAAAGTCTAGAATTAGTCCTCAATGTACACGGAATTGTTCCTGATACCATATCTCGATTAATTGAGTATTTTTCATTTGTCTTTCGGCATGGTTGTAAACTTCATTTACTTTTGTCTCGGTCTTGCCTATTGTCGCGATAATAGGAGGGCTCTTGATGCTAAATATTATCGCATTATACACTAAATGATGGCATTCATTTCGTTCTCTTCTTGTCGCTTTTCACTAAAACTGTTCTTCAAAGGGTCATTGTGTTGCGCTTATATGCTCATAGTGTTTTGGCTCAGTTACGTGTAGTGGCTCAGAACAGAACTACCGTTTGCTTGTCTACTTACCTCATTCCCTCTCCAAAGCTTTCGGTGGTGGTGAGGAATTTGAGATTCAAACCCACCTACGAGATGAGTGCTGTTCATCTCTTTGGTCCGTCTTCATGGGTAATCGTGGATCTTAGAACCTACAGGAAAACTTTATTCAATCAGCGAAGATTGCGGCCTACGATTCTGATTTTGGAATGAATTATCTTCGTCAGCCGAGATATAAGCGAACTATTCAAAGTTTCCGGATTACGTAGTCCTCAATGCGCATTAAATATCGAGATTTCCTTCTCAATCCAGCTTTATCGGCCCCGTATCCGGCACTAACGCAATTAATCCAAGACTCCCAGAATTTCCGTAATCCTCTCCTCGTCGCAGCAAGGACGCGCCCTCTAGCGAACACCAGCGCCTCACCTTTCCCTACTGGAGAGCCGTTGGGGCGTCGCGACGCAGAAAGAAAGCGTCCTTTCTCCCTCCCTTTCTATATCGTTTAAAATCCGCATCCTTTTTCCATCTATGTTTAGGCATGACGCGATGCCACCGCGATAGGAAGGGACTCTTCGGATGCGTCAGCCATTGCGTGGTATTCGCACTTAATCTCCTTTGCCGTGGGTATGGTCGTGTATGGGGAGTGGGAGGGGGATGAACGACTCACTCCCCTCCGACTCTCTCCTCATCGATCGTTACCCGTCTGCTACTTTCCCCTCGTCCCCCCCTTCCTCTCCTCTCCCTCCCACGCGTATCTCGCAGAAAAAAGGACCCGCACCAATGACGCCTATGCCACTTTCCATCAGTGCTGGAAAGCGTTGTGGGTAGCGTATTGTGACGGGGAAAATACCGAAAATTTTATATGATTGAATCCTAAAACTACCTTAACGCTAAATGTTATTCTGTTAAGTGATGATGCTTCCTTGGTCCATAAGACAAATGTCTACTAGCGCAGAAATTCACTATGCTTTAGTCTATTTTTCATTCAATGTAGACATGTTGTTATTGAAATTTGGGCACTTTCTAATTTTGTACGAATGATCTGATAATTACTAATTTGTCGCGAATTCTCGGGTAATTAAAAGACATTGTAATCCTGGACGTACGTTTTGATATTATTATAGATCATAAATTCCGAATGTTAAAAAGTTTACTAGTAATTATAAAAATTATGAATACATTTTTATGTGAAAGATGTATCTTACCCTTTTTCGTTTACCTCACTTCGTTTGAACGTAAAACGTAACCCAAAGAAAACGTAGTTTTTATGGTCGCCAAAAACTTAGAGCGAAATGTTAATATAAACATAATAATCGATTATTTTTCCTTGGGTAGCGCTGCTTGCGGGTTAAATGTTGAGAGGAGAGGGATTGCTAAAGAAAGTAATAGAATGTAGATTGCAAGGGAAAAGACAGAGGGGAAAACAAAGACAAAGCATATTAGATGACATAAAGGCTTTGTTAAGTTACCAAGAAACGAAATGAATGGCATTGAATATTGGGGACATAAACCTACATAGAGGTACGTAACTTATGGTTGAGCATTGGCTACGTGTTTTCGGTACAGAGCCCCGGCAACAATCCCTGAATGTTCCGTTGCTAGTAACGATGGGATAGGGTGATTGTCCTCTCTCACTATTGTTACTAGTGATCCTGCTGCGGGTGCGTGCGGCGATCGATGCCGCTTCGGGGAGGGGCGCCCTCGACGTACGGGAGTCGTCGCAGGAACCTCGGCGTCTTTCCATTTTTTGCGTTTTTGGCCGGATTATGGCGAAAGTGGGCGGAGTGCATGCCTCGTGTGCACTCGGACGTGAGAACCATCGTGTAATTTTTTCGTTCGGCGCGCTTTCGGGAGGGGCCGAATTTACTTGTTGACTAGGTACGTGACGTAAGCAATAATGGAAAGTACTCGCACCGGCGGTGCTAGAAATCGATATCCCGCCAGCGGCGAGTATTCGCGTGAAATCCGTGCTTTTTGAAGGGAACCATTCAGGGTTCCGCCATTGATAAGTTGGTTTGGGCGCGTCGCTTTGGCAGTAGGACGCCACGATTCTGGCGCGCGCGATTGGTCGGTGCCGCCACTCGATGCAACCTTCGAAGCGTTGAGAAATTCAGCGTGGCTCCTCCGCTGCGGTAGTGTAATGGTTAGCGCAGTTCATAGTGGGTTAGGTTAAAGCGCATGTCGAGTTTTGAGAGACCTGAGTGCCCGTGATTTTTCACATACTTCTAATAAAAGTTTTAAAAAGTCCTTGAAGTTAATTAGGCTCCCGGTTAGCCAAGTGGGTAACACGTTCGACTTCAGTTAAAGGTGTCTCGGGTTCGATTCCCGGTGGGAGCCTACGTGCGAAATTACGCCAGCTGTCGAAGTACTTTTAACAATACTACTTGACTATATATAGTACAATAATACTTACTTTACAATTTCTGTTTGAAAAAAGTGGTATACAACTCACATCTCAAGAAATGTTACTGTAAACAATTCACTTTTCTGTCTGTAAAATCACAGAGGGTCAGATTTCCGACGGAAGCTTTTCGAAAACTTCATCGGTTCAGAATTTTAGGCGAAGTAGAAGAAAGAAAGTTCTAATTCCATCAAAAATGGGCACGATCTCCGAGAGGAATCGACGAAGCTTTACAAGGAAATAATTACTTAAACATATAGTTACTTCTGGTCGTTCTTTCCGTATAGCATCAGAGATAGGGTAGATTAGGTAAGACAATACATCCCCTGCCATACGCCGGCGGTTTGCGGGATATAGATATAAATCTAAAGCCCGAAGGCGTATTGGATCCTCGACCTCTCCACCTTTGGCTGCACAAAACTTTGGTATGGGGATGAGGCTTACTAGTTCAAATGAGGAGTGAGGTAGTTTGCCCTTGCTGCTTTTACCGAGTAAGAATGCTGTGAGTGGGAAACGTCCATGTTAGTACAGCACAATGGAAATATGATCAACACTTTTCGTAGGATTCAATAAGGAGTGATCAAATTTAAAGCCAGGACTGAATCACTCCTACCGCAGTTAATTTTATACAATAATAGCTTTCAGCGATAGAAACACGACATAAAATTGATGATACATTTTTCTCTGTCATGCAGGGAAAGATAAATGAAAAATATTCCATCTGTTAATTTATGGTGATGAGATCGTGTTCACTTTTGAAAATTTACGAAAATTTTACTTTAAGAAAGGACATCTGCATGAATTAAGGTAACTGTATCCCCAGTGCCATTGCGTGTTTTTACAAATAAATTTAAATATTGTATATGAATCACGATTAGCGGAGGTGAGGGGTAAAGAAACAAACAATTATTCTGAGCTTGTTAATTTAGTTCAAGATTTTTCCAGGGCAAGCAGGCCGTAATGGTTCCAGGGCCGCATTCTTAACCCGAATGGGATTGACATGGAAACCCCGAGTTTTTTTCGTATGACCCTATATTCTTGTTTTTATAAAGTGGTTCCTCTACGAAACGCTATGTGCACAGATTCTGCGTAGTCGTAAATTAACGTTGAAGATTGAAATAACAGTCAAGGACGCTAATTATAATTATCTACTTCAGTTTTAATTTTTGCCCGGCTAAATGATGCTAAGCAAGATGAAAGAATGTTTAACAGCGTTATGTATGCTAGACATCTGCAACGTACGAAGTAGGGTCTCATGTAGAAAAAATAATTTAAAGCTGCGTTATTATCTCCTCTCATATTGGTGTCACACGTCAAAGGGAAACCCACATGAAGCTCTGATCAAATTTACAGATACTCTCCTGAAGCTCAATAGTTTTTGATCGTTTAGCGTTTCTAAAGTTTGAATTGATCGTTTTCTTCTGAGAGGCAAACAAATTAATATTGCCTGGCCGTGTGTTTTACTTTCTAAGAATTTGGTTTCTTTCAGTTATGCTCTAGGCCGTTTCCAATACTGTACCTCCAGCGGGCCGCGTCTCCTATAATTACTTCGCGATCCGCAGTTAATTGACTTATTTCTGTTCTGTTTCGATACGTGGTTAATTGCTCTGTTGCGATAATTTTCAAATTGAATGTAATGATCTCCTTTTGGGTTGATCTGTGTGTCGGTGCATTCATTATTCCGAGGCTTTGCCAAACCTTTCACCAGTAGCTACTAAAGCCTCTGGAAAGGGAGTGGGGTATAATCGGTTAGAGGAGAGTGAGGTAGTTTGTTATGGGTGTGAGGTAGTTAGCTACTTTCCCCTCTGAGCCAGAATACTATAAGTGGGAAAAGTCCACGTAATTGCAATAGAAGGGCTCTAGGGTATATACTGGACAATCTTTGCCTTTTCCTCTTCACTTACGAAGTTTTAGAATAGAGAATCACTTTAAATTTTCAATAAAGGATAAGGTGTTTGGCTGCACAGAATTGGATATCGTGCACATGGTATTGGACCTCTGCCTTATGCAGTAATGTTGTGGAGGAAATATCACTTTGTCGTTTATCTGTGACTGGCAAAACCCGTTAGAATTTTAATCATCTCTATTCATACGTAAGCATCCTTGACCTAGTCGAATTCGACATCAATGGTGGAATCCCACTCCATAATCAGTTACGCAAGCTAGGCAGAAAGTAAATTAATGTTTCTTATCACAGGAATTGAGTCATAATTTCAGTTTAAACCGATTGCATTCTGCTGATTAAATTGAAATTTCATCCGAGTGTTTCCTATCTGTCATGAAAGTCAACGCGTCGGCTAGGTTGCTGAGCTGGGACCCATCGTCATTATCTCTCTCCGTATTAGCGATTAGGCACGAATTCTGTCGCAAGGGTTCCCTACCTTTTAATTACTTAGTGGAGCTTTTACGGATGAAATTCGCCTTTGTTAATATTCTGAGGGCCCTTCTTCGTTTAGTTTTGTTTATTTTAAGGCCCTGGCAATGAAAGTTCCTGGCGCGGGATCGCCTTTGCTTCATCAACATTACTTCTTTATTCCTTGATTTAAGAGCCCTAATTTATGTATACGTATGTGTCAACACGTCTTACGGAGTAAGGACGTTATTTGCATACTCTACTCTTTGTAATCTTCCTTCATACGCTCGGACTTATCCATGTATCTTTTCATAGATTCTCTTCTATGTTTTAAAATATGTTTTTCTTTTGTAAATTTTGTTTGCAGCATTAATGTTTAATTTTGTGTGGGCCTCATAATCTGTCGAGGAGGCCGAGAAACGTTATTTCAAACTACCTGTTTTCTGTTACCCAAAATTTCGTTTCCATGCAATGTTGATATCTATATCTATTGCCTATTGTGTTAAAATGATATTGAAATTGGAACAAACTCGCTTTTTGTCGATACATTTAAATGAGAATACCATCAGCCCCATCTCAAATACCTAATACTGGTGGAATGTTTACGTTATGATTTTTTGTTTTCTCCCAATTGTTCGTATATTTTTCATCCTTTTAATCTTAGGTTTGATTTGTGTTACATTTATTTAATTGAAAGCGGTTTATAATTCGTTTTCGCGGTTAGGTTTGGTTCCCTTTCTCTGTGGGCATTTTCCCGCATCCTGGGTTTCTTTCTTTCTTAAATGTAGTTTGGGGAGATTTTTCTCGCACCCTCTCTTTCTAAATTTTGTCATATGTAACTAACGACGTCGAGGTTAGGTGACAGGAAAGCCCAGAATGTCCAACTCACCAAATTAGGCCTTAATCTAATTTAATCGTAAATCACGTGAGAAACGCGTTGGAAAGTTTTAAATTCTCGAAAAAGAGGACCGCAACTGTGCCGTGAGTTGAAGGCCAATAGTCCATAGGAAGCGTACTCGAGCAAAAGTGATGAATAAAGTTTTCCGTATTTGCTCTTCGATCAAAATTTTTTCCCCCATATTTGTGGAACGGCGGAGAAACGTATCATATCTTGCCAATGCTTTTCATTTCAAAGTTCTATCGGAACCTTTTGAGAGCGTATTATCTTGAGCAAGGTACACAAATCCTGAGAATTTTCCCTATATCGCCAAACTATCCACCAAACGGGTTCTTTTTTTGTCACTAAAGATTATTTCGTTTTCGCATCATATAGCCAAGTAGCACTCTAACGAAAATTATCAATGTTTTTATATAATTTCTAATTTTTTTTATCAAATGGGGTTTGCAAGAAGACCTTTGCGTGATAGCTACATCCTTTTAGCGTCGAATGAGGAAAGCAGAAATCATTTTTGAGTTTAGTATGCCGTCATGGCAAACAAAATGCCAACAGCTTGAAAACTGCTTATCCTGTGATGTAAAGAGGCTCCTTAGCATTCGAACGCTCCTTTTAAATTGATAGCATCCTTAAATGGAAATTTAAACTTACGTGTAAGCGAAATCCTCTATCTATCCTATATTTGTAATGCTAATGGTTCTTGTTTATACATATTCTTGTATAACCTACTATTTTCCTAGCTCCAACAGTGTAATATTGTACCACTGCAGTTTAATCGATTTAATTGTGAACTAAATCTCATACGCTTTCCTCAATTTTTTTCTCTGCCGCAGCCTGTACCTAACGTTTGGTATTATATGTTCAAAATGATGGTCAGAGTGTGGAAATATTTCCATGATCGACGAAAAAAATGTTTTGAAGAGGGAAATACGTAGTTGTCTGGTTGAAATGATGCAGCGTGTTTATGCTCCCTCGATAATACAGTTCTCCGGGCCGACTTTTTGTGTGTCCCTTTGTCAGGATGATGAATGTCTTTCGTCTGGTCCATTCAAAGAATATCAGAGCGTCTAAAGATCAAGTTTCATATTCATTGATCCCAGCTAGATCTTGGTAGTAGAGTAGTTTATTAAATGTCCGCCTGCAGAAGAGGTCGACATTGGAAGAGCGACCTATCGAATATTTTCGAAAGTGACCGCCTCCACCTTTTTTAGGCCTGTGGCCGCGGAGCAAGGCCGCGTTTGACTTGCTCGAGTAATTTAATTGGAATATCATCCTCTGCTCAGTTTATTTTGGTTCCACTCGCGGCGTCGAGAGCAGGAAGGAAGTGGCGGAGCGAAGCTGCGGCAGTACGTTCCGCTAAGATGCGCGAGATGCCGGCTCTACTATGGGAGCAGCGTAACAGGTAACTATGCCTAGGAAGTGAACTCAGTTCCGCTAGGTTTCTTGCTTCCCAGAGGACTTAATTAACCAGCTTTCAAGTACATGACAGCTAGGAAACAGGTCCTTGCGTCTTGGTTCCCTGGTAGTGTAACAGTGCTTCAAATCACCCTTTCTAAAAGTAAAAGTTGTTTTGATTGAAGTGAAAGGGGTGTAACTGCGTGGTTGGACTAAGTCCCCAACTTGTCGTAGAGAATTATGTCCGTTGTTCAGTGTAAGAATCGATTCCCCTGTCATAGCGCGATTTATTTGCGTATTTAGTGAGCTTTGTAGATCTTTAGCGTGATTTTCGCTATCACAGAAATCGATCTTCGTCGTTTAGGTGAGTGGAGTGTCTCTCTGATTTTGGACCGCCCGCATCGGAGTGGTTGCGGAACCCTGGTTTCGGTATTATAGGCTTTCTCCCCTTGAGCCATATTGTTGTAGAAATTAAAATGTAAGGGAGCGGAACGTTGGTGTTCCGCGAAAGGTAGAAAAGTAAAGAAGAGTGCTGCGAAAAATTAAGAAAATTAATGAGTGTCGTGTGGTGTTCAATGCTGAATGAAGTTGAAATGTGTTGGAACGTGTCCTCACTTGAGGGCGTGGTGTGTGCTATCGTTAGACTCCGTCGCGTACTTACATCAGTTATTTAATTGTGATATTTAGCAACAGTGTTTACATCCCCTGCATTTATAATACTGGTATTCGAAAGAGTTTATAGTATAAAAAATTTATTTAAACAAACCACATTTTTCTGTGACGTGTGTAATTATTTTTCGTTAACCATTATCTTAAAGATGTAATGCCTCTCTATAAAGGCATCCTTTATTCAACATATTTCAGAAATGCGTGCCTCACATTAGCTACGAGCAAAATTTCGATCCGTAATTATTTTTGATCCTGTTTTCGCTCTCGTTCAATGAAAACATAAAATTTCGGTTCGGTTCCGGATTCTCTCCGGCAGAAACTGTGGAACCGGTTCGGACTTTTTTTTCGCTCAGTTAAAAAAAATTACGTGTATGGTTTACGTGACCATTAAATATAATTTTTTAGTGAAATTAATTTAGAATAAAACTATCGATTTAAAAGAAATAATCAAAGAATAAATTGATCAGGTTCATAGGTTTTAATGGTTCGGTTTTCACTCCGGCGAAAGTAACTGTTTTATTTGGTTTCTGTTTTTGCTTAGGTATCCGTTTGATGATCTGGCTATGAGGAATATTAAACGACCAAAATATGTGTTTTCTTGCTTTTTCTTTCCTCGCTGCGTTAGAACAAAATTCATGCGCAGTACCTAATGGTAAAGCCTAGGTTATGATAATGTAGAGACGAAGCTAAAGAGTGAATTGTTGTATAATGAATTAGTTTGAAACGTAAGCGCAGTAGCCGTATTGATCGCTCGATTACGCTGCAAGGTACTAATAAATTGCAATTCAAAAAACTGTGAACACATCGACTCGAAGTAATTGTATAGCGTTTAGTATTGGCCTCGATTACGATGCAAGGTGATAATAAATTGCAATTCAAAAAAATCATTCAAACACATCGACTCGAAGTAATTGTATAGCGTTTAGTATTGGTTGATGATAAAGTATGAATGAGAATCAAAATGACTACGCTTAGAACACTATCAATCACTTTTGTAGCGCATCCGAGTCACGTAGAGTTTTGATCGTTAGACTTTCATCTCGTTATTTCTCTACATGCAGATTTAGGATTAGTTTTGGCATAACATGTTGAAGTATTTTGAAGTGAGGATTTTGTGGTACATATTTTTGTGGAAAAGTTATTTTACTTTCTATAAAGCTTACCACTTCCTTCTGCTTTTAAAATTCTGAACTCATTTTCAATCGAAACGCTCTGGAGTATTGCGATTACAAGAGACTGCTGGATTTTATATTTCCCGAATTTCTCCATCAGTAGGAATATTATTAATGTTTATGCCCAAAAAAGCCATATCGTTGTCGTTTTCTCTTACGAAGTACCTAGTCAAAAAATGTCGGATTTCTGCCGTTACTTGTCGAATTTTCATAGCAAGTCAATGATGTGCAGTTTGTCTATAGATATGGGGCCAAGGACTGGTTGGATTCCCATCTCCTCCATAACCAGCGATCAAATATTTAGGGGAAGGAATGAGGTGTACTAGGTACGTACGTTGAAGATACTTTGTCCTTTTACTCACTGAGCCAGAATGCCGCAAGGGAGAAAAGTCGACGAAAGTGAAACACAATGACCCAGTGAATAACTCTTTTCATTGAATTCCTTAAGTGGTGACCCAAATTAAAGGCCATTATTCAGCATCATTCAACCTCAGTATCTTGCATTTTGTCTCAGCGGTAAGTGAGGCTGAAACAAAAGTAAATGGAAGAAGCATTTTTCCCTGTCCTGTAACAAAAGGGAAACGAAAAGTTGCTCCTTTCATCGAGATGTTTTAGCAGGAACAAGAATCGGATGTTTGCTAATCGGATAAATTTGAAAATGTAAAACATTTTACAAATGCCGTTAATGGCAACACTTCATATGGTTCAAGGATGCAATTTGCTCTCGATATAGAATTTCTGCCCTGTCTGAAGAATTTTTTCGCTTATTCCGACGACGGTTCGGAACCGAAAGCTATTTTATTTTCTCTGCCTTCTTATATGCACCAAAGATTGCGCGGAGTGAATTTCGAATCTCATTTAATGGAAAATCCAAGTTAGGAGTTGAGATACAACCTGTGGTTGTTTTTCGCATCGTTGCCTTAAGGAGGTAGTAATAACGTAACTACTCCCTCTCCCGTACACCGGGTAGTATAAAAGCGTCGAATGAAGTTATAGAAATACCTGTTTCGCGAGTTATCCGCATGTCGTAGTCGGCCAAGCGATCGCCTTCTGGAAGTGAATGATGTTATATGACGAATGATGAATTATTTTTGTTTCTCGCTACTCAAGTCAGAGAAGTGAGATATGAGGAGCGTGGCGATCGTAAATTTTGAGAGTGTGCGAGTACTGCAGTCGTTCTCCGACTGCAGGAAAACGGGTAAGGGTGACTTTGCGCAAGATGGTGAGCACCCAGGAAAAATCCCAAGGAAGAATGGACTTGAAAAAAGTCTGACGGGACCGTGAATCGAATCCGGGTGCTCTGTCCGTTGAGCTATCCCGGCAGAACATTTCTCCAAGCCAATTGGAAGACCCGGGTTCGATTCCCGGTCCCGTCAGACATTTTTCAAGTCCATTCTTCCTTGGGATTTTTCATGAGTGCGCACCATCTTGCGCAAAGTCACCCTTACCAGTTTTCCTGTGTTTCCAACCTGAAGGGGTATCCTTTCCATCACTTTGTGTGACCGGTGCTTCTATGAAGCCGCGACAGCGAACGATACCACCATGTGGACGAAATCGTAAAGTCCTTGCCCACAAAGTCTCCCGAATGGCTTGGGGAAATGTTCTGCCGGGATAGCTCAACGGACAGAGCACCCGACCGGCAATTGGGAGACCCGGGTTCGATTCCCGGTNCAGGGGGTGCACCAGCGCGGAGTTCGTTGGCCATTCTCTGCCTCTTGAAAATGATCATGGGTGGAACATATTGGCCAGAAGCACTAACACAACACACCAACGTTGTATTGACTCCACGCTCGCCACTGGATATCACACCAACCTGTTTCTTCCCTTTGCGAGCAACAATTTTTTGGGTTTTCTTTTGAACAGTTGAGAACCCAGTCTCATCGACGTTGAAAATTCTCGTCGCAGTTATACTGTGCTTGTCACACAAGGTCTCTAGAAGGTCGAAAAATGCATAGACCTTTTGTTTATTGAATCCTTTGGCCCGAGCCATGGATGTGGCTTCTGGCTGCCTGCATGACAATTTAGGATGCCTCTTCATGAAAGCATAGAGCCATTTTTTGCCTGCCATTCCTTTTTCTACATTAAAATTATGAGGCAGTCCGTTCCTTTCTGCAACTTCAAATGCAAGTTTTCGAACATCTGATAATGTTAAACCAAACATCATCTCTTCAAACTGTAAGATGTGTTGCTCTAATTCACTTTCAATTTCACTTGAAAACACTTTACTGCGGCCAAAACTTTTAATGCCCCCATTCGCATTTTTGTTTTTGTTTTCAGCGTGCCTTTTTATAGTTGGTTTGGGAACGCTATAAATACGGGCACATTCATTTAACCCGTAATCTCCATTTAAATATGCTGCTACGGCTAAATGTAGTTCATCTACGCTCCACTTTCCATATTTTCCTTTGGGACCCATACTGTAATGCAAATTAGTTATTCACGATAAAAAGTACATTAACAATGCAAAAAATCAACTAAAAATATCTTTATACATAAAAAGCAGCTAAATCATCATTCAATAGCTCTACGGAGTCCTAAATTGTACCGGTACAATATAGGAAACTGCTAGTGGTACATTATAGGCAACTCCGCCATTTTGTCTTCGTCACTTCATTCCAAACTAACCATCAGAGTTACAGAATCATATCTTCGTGAAAACTTAGGTATACATATGTATGTTCAGCTAATAAGTATTACAGTTTGTTTCCACTTACCTTATTGTTCTTATTCCCTTAGCCACGTGGAGAAAAAAATGCTTGAAAACTGCAAAATATTTTCCTCTCTCACACACAGACCGTTCTCGAACGCACTAAGTTGGCGACTGGTATTTAGGCGTCTAGTATGACATAGTTGAAGCTGCGCATGACAGATGTCCTAAGTTTCCACGTTCTTCCGTTTTACCGAGGTGGTACAAATTAGGAGCCGGTACAATATAGGGAACTCTCCCCTATGTACTACGAAGTTGGAGTAAGCGTGTGAGTGCTACTTTCTTCGTACTCACCGTTTACTCAAAAAGTTGGGAAAGTCCCTTTGACGAAGATCTTCCAACAAGTTTTGTAGACTAAGTAAGTAGCAGAAAGGATACTAAGTAAGCATTCGCTTTACTACGACTTTGCTGCTTCTCTGTGGCCACTGAAGCCGCAGAATTGGCGTAGGCGATCTTTGAAAGCTGGGAAATTGAGTGTTTGTGTGTAAGTGGATTTCGGAATCACATTCGCAAACACTGTGAACTGGTTTACCTGATTATTGCTTTTACTCTGTTTAAATCGTCTCGTTTTTTATTCTTGAATTTTTCCCGAGCTTGAACTTGTGTATATTATTTATTTATTATGCTTGTTTTTGAGTGGTTATGAAACCGATGTAATATGCCGATTGCTTCGAGATGCTGGGATTCATCTTTCCTTCATTTTCTTGTATTCGTCATATTTGTGTATGTATTGCTTGTAACGTATGTAGCCACTTCGTGAAATGTACTCGACATCCCTGATATTGCTTTTAGGAAAATTTTCATAGTAACGAACGAACCAAACTCTGTTTTTATCTCGGCAGAACTTTTGTTGATGCATTCTGTGATAAAATTTTCTGGCAAGAGAGCTCAAATTTCGCTGCTGTTAAAATTTCATTTTGTTGCAGGACTCAAAGGAGTAACGTTCATGTCAAAAGTTAGTGCTCATTTCTTCCAAACCGTATCTTTTAATATTCATCTCAGCAAATGATACCAACGTATCCGCATGCTAATATAAAAATCATGTTTAAGTTTGCGTACGGGATTCTATGCCCCGTATCGAACGAGAGGTCTTATGATATATGACTTGGAAAGTTACAGAATTTTCATTTGTGTTTGTCTTTGAACTAGGTCAGACGTATTTTTGGGGAAGTTTTGATTTCCCTCGAGTTTTTTAAATTCATCTCGAGTTCTATTCGAATTCATCTAATTTCTTCCCTTTTTGGCAGAATCTTCTCCGAACTGCTAGCTTTTTCGTAATTCTGTAGGTTTATAAAAGTTTACTTTTCACGGATGAACTTGAGCTGTACTTTGTCCTCTCCGAAGGATGCTACTCGTTCCTTTGATTGGCTCGGAAATTCTCAGTTCTGTTTGCCTCGCCGTCGTGCTCTGGTTCGAAAACTTAGAAATGAGCCTTTTTTTATACCGTATACTTTTTTAGTGAATGGTATATCACAAAGTTGTTTCAATTGCAGTTTGAAGTTTCTCATGAAAGGATTATGGAGCCCTGTTTTCCACGAGGCGATCTATCGATTTGAGTATCTGTCGAATGATTTAGATAGAATTATGAAATGATGCGATAATTGGCAATTAGAGCTTAATATAAATATATGTCCGATAGTAAAATGATTCGAAAGAAAATCGGTCGCTAATGATTATCCATACACTTCGAGGAAAAATCAGGTTCACAGAACACTCTGATGATGGCTATGTGGCCGAAACCGGTAGTTCCCGAATAAATTGCTGTGGAAAAAGTACATACCTATGTAATATCATGAATTTACTCAACACGACGGCCGTCTCCGTAGATTTTATTCGAGGAAAAACCTCATTGACAGTAGAATCTGTTAAATATTTTGAAGTAACCCTCACGAATAACTTAACATGGGGCAAAGAAACCCATATCCATGTTATATGTAGAGGGGCAAGTAAGATACTCGGCTTCTTCAAGAGAGTAGTCCAGATATGGTATGGGTACTATGTGGCTAGCGTGCCATATTTTATGTTATGGACTTTTTTATTAATGTAGCGCCTATCCTCAGGGTGACACGCTGTTATATTTTCTATTTCATTTTATCAACTTAGGGATTAGGATGTTGTAATTAACGTAAATACTCATTAATTATCATTACTAATGAACAGAGTCCCTAATTATTCACTCTGGGGCTTCATTTTTCAAGAGTGGAATACGTAACCAGGATAGTAACGTCAGAGTTCCGCGTGCCTAAAATTCTCTTGCGTGCCACTTTGGGTACGCGTGCCATAGGCTCGCCGCCCCTACAATAGTCGTTAGTTAGGCCTCACCTTGAGTATGCATGTGTATGGAATCCTGCCGACAAGTCTATTGGTGAATTAGAAAAGGTAGAGCGAAATGGAGTTCGCTTTCCCAAGATTTGCTACGACAAATCATTGAGCGTCACTCAGACGGAGGATGGGAATTTTTTTAAAGATATAAACAAAGGCTCAATTTACTAAGTAAATTCAGAGAAAGCACATTGGTAGAAGATGTAAACGATTTTTTGCGACCTCCGTGTTTACTATACTGCGAGAAAAATCAGGGAAATTGATGCCGGAAGAAGTTGCTTCGAGAATTCATTTTTTCCGCGAACGATACGGAAACGAACTGAACGGACGGGTACGGATAACGATAATAGATTCGAGAAATAGAGTCCTGGTGCATGTACCCCCTGCCACACGCCCGAAAGGTTGCTTACAGGGTTTATATGTAGATGAACATCTCGTATGTGGGCTGTCTGCTAATTCAGCTGTACTCTTACAGTTAGTTCCTTCGTTTCATACCTTATACATGAGATAATCTTATCGCCATGACATCCATTCGTTGGGTTAATTCAACCGAAATAGATATCCTTTATCCTCGGAAAGAGCTACTGAATAGTTTCACGGATGGAAATCGCTTTTGATAGCCTCCCAGCTTAATCATTTATATCTGGTGAATCTCTGTTAAAATGGTACGATTGTGCGCAATCAAGCGATCATCATTATCTCATACATATCGGGAATGATATATGAGATTTTCTCTAAAAAATTATACTCAGGCAATTGTCTGGATGCTCAATTTTAAGAAAAATGTAATAATTTCGTTCGTTATGTCCGAACGTTCCTTTAACTCGCTCTTATATTAGCAATCGAGTGATTGAGTATATTAGATCGAATGATATGTTGTTGACTGTATTCTGTTTTGTTTTCTATTATGTATGTCGTACTGTAGAGTAGAACTCTTACTTCTTTTAATCACTTTAATTCACTTAATCTTTCTGTTATAATAGTTAATGTATACTCAGTGATATATTACAAAGAGCATAATTAAACAAATCAAGAGGTGGATAAAAGATAGTATTACATCAGGATCGACTTCGTCTTGCAGGACTTTAATCGTTTAGTTTGTTTTTTGTTCTTGTCTTACACTTAAAATATTGGGATATGATAAGGAATAACCGCTTTACTTCGTCGTAAAACTTGCCACAAGTATTGAGAGATTTGGTTCCATTGGTCGAAGTGTTTTACTCTTCGGACGAGAAAGAGCTGAAACTGTTTTGAATAAATTTATGCTAGGAGTACGATTGATGTTATCCCTAGTTAACGAATGCAGGTTTTCCGAGCCTCTCTCGTTTCCCTCTGTATCTGTCCTATCGCATTAAGATTCACAATTGAACCCCGTGTTTTCCATTAACTGCTTCCTCTTTATTGTATCATGGAACATCAATGCTGCATTCTGTCCTTTTTGGAAATACATTAACTTCACAGCGTTGATAGCGGGTCATTGGTGGAGGTGCGGTTTTCAAGTTTTGCAGATTATTCAAACTGCAGCAGATCGATACGAATCTTTGGAAAATGTTATTTGCGAAGATTGACAGAGTATTTATTTACTTTCAACCTTCGGATATCTTTTACCTTATAAATTATGGTTATGGTACATCTATTTATGAGAAAAATTTCGATATTAGATTTCTGATGTATTGAGGAAACCTTTGAAGTGGCCTACTTTTATATGCGAATTTCCGGTAGTTGACAAAGAACAGATTGGCGTTCCATCGTAATTATGACGGGTACCATTTCTCCCACAACTGCGTCTTATCCTTCAGGGTTTCTAGCCTGTCATTACATAACGAATTTGCTGTTCTCGGTTTCGTAATTAACAGGTTTAAGGATATATTTTCCATTCCTCTTTTTCACCTACTTCGCTCGTTGCAAATGGCTATTTTGCCACCTGAAACGAGCGAAATAGCGAGACAGGGATCGAATTCAAGAATATCTGTTTGGGAAATTTTTAAATTCTGCGGTAGTTTTGGGGCATTAAGTAATTCTGAATCTCATCAAACTACGAATAATGAACAGTTTTCAGGTGGTAATTATCCTTTGAAATATCCACCGTTACTTAATTAGGATTACATCTTTTTGGCTTCATATTTTACCCTTAGAAATCATTAGCGTATCTTTGCCAATACATTTTACGAGTTGGTTATGCTCAAGGAGAACGGAAATGGACGGAAAAAGAATCTGTCAAAGTAATGAAATGTAGCGAATATGGTTGCAATTATTGGACCTCCTTTAGTAATGCTTAAAATAAAATGCATGAATGTCACATTCTCATTTTCAGTGTTTGCATCAATTGAATGAATTGATGCGCGACAGTCTAATTAGACCTTTTTTAAGCATAAAGTAAAATGCATGAATGGCTAGTTTATTTCCACTGTTCTCCTTAACTTGGTCTGTATAATATATTTACAGAGCAAAAAAATATTTCTATGAATTATTGCGAACGCTTAAAGTGAAATAGGTCACAATATAATCCAGTGTGAGGGTATGGAGTATATCGTGGATGAAAATCATTTTCTAACTGGACGTTAAGCGCGTGTCTAATCGGATGGATGATTTAGAATTATTTCCAATTTACTTCTAATATAAGAGAGTTTCGGTTGACTGCGATTTGGATTATCAAACCTATTGCTCCCATTATCGTATTAGCTTTATTACTAATTTCCTCAATGTCATTAAAAACTCATAAAAATTCATAGTTTCTGTTCCAGATTTTTCCGTTGATTTTATGAGTAAATAACTCGCTCAAATTTAACTTATATAACTCATAAAAAGTTATAAAGTTATATAATTTTTAGGGTGTATCCTCTAGTTACTTATATCTATGGGTTGTTAGTCCTAGCTCCTTATGAAAGTTTGATTTTTAAATTAATTTATTTTATGAGTAAGCAGTTAGCAAGCTAACTAATATGGAGTGAAAATATAAAGGAGTGTGGAAAGTGAAAAAAGGCTACGACGATATTTCTAGATATGCAGTTAGAATATATTTAAATGACGATACTTCATGACTAAATATTATATCACATTCAACAATAACAAGCAGCAAACATACGGTTGCGTCACGAGTAAGAATTGAATTCTAATTCACTAAGAAGAGGCCCTATTGTATGAAAACAAGGTTATATTTGGTGAAAGAACAAGCTTGTGATCTAAGGAAGGCGAAATCTTGTATACATATTTAACGAACGATAGTTAAATTGAAACTGTAGGTTAGTGACAAACTAAGTAAGTAATGTATCGAAAACATCGACGAATAGAGTAGGATAATTAATCGGGCACACTAAGGTACGGAAAAGACAATACTGAAAGTTATTAAGGTCTTTATTAAGGCGAGATTGAGACTAAGAAGTCTCTTCCTCCATCAATCCTGTAGCCAATGATGTTAATCAAAGCATAAATAAATTTGTAAATAGTTATGTAGATGGGGATTCTTAAGGAGTAGTGGATGTAAAAAGCTTAAGAATGTCTAAGGAAAACATTTGCATTGTAGGAAAACACCCACAAAGAAGGGGAGTGTGATGTACCTGCGCAAACTTACTAATATTAAAAGCTAAAAGATATGGAGGAAGCTGCGTATAATATGGAAATCACTTAAGCAGTACTGCAGCAAAAAGTCAATACAAAAATCAAAGAAAATAGAACATCTGTATACATTGTTATAGTTCAGGTTGAGTTAGAGAAAAGATAAAAATCACGAAGAAATTTTTTTTAAGAAAAATATCCAAAAGTTTAAATGAAAAATTAATATTAATTTATGTAATTATTAATTTATGGATAACTAATATAATAGTTAATTAAAAATGTAAAAATCAAAAGCAAAAATGTTTGGCTGAAAAATTACTTAAGCGTTAAGGTGATTAAAAATGTACACTTATATAATCATTGAACAGTATAGTGAATTTGACAAGATTAAAATTAAGGAAAATTAATAGTTTTAGTCAGTCTTTAATAGGAAATTCATGGTTGAAAGTAGAAATTTTAGAGTAATGCTTAGCTTTAATTACAATAGCTGGGTAATGACTTGCGTAAACGTTTCAATTTGTTGGGGGCGTAACGATCGGTGGAGCTGCAGCAAAGCTATCTTTGTATTCTCAACCAAAGATGATAATGGTAATCGTGGGATGAGTAGGAATACTCGAAATACAAAACTATTTGTATACAGAAACGCTTAGTTTCCGAAGTAAATTCGCTCGATAATTTTCGTTTCGTAACTCTTAACCAGTTCAAGTTCCAGTTCAAAACGAACGCGATCTACGAGATGCGTCGACCAAGCGATATAAGGAGATAATCGCTAGAACAGATAGCTACTTCTGGTCGTTTTTTCCTCGGAGCATTAGAGAGGCTAAAAGGATAGATTAGGTATGAATATTTGGTGTTGATACACCCCCTGCCATACGCCAATCGGCGGCTCGCGGGGTAAAATTCTAANGTGTCGTGTGGTGTTCAAAGCTGAATGAAGTTGAAATGTGTTGGAACGTGTCCTCACTTGAGGGCGTGGTGTGTGCTATCGTTAGACTCCGTCGCGTACTTACATCAGTTATTTAATTGTGATATTTAGCAACAGTGTTTACATCCCCTGCATTTATAATACTGGTATTCGAAAGAGTTTATAGTATAAAAAATTTATTTAAACAAACCACATTTTTCTGTGACGTGTGTAATTATTTTTCGTTAACCATTATCTTAAAGATGTAATGCCTCTCTATAAAGGCATCCTTTATTCAACATATTTCAGAAATGCGTGCCTCACATTAGCTACGAGCAAAATTTCGATCCGTAATTATTTTTGATCCTGTTTTCGCTCTCGTTCAATGAAAACATAAAATTTCGGTTCGGTTCCGGATTCTCTCCGGCAGAAACTGTGGAACCGGTTCGGACTTTTTTTTCGCTCAGTTAAAAAAAATTACGTGTATGGTTTACGTGACCATTAAATATAATTTTTTAGTGAAATTAATTTAGAATAAAACTATCGATTTAAAAGAAATAATCAAAGAATAAATTGATCAGGTTCATAGGTTTTAATGGTTCGGTTTTCACTCCGGCGAAAGTAACTGTTTTATTTGGTTTCTGTTTTTGCTTAGGTATCCGTTTGATGATCTGGCTATGAGGAATATTAAACGACCAAAATATGTGTTTTCTTGCTTTTTCTTTCCTCGCTGCGTTAGAACAAAATTCATGCGCAGTACCTAATGGTAAAGCCTAGGTTATGATAGTGTAGAGACGAAGCTAAAGAGTGAATTGTTGTATAATGAATTAGTTTGAAACGTAAGCGCAGTAGCCGTATTGATCGCTCGATTACGCTGCAAGGTACTAATAAATTGCAATTCAAAAAACTGTGAACACATCGACTCGAAGTAATTGTATAGCGTTTAGTATTGGCCTCGATTACGATGCAAGGTACTAATAAATTGCAATTCAAAAAAATCATTCAAACACATCGACTCGAAGTAATTGTATAGCGTTTAGTATTGGTTGATGATAAAGTATGAATGAGAATCAAAATGACTACGCTTAGAACACTATCAATCACTTTTGTAGCGCATCCGAGTCACGTAGACTTTTGATCGTTAGACTTTCATCTCGTTATTTCTCTACATGCAGATTTAGGATTAGTTTTGGCATAACATGTTGAAGTATTTTGAAGTGAGGATTTTGTGGTACATATTTTTGTGGAAAAGTTATTTTACTTTCTATAAAGCTTACCACTTCCTTCTGCTTTTAAAATTCTGAACTCATTTTCAGTCGAAACGCTCTGGAGTATTGCGATTAAAAGAGACTGCTGGATTTTATATTTCCCGAATTTCTCCATCAGTAGGAATATTATTAATGTTTATGCCCAAAAAAGCCATATCGTTGTCGTTTTCTCTTACGAAGTACCTAGTCAAAAAATGTCGGATTTCTGCCGTTACTTGTCGAATTTTCATAGCAAGTCATTGATGTGCAGTTTGTCTATAGATATGGGGCCAAGGACTGGTTGGATTCCCATCTCCTCCATAACCAGCGATCAAATATTTAGGGGAAGGAATGAGGTGTACTAGGTACGTACGTTGAAGATACTTTGTCCTTTTACTCACTGAGCCAGAATGCCGCAAGGGAGAAAAGTCGACGAAAGTGAAACACAATGACCCAGTGAATAACTCTTTTCATTGAATTCCTTAAGTGGTGACCCAAATTAAAGGCCATTATTCAGCATCATTCAACCTCAGTATCTTGCATTTTGTCTCAGCGGTAAGTGAGGCTGAAACAAAAGTAAATGGAAGAAGCATTTTTCCCTGTCCTGTAACAAAAGGGAAACGAAAAGTTTCTCCTTTCATCGAGATGTTTTAGCAGGAACAAGATTCGGATGTTTGGGAACCGGATAAATTTGAAAATGTAAAACATTTTACAAATTGCCGTTAATGGCAACACTTCATATGGTTCAAGGATGCAATTTGCTCTCGATATAGAATTTCTGCCCTGTCTGAAGAATTTTTTCGCTTATTCCGACGACGGTTCGGAACCGAAAGCTATTTTATTTTCTCTGCCTTCTTATATGCACCAAAGATTGCGCGGAGTGAATTTCGAATCTCATTTTAATGGAAAATCCAAGTTAGGAGTTGAGATACAACCTGTGGTTGTTTTTCGCATCGTTGCCTTAAGGAGGTAGTAATAACGTAACTACTCCCTCTCCCGTACACCGGGTAGTATAAAAGCGTCGAATGAAGTTATAGAAATACCTGTTTCGCGAGTTATCCGCATGTCGTAGTCGGCCAAGCGATCGCCTTCTGGAAGTGAATGATGTTATATGACGAATGATGAATTATTTTTGTTTCTCGCTACTCAAGTCAGAGAAGTGAGATATGAGGAGCGTGGCGATCGTAAATTTTGAGAGTGTGCGAGTACTGCAGTCGTTCTCCGACTGCANATAATAATCAATGTATTCGTATTGTCTCGCGTGATGGTGTACACATGGGACTCTCGTCGGGTGGACCATGTAATAACTGAAATATAATATCTTCCGCCGTAGCATCTTTTGCCCTTTGCCCGTATTCTCAATGTGTTTCCCTCTACCTTTTCTTTTCCTTCCCTCTCTTTAAAAGAGAATTCTCATCTCCTGCTAACCTCGCCAATGAAGTATCAGATCGATGCATCTCTTTTTTCTTTTTCCCTCAAGACTTCCTCAGGGTATCCGCTATTAGGTGTGAAGATAGCCGATCCGGAACCTTGAGAGATAATCCTTGAAGGTGTTTATTGGAAAACTGTATCGACTCCGCATATCCGTTCTAAGAAGCTTATTTTTGAAGCTGTACACACACATCTCTTTGAATTGTTCGTCGCTTTGTTCCATTTTCAAAGAAATCCCGACGGTCGGCTAAAACGTTCACGTGGAAAATTCTTGGGGTTTCTCGTAGTCCTGTGAAGCTTAAATGATACGTTAGTGCTGTTTATGTTACTTATATCATTCTCAGGCTGAGAAGTAAAGACAGTGTGTAATTTCAATATGAAGAATCAAGAAAATTGGCTCTGTTATTGCTAATGTAATGGTATTTTTTAGATGCACTGTATGGTTTACCATGGAAAATGGGTGTATTGATGATTGGAGTACGTTATGATTTGTCTTTTGGTACAGGATGGTGAAAAACATATCTTCCATGTACTTATATCTTAATCTGGTGGGGCTCCCGATAGCCAAGTGGGCAACGCGTTCGAATTCAGTGAAAGCGGTCCCGGATTCGATTCCCGGTGGGGGCCTACGTGCGAAATGACCTAAGCTGTCGAAGCACTTTTAACAATACTACTACTACTGGAAAACGGGTAAGGGTGACTTTGCGCAAGATGGTGCGCACCCAGGAAAAATCCCAAGGAAGAATGGACTTGAAAAAAGTGACTTTTTTCAAGTCCATTCTTCCTTGGGACTACTACTACTACTACTAAATCTGGCTCATGGCTCTAATGATGTGAAATCTAATGAGGTATATAGATAAGGTTACCAGGTTACTGATTAGCAAAAGCGGAAAGATATGACTTCCCCTGGTGTATAGACAACGTGCATGATCCGCTTGTTGAATTGTCCATATATCGCATATATGCGAATTGCAGTACAGCGTGCATAACCTTTAAGGAAGCACTAAGACCATTGGGTGTCATGAAATAATAACTCATACATTCTAGGTGTAATGTAAACAGATTTAAGTCAACGATGGCATCTTCAAGAAACAACGGTATATATTATCAGGGACAAAAAAGTGGTAGATTACTGGACCAATGTGGGTTGCGGGACGGACAGTTCGAAAGAGGCCGGCCGGCCTAAATCTGGACGTGTAGTCCCCTTAAGTATGGATGATGTTGAATAAAGGAATTCATATTGATTTCTCCTTACGTAATTCTTCCAATAGCGTTATTCATTCATAAAGCAATCGTCGAAATTTGACTATTTTTATTTAATGATGGCTTTTATAATTTGTGTAATTCATCTTCTGTACCTACGAGCGCATTATACTCGTAGCATTCTGGCTGAAAATTCTTTTTTCTTTCCATTGCTTTCTTTCCTTAGAAAGGAAATCTCTCTTATCTTATTGCCTAAGGCCTCATTCCTTCTTTCAAGTTATAGGTGGTGGTGGAAGTGAAGGGAATTGGTTTAATCCTCGGGCTGTACAAACTGACCCGTTACGGTAAGCGGGAATAGTCAGAAATCAGTCTTGGTTGAGGGAAAAGATATATATTCTTACCCTAATCTAAATTGAAAGTACTCTTTGAAACGCAATTCAAAATACAAACTGAACACCTTGTTAGGTCCACATTTTTTACATTTTTCCGACCGTTTTCCTCCTGTTAACCAGCTATCAAATTGACCTGAAATATTAAAATGTTGTGGAAATAACGAATATTTCAATTTAATTACTCCCTGAATTAGATTTCGTTCCGATATCTCGATACACATCTGTACATATTTTTAAATGCAAAGGTAAATGTGTAGGAATAATCTTCCTAAGCTTAACCTTCGATTTTGTAGCTCTGCTGATTTCATTTCCTTGTCGTTTTACAATTTTTTCTTTTCCCTTGAATATAGATTCAGGAGATATAATTCCTCTTGGCTAGATGTGTTTTGTTAATCTCCCAGTTGCGAATAGTTCTCGATAAGCGTATTTTAAGGGACGTGCAACCGGATTGGTCTGTATTTGAAGCAATTTTATCGATCCATGGGAATGGCACATCTTCCTGTCTCATAATCATTATTACAAGATAATATATTGGCGAGGTTAGTCCTGAGCGAGTCTCCGCCATCTAACCTACGATGTTTTCACAATTTGTCTCTAGTGCTCATGAAATAACAGAAAAATAGCAGATTTGGATTGTGGGAAACGGATATCTACAATTTAAGGCTAAAACTGAAAAATCCATATTGCGGGTAAGCACCCTATCTCAAGAAATTGAGGCAAATCAACTGCTGATGCGTTCAAAATATCCAGTTTAAAAAAATATGCTAAATCTTACTTTACAAAAGTTCAAATTTGGTGTTTGGTTGTAGGAAATCATTATTAGAGTGTTGTGAACATTTGAAAATAATTCTAAAAAAACTTGGCAGTCGGTGGCGTTGGCTACGCATGTGGAATGTAGAGGTAGTTAATACAATTGTATTGGTGTGATGATCGTTTGGAATCCGTTGAGGAAGAAAATGGGAGTGATTGTGCTGGTCTTACCGGAAAATTGGTTCTGTTACTGTGAAAAAACATTTCGTTGATACTTCCAGGTTCTCAATTTTCAAAGCCGTGCATACCTTTCAGTTCATATTTAACTGTTGTCGATAAGTCCTGCCGTGATTTTGTTGAAAGGCGATGACAAGAACGGAGAAACTTATCTTTTCCTCCGCAAGACTTATTTTAGCGACCGGTTTCACTACTGCGGTAGCATCAACAGGCGCCGGAAAAAAATTACGTTATAAATACAGGAAAGGTTGGGGAGACACAAGGGTGGTGGGGAAGTTTTGAGGGTATCATTAGGAGGGACGGGGTGAGAATGAGGTGCCGGGTGAAGGGTGGTTTTCGGCGATCCTTAATCCGATACACAGTGGTCCATCTAGACCTGCTTCGAATATGTGGAAGCCCTGGGGCAACAATCACTACCGTTTTAATTGTTGCGTTTTTCTCTTTCGACCCACGTCTCGACGCTGTTGCGTGTATCACTGTTTCGTAACGCTATATTTCTCCGCAAACCTGCTGTCTTTATGGTTGGATTTCACAAAGTACATATAAAAGCTTTGCGTCGTTGTTTGATTCCTTACGCTGCATTAGTTTCGGCGGACATTTATTATTCGTCATTTTACCATGTCGTATGCGATATTTTCGATCAGTTTCTGAAATAAATGATTTTTATTGTCTATAAAATAATCGGACCGTAGTCCGGTTTGAACATCAACCTCTCCCTTCATAGTTGTCTATTATCATGGAGAGGAAATGAGGGTCACTAGACAAGGCGAGGAGTGAAGTACTACTGGGTTTCATACAGCGAACGCTAGCAGCTCACAGTACACTTTCAACGAAAGTAGATTCAAGATAGATTTTTCTCCATCCTCTTCAGAATAATCAACGAAAGATAGTCCACCTGTCAAGGAATTGCTAGAAACTTGCTAGAAACTAGAAATTCTAACTTTGCGTGGATTCTTTCCTCTGTTGTTAACAATCTTAATATTGCTTTTATCTTTCTTTGAGGCGTTTAGCCAACTTTCTGGTACTCAGGTATATATTAGTGTTCCCGCCCATATATTAGTGCTCCCGAATGCGGTCGCCTCTACTTGCTTACTATCCGAAGTAGGTCTTTACCAACACCAACGATATTCAAGCCACGGTTCCCGGCTTTTCGGAGGGTCGTATAAATCATAAAATGTGGAGAAAGAGCAGAAGGAGCTTGTTTAAAATAAAATAGCGAAACCTTTTATTTTGCGCGTTATCCATTTAAAATTAAAGAATGAGTGTCAATCAGGAAAGAAAACGTTGAGATTTTTCGAGAATAGAGAAAGGCATGCACTTCAGGAGAAACGTTTTTAAAGCAGTCTAAGTATAAATTAATAACAATAAATATTAATTATTTTTTATTTTTCAGTAACACTCGAATTGAAACGAAATAAGATGCGAAGTCATGAGTTTATTGGTTAATCTTTTATTATTTATCGAGTCACTGAAAAGGTGAGTATATTTATGGATTGAAGCGCTATGTTCTATTGAAACAATATTTAATCAAGTTTAGTGCAAAAGGCCATTAAATTTAACAGGACAGAGGAGGAAATCTCTTAGAAATTCTCCAAAAATAATGATAATATCAGGTGATTTACTCATTTTACTTATTAACTCATTTTAGAACCGTCTGCCCTTCTAAATAAAATATCTTTACCTATAGGGGGCAGGTTTTGCACGTTGGGTAACTGTTATCGGTCTTTCAGAACCCCTGGACAGCATCTTGCGGCTGTTTTGCGCGCTTTCTCGAGAAACAAAACACGGGAAACTTCCGCCTCGAAAGCATTAGGAATATCCGGATTCGGCGTGTAAGTTCAATGTACGTATTACGTCAGGCGCTCATTAATTCTGCTGTTAGATTAGTTCCCGTCAGTATTGGCCAGCGTTCGAGGCAGGTCTTGATTTTTGGCAGTCGAGATACCTATGCTAACTTCTGGTTTCATACAGAATGAATCGAAGGTTGTACGGGGAGTGATAATCTCCCAGTAATAGTCTCTGAGTTGGATGTACTAAGCCGGCGGTTTTGGATATTAAGAGCTGCTCCGTTAGAGCAGAATTTTATTCATGTCATTGATTTCGATGCGATGGTGATGGTTTTATTTTACTACCGGATAGTAATGACTGTTTTTGCCGTTTCATCGTTTCACAATTTAAATATAGAGATTCTCGAAGGGAGTGGAAGCATGGACGTGATACTAGTATTACAATTTTCAAAAATACGTGTACGCGAATAAATTGGCGTTATTACGTAACTATCCTACGGCCGTGTGTGTGTGTGAAGGAAGAGTCGGAGAGAGTCACGTTGGTGAATGGTCTTCGGTGGTGGTCCCTTCGCGCCTTCCGGGTGTTGTATTTTAAAGAACGACCTTATAAGTGAAGGGAACATTTACATGTCCGAGTGAGGTAATTTTTCCGAGGTAAGCGTATTTTTTTGAAAAAGGGGAATGAGTTGATGATAGCTAAAAGTTGTGCAGTAGTCGGCGTGCACTTGAAAGCATTTGATTCGCTTACTAAATTTAGTAGTTGTGTATTGTTAAAAATACTTCAACAACTGAGGTAATTTTGCACATGGGTTCCCACTGGGAATCGAATCCGGGACCAAAGGCATCCCTTCGGTGAAAGCATCCCACGTGACTATCGGGTGCCCCCTCGCTTACGAATTTTATCAGTTCGCTATTCAATATGCACTGAAATCATTGATTGAAAAACTTTCAAATGGGTCAATTTATCCCGAAATACACAATTATTTGATGGAGTATTTTTCATTTGTCTCTCGGTATAAGAGAGAAAAAAAACGAATCTCTCATATACTTAAATCTCATTCTTAATAATTGTGTTAATGGTTGTGATTATATTAAAGCTACGGGGATATGAACGACGCTAAATAGTGGAAATTATTTGTATAACTTCTTGATGAATAATTGAAAATTTTATTCATATTGTCTCTGTTCCGCAATGGACTCTTCCATTCATGTCATTCTGATTCAAGTTGGAGACAATGACAAACTACCTTGCTCATCGTGCCTAGTCGCTTCATCCCATCTCCGTAGCTAGCTGTAATTAATTTAGGAGATATTTAGGGTACAAAAGAGCGTAGGGTTTTTGCCCCTTTGGGCTGACACGGGGTATCCGTGATTCCGCATTGGAAAAACAAAATATTCGTTAACCGAATCCTTTTTTGTTAGTCGAGTCCAGAAAACAGCTATAATAGTTGTAAAACAAAAAACGGTGACCTTTATGTGGCGGCCCATTCCATTATAAAATTCCTAACTTTCGGAGCTACGAAACTTACATAGAGACATTTTGGATGAGGAATGATTAATTACCATCCTGCTTGTCAATTTTACGCTACTCTGGCTTCGTGGTTTTGGTCATTTGTTTTGTGTTCTTCGTTAAGTGTCCTATATCTTGTCGCTGTATAGAAGTGAACCGGTCCTTTCGGAAACGAGAGTCGCGAAAAAACAGACGTTCCTTGAGGCCATGAAAATTTTTCAGGGATATGTTATCAATGCTTTTAACTCTTTAACGCAAGAAATTGCGAGGCAAAGTGTACCTAATTAGCTGTTTCATAATCAAGTCATTCTTTGAGGATGAATGGGGTCTGATTTCGAAATTGGTGGGCACAATTCCCGGCGTTACTAATGATATAAGGATATTCGATTTGTTTCTAATGTGCCGCTTTGTGGACACAGCGGATGGAGTTAGCCCCTGAATGTATTCCGAGAATGGTTAGGTCATAATTAGTCGTCATTAAAATCGCAAGGTTTTGTTCAAATTATCATAACGAATTAATGCAGTAATAACATACGGAGGTAAACATTTTAGCCTAACCCAGTGGCAGCGAAATTATGGCACACGTGCCAAAAGTGGCACCCGAGAGATTTTTTTGGCATGATGAATTGTGACTGCTCTATTCTTGTTATGCGTTCTTGACTTCAAAATTGAAGCTCTATAGTGGATAAATACATATGCATTGTTTATTAGTAATGATAATTAATGATTATTTACGTCAATTACTATAATTCAATCCCTTTAACATAGTAGCAGTAATATTATTAAAGGTGCTTTGACACCGGCACCGGCAATCGGCAATCGAACCCTTTCGCCGAAGTCGAACGTGTTTGCCATATAGCTATATAGCGATAATATCCGGAAGCCCCCTTTCTATGTAATATCATTAGTTCACTCTATGGTTCAGCTCCAAATTGACACACAAATATTATTTTTATCAAATATGTCCTACCGCCATCCCTGCCCTAATCTTTATTTTCGCAGTGACAATTTCTGCCCCTGAGCCATGTCACGATGGCCCAAATATAAATTCGGAAGTCAGAGATGGGACGCACAATCTCACATAATTAATTTTCTTAACAATTTTATCATTTCGCAATTTAAAAATTTCTAAAATAGTAGTAGTGTTAATATTTTCAAAACGGGCTATTGTATAGACGTACGATACATTCTCCTTATTTTTCCCTGATATTTTTTTAGCAAATTTCTTCTTTTATTGCCCAGTAAAGATTCCACTATTTACTCTCAGTGCGTACCATCTCGACATTCTTCGGTTATGTAAGATGTCGTGAAGCTTCCTTTCAATCTCTCCATCGAGTCTAGTGATGTTTTCCTTGTTTTTTATGCGCCAAGGAATGATTTTGTTTACTTAGCTGTCTCTGCAGATATGTCCTTCACACGATGCGGATTGGTAACGGCTTTGTTTTCTGGTTTAACTTTTAATTTTGCAAATCTTCATCGTAGCTGAAGCATTCAGTGTACACGCTCGTTCGATTTCTATTTCGTTATTATTTATTTCATAGTGTTTTATTCATTATCGAAAAATAGAGTGGTATCTATACTTACGAATCGCCCTACATACGAACTTTTTTTTGCTCAATTTTGACCTCTTGATTTGGACTTAATCTCGAGATACGAACCGAAAATACGGAAAAAAATTTTTGAAAATGGGTTTCGAAGTACGAAGTTTTCGTGCTACGAACTGGTACTAATTCGTTCTTTAGACCAGGTACCGCTGTATATTTTTCTTACCTAATATTTTCCTAGCCCCGTGTCGTAATGCCTAAGTCACCTGTCTCGCAGACGGCTGGATTTCAATTCCCAATTAGAAAAGTCCATTCGCCAGTATTTTATGTGATTTGAGGCAACAGATGGACCAAGCCTGTGAAAATGAGTACCAGAAGTAAAACTTTAGGGAATACTACGTGAGAGAAACGCGATACCACCCACATTGTCTTCATTTCATACCATTAAGCATACATTTTTAGGCCTTAACCTGCTTATCTCCAAAGCCATCTGTATGCTATGATAAATTTATGAATTTTTAAGAGAAACATCGACAAAGCTGGTCATCAGTACCTCATTATAGTATAATAGGTAGTGAACTCATTAATTTCCGTTATTTTAACTTCATATTTAGTTAGGTGACTCATTTTTTATAATGACATGTTTGGGAGTTGTAATATTTGTATGTCATAGTGGTCTTTTCATGTTTATTTTTATGAAAAGATATTCATTGTTATTTTGTCTATGTAATAAAGTGTCCGTTGCATTTTGTTTGCCCTTCAAGTCTAATTAAACCCTCCTTTTCCGAACTGTAAGTTTCTCTGGTTTTTCACAACCCCTTCTTGTAGTTGCTTTCCTGCTGTGGTGTATCTTTTGCTAAGCGCTAACCCACAAAGTAGTTTTCTTCTGTGCTTTTTTTTCAAGCTATCTCGTTAAATTTCATATGACGAAGGGTTAGATGTAAGAAGAGACTTGATGGTATCAATTTCGCCCGAATAAAGTCGCATTATTATTATTATGCCATGGATAGGAAACAATATTTGTTTTTATTTACGTTTCAAAGATCTATTTACATCCATTCCATTTCCCCTAAGAGCATTCCCCTATATATATATATATATATATATTTCCCCTATGAGTGCAGTGTCGCCGCAGTCTTCAACCAATTACATAAGGATTATCGCTGAAAAAAGAACGTTTAGGAAAGTGGATTAAACGCCCAGCTGTATCGTCGGAACATACCGGAAATGCTTTCCAGAAAACAACCCACGTTGTTCTAGTATGACATTCAGCGGAGGTCGCTGATAAGAAAAAAGTTGTCGTTCAGTCTATTTCCGTGGAAAATAAGTGACCGTATGTATCCCAAGAATATTTAGCTTGAATAAAAAGGCTTCTTTTCACGTCATAACCTTACGTCAGAGCATTAAAAGAGAAAAGCTAGGGGTTTCCCACTCCAAGTGCAGTGATCCACTCGGTCATGAACTCGGATTTTCTTTTGCTTTCCCCCTCAACGAACTTGTTCGCAACTATGTTTCTGCATTGTATAAGTTCCGAGTTGCTGAAAATTTCCAGAAAAGGTTTCCAGATGAAATCTTTAATCTAGAAAACTATTTCTATGTACCCACTGGATTTGTTTTCAAGTGTAAGAAATTGTAGAAACCTGCTTAACTTGGAATTTTTTCAGTTTTGCACGACTGTGTTAATTTATCTTGATATCTTACTCTCCGAAGTAATTCAGAAAAGTGCATCTTTGATAAAAGTAACTCGAGCAAGTGGTTCTCGACCTCTTTCCTTCTTTTTTCCCCTTCTGAGTACTTCAGAGCATTATTCCGTCTTCCTTGAAATTCAGTTTTGCTGGTTCCAATCCAAAAGCTGTGAAGGGTTAGGATGACGGTAGAAAAGCTGGTCAAAGGAAACTTTTGAGATGTTAAAGAGAAGAAACATTCATAGATTGAAGAGTAAAGGGAAGGAAATGAAATTGTTGATGAAACGTCGAAATTTGAATGCGTGAATGGGAAAATGTGGACGACTGTTCTGAATGTAGGAAGTAAATAATCTGCTAATCCCGAAAGGGAATGGTGTGATAGATACGTATGTATGAATATGTATGTATGGCAGGCACCCAGGGAGTGGCTTGCGTGATTAATTCCCTTCAAAGTTTCTACAAGTATTTATTCAGAACCGAACTTAAGTAGGTTTTTATCGATCGATATTTAGTCGCTTAAAACGTGTATTTGTATGCAATACGTTGTTATGATGAGTATCATAGTTCTCATCACTACGTAAATAGGAGATTATTGGTTAAGTTCAGTCCTCTCCAAACGAAAAATCTGGATGCGACCTGTATGTATGCAAGAAATACTCACTTTACGTTTCTTCATATTTTGCTCAAAATTGGATTTCTTTTTTCTTTTTCCCCGTTTCTTGTTCTTGTTGACGAAATCTATTTTTTAGAATATATATTTAAAATATTTTATTCTTTGAAAGCCTTAGGTTAAATTTATGATGGGAAAGTCCATTCTGATACCTATCTATACTTCGTATGTTTGGAAATTGACATCCTGTGACGGACTTTTCCCCTCTCTGCCGACCGATAATTCGAATACATGCGATCCGGAAACGCGGATGTCGAACGCAATATATTTGACGCAAGCGAGCGTCCGATCTGCGGAGGTTTTCCATTTTGGCTTCAAAGTGAAGCACTACTCTCCGTCGCCGTTATACTCTTTGAGCGATCGACGGAGTATAGCGCGGTCTCTCCGCAGATCAAAAGAGCAGCGACATCAGTGAGTAGTTTTGAAACTCTGGGGTAGGAATCCCTCTTGAATTATTACTTTTCTAAGGAAACGAATCGCGAAGGAAAGTCACTTTGTAGAGTGCTTGGATCTCTCCCATATGGGCCCTAGTCTTCCGGCGGAATAGTGAAGAAAGTTCTAGGTGGAAGGGTCAAACTCAAGGGCGCAGTGTATCGCAGTGATGTGGATACCATTCGATTACATCCTTAGAAGTAGATGTTGAAGCTATCAAGCAAATTTATCAAATTTATTATTTGATGCTATTTTGTCAATTTTAGGGTGACTTGCGCAGATGGGCAAAAACTGCAACCTTTCAGGTATTCAGTGCTGTTTTTATTTCTTTTCGTAGTCTCATTTACCACTTCGAGTTGAAATAAAATGAAAAATGTTCTTTCTTACTTTATAGCGAGATTTTGCTCGTCTATCTAAGTACAACTTCCAGATTGTAGTATTTAAAAATTGACAACACACATTGTAGACCAAGTGCGGCCTGATGGTTTCACGCTTTTCGACGTGTAAAAGTGTTGTAGGTCCTCTTGACAACGTGGGTTTGGTCGCAAGCATTAACGTTATGGTTTATGGTTGTAATAATTATTTCGTCACAATACATATATATTCGAATGAAAAATGCAGGGTATTTAAATTCACACCTGTAAAGAACAATTGATAAATCAAGTTACAATAGGTTGCATGTTAGTCTTAAAAAAGTAGGTTCATGTTAATTTTTTTTGTACAAGCATACCAATACAGAACAACTCAGGCACTTAAAATACACCAAATATTTCATCCAGCAGGGGTTAGGGGTCTGAGTGGTCGCGCTTTGCAAGTATTGTTCTCCATGCGTATTTTGGCAGCTACGTTGCCATCTTGAGAAAGAAAATAACTGTCACCAAATACTTGCTTAGATGGTTCGACGTGAGAATCTAAAGTAATGTTCGATAGAGTAACTAACCGAGGCATTCTCCAAGTATTTCTGCTAAAAACCCTATCATCAAGATTTTGCGTAATTACATAGCAGATCTCTTCTGCAGTAATTCAATCGGTGGAAAGTATTTTTTTTAATCCTCCTGATCAGTAACTCGAGGAAACCGCGGCCTCGAAGATTGCGGTGGAGCAAGTGGGAAAATGGGAAAGATGGCGACCTCTTAGCAGCTTTTAGAACGTGTTTTTTCAATAGACGATGAAGATCGATGATTATTTCCTATATACTTTTTCTAGCCTCAGAACGAACGATATATTGCCGAAATAGTGACGAGGGTGGATGTTTTTAGAACTCCAATCGAAGAATAGCACTCGACGACATCATAAAAGGGTCAATTGAATCGTCTATCCTCCTAATGGCTGCAAATGTTCTATCCATATGTGCTTTTAGATGATGAAATGTGTAAATGTTTTGCTGTCGAACATTTGGTTGTAAAATATTTTGCATAGTAGAGTTGAGTTGATATTAATTCATATCGGGATAAGTATATTAAAATTCATACGTGCATGAGTTGTGATCATGGGCCTGTCAAAAGACGCAAGACAGATGATGCTGGGGCAATGGATTTGAGGATCTTGGAGCGACCGTTACGCGGATTAATCTCGGCGCTCTTCTGGGCTTATGGCACGAATGGACGGGTTCCTCTGCATAAGAAGAGCCTAAGTGACGGTGTTAAGAATAATCATGACCTCATCCACTAGGAGGGACACTTTCAGGAAGGAACGGGTGTTTCTGAGGGGCTCGCACTATCTGGAGCAAATCGTCGTTGTGAAGGCCGAGGAGTTCGCTTTGGTAAAAATATCCGCTCGTTTATGTTGTAAACGCTTTACATTTTAGTGGTGGATCGAGTTCTTATTTATTTACACTCCAAAGCCTCACAAAAATCCAGCCTTCTGTTTCTCTGTGGTTTAGAAGTGCGACTTCTCTAATTTACGTCCTTCTACGGAGATTAGCTTTCCAGAAGGAGATAGGGAATTCCGGGAAGTGCTAATGGCGTTGTAACCCCATGAAAACTAATAGTATTTCAATTTTTTCCGTAATGGGTCTCCTCTATATTTGTAAGTAAATGGTATATTCACCTGTAATTTAATAGCTTTTCGAGGCTTGATGATTTTCGGGTCAGCTGCTCCTTAAAGCCGCAAATCGTATGTATTTGGTGTATAACGGATGTTTTTGATCGGGCGCATCGAGATGCTTGAGAGAGGTGTGAGGTATTGAATAAGCTCCGATTTCCCCTTTATTGGTTCCAGAATTATGGAATACCTGCTAAATCAGAGAACGTCATCATCAGGGTGACAATGAGTCTTCAAAGTCTCCCTTTGCATACTGTGATGTGTGGGAAGGTTCCAAAATTCAATTGAGAAACCGGTATTTCTTGGAAAAATCAGTCACAAGCTTAACGTTAAAGCTAGGCGGCAAAGAATTGATATTGCGAAGCATTCTTTTTTTGTTAGAGGTATTTCTGAATGGAATACGTTACATAGATCACAGTGGAATAAGTTACTTGGATCCCTCTTAAAGTCCTTGTCTGAAAACATTAAATCTTTTAAAAAGAAATGTTACTCAGTATTGTACAAGGTAGGAATTGGGGATTTAATTAATTAATCTAAGTAAGATACAGAAAATTTCCTCTCCAGGAAAACACCTGGAAGAAGATGAGTTGGACAGGACGCATTGATAGTTCGAGTAATACCTTAATTATAAATTTATTGCGAGTTTGGAACTCGTAAGATAGGAAATAACTCTTCATGCTCATCGCTTGCTTTACGAGTCTGTTCGAGATAATTTTCATAAACCGAAGAGATTCAATCGATGTTTTCTTATCACCGCTATTTACTACATCTTGTTCTTCTGCTGCGAAAGTTACCTGGATTTATGAGTCTATAAAATGGGCATATTCTGAGCACACGTACCGTAAATAAAAGTATAGTGTAGTTGTTTGTTTAGAACGTAGTCAGATGAGTAATCGAGAGTAGTATATCAGAAATTTATGCTGTGATATTTAACTGCTTGATGGGCCGTTCTTGCCATAGCAATATGGTGCAAAGATTCACTAATGTATGACAATTGGAATGCGTAGAAATTGGCCATCTCCCATGCATATAAAATGGCTCTCTCACTAAAATATCTGTTAGAATTGGATATGTGGAATTTATTTTCTGTATTTTTTCAGATTTTATTTATAGAGAAGGAAAAATAATTTTTCTAAAAAGTACCTCTCAACGAGTCGGCACTGAAGATAAGAAAGCGTTCGTTTGCCTTTTTGTTGGTATGGCGTAGTGAAATTACTATATCTCGAATATCCTTTGGCTTCACTGCAGGCGGAGATGTGGGTAATGATTCGTCATTTCCAAGGTTTTGTTCACCGCTCTTAGATTGGATGAAAAGTTCCCAGTTTACCGTTATTCCTCAAGTCTACTACGCAGTATTTTCTAGACCATTACATTCAAATAGCCATAAATGGTAAATGATGTTCGTCTGCCGGTTTTACCTTCATTAAATTCATTAGCTTGTAGCGTTAGTAAAGAATACCATGTGGATGAGGGCAGCTTATCAGAGATACGTTATCTTTTCCGATAATTTAGTTGTTGTTACATCTTTATTAATCGTGCAACGGACTAAGTCTCTTTCTGTCTTAATTGTCATTATTTTGCGGATCAAAATTCTTCGGAATACTCCAAAAAATGATTTTTTTATCAATATTTACCAATATATTTTGTGATACATTTGAAATATTCGTGGAAACGGAAGGTTTTTACTAATGCGGAGAATTTTGCGATTTTTCCCTTGAAGCTCTTTCAGAGGAGTGTAGGCGTCGAATACTTATTTTTACTCTTAGAAACAATCTATTCTAAATATTCTGAGAACTTAATTTTATGTAACTATTAAGATAGATCTTCTGTACATATTTTTTGTTTTCTTCTTTATTTGTGAGTTTGAGGGAAAACATTTTTTAACTAATATCTCTGTGATATCTAGCATATGTAATGTCTATCTTTTTATAAATTTCATGATTGTAAACTTAAAATATAGATAGCCGGACAAGATCATGTAATCTTTTGGCTATCGCGAGAACAATATATATAATTTATATGCTTACTTCCATACCTCTTTGTGAATAGTATTCTTGTATATGCAATTGAAATAAAATAAATAAATCGTTGTTATACTTACTATCTGCTTTTATACCATGGTCGCATTTAATATTGCCACATATTGTATTGCTGTATAGTATTGTTGTATCATATACTGTGGTATCTCAACTTAGGAACTAAATTCGTTCCAGTTCGTGGTTCACATCTCGAAAAGTTAATATCTCGAAATTCTGTTTTCTATTATATCTTTTCGCTATTTTCGATCCGTATCTCGAAATTATATTTATGTCTAAAGGGTAAAATGGAGCAAAAAAGTTCGTATGTCGAGTGATACGTAAGTCGAGGCACCACTTTGCTACAGTTAATTTTGGATATGTTGGTACCGGAACTGTAAAAATACACCTTTCATATACTTCTGTGTTATTAAGTCAGCAATCGATGAATGAGTAAGTGGTGGCCTTTCGTTTGTATCGCCTTAGATTGAGTGCGTTGAAAAGTTTTATTTATCGGGTCGTTTTGCTATGTCTCCGTGGAAATATTCCATTCATAGCATACATGTTCAGTGAAAAAAGTAAAGGTGAACTTCGTCACTCATCACATTGCCCAGGAAGCCTCATTCCATCTCTAAAGCTATTGGTAGAGTAGGATATGGTTGAAAGGATGAGGTTCAGCTCGGCCGCAGAGCTCAGTACAATATTGATATAATTCAGGATAAGCATATACATGTAACCCATTCTTCGCTGTCTCTAGAATCGCCCATTAATATTTTTCTTCAATTCGGAGACTTTTTCTATCGATCAGATCGTTTCACTTTTTTTCTAAGTTCCAATTCCGTTATGAATAAATTCAATGTTTCTTTTTCTCGCAATTTTAGTAATTTTTGCACCCGCGCATGCACCGCTATCCACTTACTGTTTTAGCCAGAGAATAGCCGTCTCAGTCCATATCCCTCCTTGAAAAGCCTTTTTGTTCACCATCATTAGGTTGCCTAAGTGAGAAAATGTACTTTCGTTTCCACTTCATTGTTATTTTACGACGGATAAGTGTAGGACGGGACATTCTTCGTAGTTTTACACCTGTGAGTTTTGTATGCCTCTTAATGTTCCTCATGACTCCTCTCTTTTTGGCGAGCCTTTCTCTACCGTCCTCTTCTCCGTGTGAGCCCCACAGTGGGTTTTTAATTTTCCGCCAGTATTTATCGGAGGATAGGAATTCCTCCGGTTTTTTCCTCGCTTTTTTTGAAGTACGTATTTCGCACGTATGTGATAACAACCTCCAAATCAAAGTCTTGACCAATCTTTACCATAGGAACGGCATCCCTTCCGCCTGAGCTCACCTTGTCCTATATTTCTGGAGCTCCATCCTCAGCAGATAAGAAACTCGTCCACCGTCAGCACTTCTCCTAGTAGTAGTAGTAGTATTGTTAAAAGTGCTTCGACAGCTTAGGTCATTTCGCACGTGGGCCCCCACCGGGAATCGAACCCGGGACCGCTTTCATTGAAGTCGAACGCGTTGCCCACTTGGCTATCGGGAGCCCCCAGCACTTCTCCTCCTGCTCTGTTATTTTCCTTTTCGCTTCCACTGTTTCGATCCATTTTCCCAGTATCTTTTCCGTTGTCGCATTGTCGTTTTAGAAAATTTATTCCCCTCGTATTCGGAATTCTGCTCTCATTAGGATAGTTCTTCGACGTCTCTTAAACAATAACGGCCCAAGGTTTACTGGTGCCCCAAGCCAGGATTGTTTCGGCCGCCGTCGACAACTTTCTTGGGATTTCATTTGGCCTAATGAGTGATAAAATAGTATCGTAGTATGTATTAGTATTGTTAAAAGTGCTTCGACAGCTTAGGTTATCGCACGTTGGCCCCCACCAGTAATCGAACCCGGGTCCGCTTTCATCGAGGTCGAACGCGTTGCCCACTTGGCTATCCGGGAGCCGAAAATAATATCGTTTGCCAAAAATTAAGCTTTCTGGTAACAGGATGCATTTATCGAGGATTAAGTGATATATTACGCAAGATTAGAGATAGGGAAAATCTGCACTTTGATAACTGGGCCTTGAGAAATGCTTGCTAGGGTTCCAAGATTAAAATATGAGTTTCCTTTTCTTCTTCGTCTCTTGTAAAACCGTTATCCATGCATATATCCTCGAGTGTTTTACGTGTACTCTTCTGCGATATAATTTCCCTTTATGCTAATGCAATAGGCTTGATAATAATTATTATTGTTAGGTCTTGCGAATCAAAATCTTCGTGTCCCAATTTTGCCGCCCCAAGCTACGCTTGGTTCGCTTGTGTAGTCGGCCCTGGTCTAAAGAAAGCTGAGAGAGATCCTCTGAGCAGTGAACGTATGGATCTGACGTGAATGAAAGCATGTGATGAAAACCTTCCTCCGGAATATCTCGCTCCACGACAGCGAATGTTGGACGTGGTTCAGGGTCACGTTGGCGAATGTTAGAAAGATTTCTCGGCGATGGTAACCTCGGCGAAAGGACAACTTGGTGACAGTCAACTCTGCGAAAATGAAAAAATGAAAAATGATCTATTAGAATTGATGATACGCAACTTAAGAAGCTAATTTATCATGCAGGTGAAATCTTTAATTGATCATTAATGGATCATAATTGTCGACAATTTTATCTGCGACACATTTCTGCGACAGTCGGCTGAAAATACGACTATGTCAGGGGCGGATTTACAGTTAATGAGATGTATTTAAGCTGAGGACCTCGATGGAAAATGTTGAGAAATTCTTTTTCAATCATTTGTAGTGCCAGGTTCTTGTGCACGTGTTATATTTGATTTCATTGCTTTCTTTGCTAAATATAAGTCACTCATTGCTCGGTAAATAAACATTTCACTTTTATTCTACTTTTTCTCTATTTTCAAGGTCGTAGCCTTTGTATGATTTATAATTATTGTAGGTGTAATTTGATAAATAACTTTAGAAAAATAATTCGGTAGGTAATTCAGTATCATCTAATGAAGATGTATTTTGAATGAATATTTTGTCACTGCTTTCAATCTTAAGTTAAAATGTCCCGCAATAACGCAATGGAAAAGGCAGAGTGGCATGCAAAGGCAGAAGATGTTAGATGGCACCGCACAAGGGTGGAGTAAGTTATCAAGAAACGAAAGAAATGGCATTGAACAGGGAATATTAAGTCACACGAACCTACCGGAAAACCTACCCATCAAATTCAGCTGGTGTGAAAGAAAACGAGCATGAAAGATGCGATGAAAGTAAAAGAAGAGAAACTACTCACAAATTTGATGGAGATCGGAAAGTTAAATCCGTGGGTAAATGTACTGAGACAAGAAGCTTGAAATTAGAAGGAAGAGGTCGAAGGAGGACATTTTTGCATTCTAGAAAGCAGCAGTAGGTAGATACATGTTAGCAACCAAAGAATGGTAGAAGGAGCTCAAGGTTTCAGTGAAAATGGTTCCTCGTAAGAGGATTATTATCATACGAAAATTCTTTGTCATTTCTTATAATAATGATGCAAGATATTTCTCATTTTATTTGTCGTTGTAGTTCGTTGACTGGAATGTTAATGAAAGCGCTCATTTTTCGAGATGACGGTTGCTCAATACCCAACTAAGACAATCCTTTTTCTGGCTACTAAGGGGTATTTGAAGCTTCAGCTCGACTTATGTTAGACCTGGCATTGTAATGTATACATGAAATGGACGATGTTGACTTTTGGGACCAGTATACTGTTGTTTTGTTTAAGTGCAGTAGTTTTTTGTTAAGCTCCATGCTAATACATCATTTACAAAGGAGATTGATCTTTAGTTCTAACAGAACAATATAATACCGGACTACAAATTGAACTTTAGTTAAAGTTCGTTTTAAGTATACATCAAAATACTGGGCCTTAGTCTATTAGAATAATAATAATCATGTCTTTATTTAGATCAATTTTAGTGTGTTGAGACTGCTCTTACAATAAACCTTTTTCAAGAAACGAATGTAAATAACCATGCCCTGACCAGGATTCGAACCTGGGATCTCGATGTTGCCAAGCTAGCACGCTAACCACTACGCCACCGAGGACGGCACATTAAAATGAGTACTACTCAGTACTACTAATAAAGAAAAAACCCTACGAAAAATAGATAGTATTACCATAGTACTTGACACGTTACATTTACACTGTTAGGCCGTGATGTTAACAGTCTAAACCTATTTCAGGGGGCGAGCAGGTGCCACGTGTGGAAGACTGAATATCACTTCTTTAGCCGCAAGATATAAGGACAAGGTTACTCTTTTCATTGAGACTTCAGGGCGCTATGACGAGAGCCACGTGTCGAATCTTTCTGTGTTTTGGGAACGTGTTCCATCGGAAAGGTCGCGTTAGTATTGCGAACATTAGCAGCTATTAGAACCTAAGACTCGAATTAAACACAAGTTTCCATATGTCGACGGCAAGGACAAGCATATTTTTATTACTTCTACGCGTTCGCCTGTAGTATCAGAGGTTTTCTTTTGTTTGCGAACAACGATACAGCAAGAGTGTAATAAATTTTTTATCGCTTGATCGTTTGTGAATCCGAAGGTAACTGGCGAAAAAAGTTCTTTGTCCAAGCATTTCGGTGGGTGTCGCGTGTTGAGGATTTTGCACCGTAGCCTTGTATTTTTTTGCTTCGGTAAACGTCATCCAATAGTCTTAACCAGTGTGGAAATGATTTAATAGGTGATGAAAACAATGTTAAGTTCAAATCCTTACCTTACTTAGGAGTTGGTGCATGTGTTTGTTTAATGTAACCACCGCTTCTTTAAAGGCGAGGCAGTTAGTTTCTTTGTCTCAAATCTTGTATAAGTGGAATCCTGCAGTTGATTGAAGGCTAGCCATCTATGTTTTAATGTGGTCATTAACTACTACTTTTACTACGAGTCTCCCCAGTCCTTAGGCTATTTAGCCGCCCATTACCATCTATCTGAAAGGATCGAAATTGGAGGATGTCGTAAAACTATTTGTTAAGTTCCACACGAATATTTTATTTTACTTTTACGTGAAAATTTATTTTATCGTCATGATTACTCTTTGAGTCGAAACAAGTATCCAAATTGAAATATTCACATGAAAATTTACGAAGCAATTTTTACCATATACTTCAGTTTAGTCCTTTTTTGCAAATTTGCTAAGCAACGCCTTCAACAATCTATCATTAGAACTTGTTTGATTCTTTGATGATTGTAGGACTAATATTCTACGAATTCAGCTTCTTTTGTTACATACTGCTATATTCATTGAAGGAGCCATTTGTTACTCTATCCTTAAACATCTAAAGAGCAACATAATGAATGTAGCATGTCTATAATCAAAAGTTATTTGAAATGCAAAATAATATGCTGATGCCATTTTGTGTAGGGAATCTCTTGAGTCTTCACTGAATCCCACCGATTATTGGAAAAGATAAATGCATCAATGCTTCAAGGGAATGTGTTCCGAAGTATTTTTAGATAGATATAGAATCAGGAGAATCAAAGTAGAATAATATCATTCGGAATGAATGGAAGCCGTGATTATTTTTTATGGAAAGGCACAGTTGTGGTATTCTTAAAAATCATTTTTAATTCTCAGGGCTAAAATTATTATTAATTATGCGTTTGTGCTCCGGTAATACCGCCTAGGAATTTTAACGGCGGGTGCGATCTTGAAAAGTGAGAAATTTATGAAATGAGGCGGAACTTTTTCGTAGTGATAAACGTAGAAATAGTGGTGCTGTACCTAAGAAACTTAACTGATAAGTCTGTAATTTTGTTTACTTTACCTACTCACCAAAAGGTTCCAACGTAAAACCCCAGGATCGACGTGCTCAGGAACGTATTTTACTCCTGCACCACCAGGGTGGCCAGACTTCCCGATATAGGTAGGACTGTCCCGATAGTGTTTCACGCAATGAATTTCTTCGGTAAACTCTAGTTTGTTTTCATCATTCTAATGTATGGTGGTAAGTTTTAGAGTGAAAAGTCAATAACGTTAATCTCCTCATATACGTATATCTCCTCATATACGGATACGGTATAAAAATACCTTGTAGAGTCTCAAGAATATTTTATTTCGGCGACTATTGTTGCCCCAAAGAGTCATCTTCAGGTTTTATATTGTATCCTCCGCAACGCAGCTTCGCGAAATTGCTGCTTCTACTATCAATTATGTAATTTGTCTCACTTATATCTTAGACATAGTAAAGCTACAAATTAAAACTGACGGTTAAAATTGGCGGGCATACCCAAAAGGAGTAAATGACCTGTTTTATTGATTTCAGAAAAATAAATACAGATTCAGATAAATAAAATACAGATTCCATTTTACGTCCCACTTAGAATTTGCGCCCTGGAGAAGTGTTCTCCAATATTGTTAACGTATATAATACTCTTAGAGTGTAGAATTGGTGGAAGTATATGATGTTATTAAATATTTTACGAATTCTGTTTGTTGATAAGTAGGAAGGAAACTTTTGGAAGATTTATTTGAAATTAAGCAAAATATTAGCGAAATAGAAAGGAGAACGAATAAAATAAAATGAAGTTAACCTGCTCGAGTCCCACTGTTCAGGCATCGCATGTCCCACCGTTAGGGAAACATTGCCCAAAAGGATATCATCATGTCCCGCTTCTACTGCGCTGAAATCTTTTTCCCATACACTCTACGGACCCTTATCGTTTCTTCCATAATAGATGGATTTTGTTCGCCATTGCAGAAAATATAGCTCCAAATCGCACCATCGCTAAAAGCGCTTGGGAAATCATGGATGAGCATTCTGCGCCGTTGCTGGAACGTTTCCTTTTCAAAATCGCGTGGAGGTAAGTTTCCGTCGTTTGGGCTCGGAGCCCACTTCCGCCTTTTTCCGATAACTGAATTACTTGGCGACGGCGTACCTCTTTGCGGTAATTTCGAGATGTTCTGTAAGGGAAAGACGCTCCGCGGAAGTTGTAACAAAAGAAAGACTCCGTGTGTCGCTCATCCGCCTTTTATTTCGTTTTCGTCGCTCACCGAACGTTGGTTAGATTTTTGCGTGGAAATTATGTTGATTGCGATATGAAGTTGGTCGGCTGTTGCCGTTCTTGTATCTTGGGCAATTTTTTCGTTGCCTTGACCCAAGGCAATTTTGAAATGTACCTTAGACGTAGAATACAAATAGAACTCATATAAATTATGTCTACAGTTATTAATAAATACTATCTTATCTGGTTGTGAAGAAGATAACTTTGTAATATCCAAAAGGTGAACGACCTTGGATAACCACCATCATCTTCACTTATTATAAAAATGTATATTACACGTATAATTAAATTCATAAATATAAATTATAAAATATGTGGTAGTATATTAATGTATTATTGTTGTAATAGGTGATGCTTATTATATTACATATTTTAAATAATAATATAAAAGTTTCAGTTTATCATTTGATATTTCGCTGTGGAAGATTTTTAACTCCAGGAGAAAAAAGTTCCTGCGTCACGTTCTTCGAGGGATCACCAGAAGTATTTCATGTTTCGTTTAAGATTCGATTACTTGATATCAATCGTGATCGCTGATAGTGGTATGATACTATGTAAAGCTATTAGCATGGGTGAATTTGGGCAGATTCTTTATCTCTTTACGTTTCTGAGCAGTTTTTTTATTTTAATTACACCTTATCGTTTTTATTGCTTTTGTTGAGATATGGCATTTTAGAATAATATATATTGGTTTATTTTTGATTTTTCCGTACCCATAGCTATGAAAATGAATTAACATAAACGTTGACCCGAATACGTTCCCGGTTACGTCCCGATTTACCCGGATTTTTCGTCCTCAAAGTGGTGAATGCCCCGTTTTTGCAGCATCTGTTTCTTGACATTTGCATATAACTCATTCAAGAGCATTCTGTTGGAAGAATACTGGGAAATTAAGCGCAATTGGATCCCAAGGGTACCAAGGGCTTATGATCTAAATTTTACCAGTTGTTACTCGAAAAGTTCGCATCTCGAAACCCCGTTTTCCATCATATCTAGTCGGTATTTTTTTTCGTATTTAGATGTCAAATTGGAACAAGAAAAACGTTCATCTATCGAAAAGTTCATACATAGAGCGGTTCGTTAGTGGAGGTATGAGGATCACAAATAATAATAAAACGAATCAATAATAATAACAATAGAACGTCTTTGTTTAAGGGCGAGGTTGAGACTAGGATAGGCAAATTCAGTAGTAACTGGGCAATGAATTAATTTTGAGGAAAGAAAGGCATGATCAAGGACTGTTTTAAACAGATTATGGCAGCATGAGTACGATGGTGGATGAGGAGAATTCTAAAGGTGGAGGAAAAGCAGGTTGAATGTGGCGAGTAAGATGCTGAGATGAACGGACGTACGTGACTCAAGGTGTAAAAGGAAACGTATGGAAAGGGGGGGAGATATAGACATCTGAATCAAAAGGTGCACTCGGGGATAAAAAAAAGTACGGGGCGTAGTGAATGTAGACAAATAACTGTTTACTTGGAGAGGGAATGGCGCGAATGAGACGCATATATTATGTATGAGTACTATTTTACCTTCACCCATTGAGAAGGCACCTTTCCTAAGATCCTTAGGTCGGTAACTATTCTTACTATTTTCACTACTTGTAAACGCGCTCTTCAATTGAATCTAAGGACAGCAATCGGTCGTCAAGCGTTGTGCGTTGATCCCGCTGTCTTTCCTCTGCAGATATCGTGGCAACTTGGAGCAGGTTTTGGTCAGTGGCTTTCTAAGGTCTGGGATCCTTGCTAAGCCTTCCTTTTTTTCTCAAAAATGGGAAGTTTGCACGAATCCGGAAAGTTCTCCACGGGTCGTTCGTCTCCACGTGATTATGTTGCTCTGTGGTTTCGCTTCGGAATGACGCACGAAACCTTTTCCGTTTCGCGGCAACCCCCCCGGCTCCGAACTGCGTTATTCTCATTCATTTGTTCTGCAAAAAACGGTTTTGCCATCTTTCAATAGTTGTTACGACGGCTGTAGTTCCTTTCCCCCGGAATCCGAATTGGATTCTCCTCTGACTTCGTGATGCGGAGATTTTTTTCCTCCATCTGCCGTGTTTCCGACAGGTTGAGACCATGTTATTAGCAGACATAAAAGTTGCCTCTTTTATTGGTCTGCGTTTCCGCTGACGTAGAGAGCAGTTTCTGTTCGATTGAATTTTTTTCCCGTTCGGAATAGGTTCATTCTATCGAACTCTCGGTATTGTCGATGTGTACGATTCTATTTTGCTCGAGTTGGTTCTATTCGAAACGAAAACGGGATTATCCGTTCGTAATTTTTGTATTCCTTTAAATCAACCGAATATGATCATGTGTAGGCGTTCCGCGGTTTTCTTTTTTATTCTTCAAATTCCTGTTTTTAGTTATTTTATCTTTCCTCTTTTTATGGCAGTTATTAAGCTGCACGTTAACCACTTCATTCTATTATTTCGGTTTATCGACCGTTTCGAATTATATAAGGAGATATCGTAGAAGTTTCGCTCACACCTCGTGTATGTTTTATGGACAACGGAAGTGAAAAATGTTGGCGATTCTTTAACCTGGTCTTTTCACTCTCAGGTTTTCTGGAGCGGAATTATAACAATACCCCAGGGCACACGCGTACGCGTTCAAATTGTACACCTTTACCGTGATCTTAGGGTGGAGGCCCTTGAGTGCGAAATGACCTCAAAGCTCTTTTGATAATACTAGAAAGGATTGAATTTTACTCAACCTTTCTTTATTTTAAACGAGGTTTTTAGAAATAGCTCTTTTTTGTCTTAAAGGTGTCAAAATACGGCTTACAGCTAATGCAACCTAATTATGTATTGTGAAGATAACCTATAGTTAGATTGTCATCTATCCTTTTACGGCGTAGGAACTTTCTTCTATTTAGTACACGATTATTCATTTTGAGAATAGGTTTTTAATAGAATGTGATAATTCGGTCTCGACTTTGTGGTAGGTCTCTATTATGACGAATAAGGGAAACGGAGCACTCATACCTTTACCACAGTATTTTATTCCACGGCCATCTTTTCAACACTTTAGTTCATCATCAGGACCAGAATTATCACCTGATGATGACCTAAGGATCAAAACAGTGGTCATGGAATAAAATTCTTCTCTTTTCGTTATTTTTTATAAAACAAGTTTTTATTTCAGTTTAACTTTTTGGCCTTATTTTAAGGGCCGTATATTATGTTTAGAGATTTTGTTAGACATTTTCTAGAAAGGGCTACAACATGGCTCGGAAGGAAGTATATGCCACCTTTATCCTATATGGTCTTGCATTTAATGATAATTGGGTACTAAATGATAATTAGGAAAAGTGATAGGTTGTAAGAATGGGGAAAAAATTACGCCGAGCCCTGCGAACTCCTTATGAATAGGATTTGATGAGTTTTTCATACTATTTATTTGTTAATTAGTTGAACGTAAGTGCTTTGAAACTGTTTAAAACGTTCTTTTATTTCCTTGCAGGTGAGTCGGAAATCCAGCAGCTTACTTTTAGTATGGCAAAACTGAACCCATGAGGATTATATGGTTTCGTTCGTCTTTCTCCTTACCGGTGGACTTGGTAAGTCGATAATTTAACTCGTGTCGAATTAGTTACTTCCTTTACAAAATAAAACTCGAATGACGACGGTAGGCTTCGTAGTAAAAATAATTTTCTGACCACTAAATTTTTCCATCTCCAGCCTAAGAAGATAGTACTCCCATACGAGCTTTTAAAATAATATTAGTATAATATTACTTTAAAAGCTCGTATGAGTAAGCTCATAAATATAAGCTGAAAATAATTGTAACAACATGTTATGATATAATTTTATACATAGCAATCCTGTTTACTGTACCCGGCACTTCGGAAACCTCATGCACATTTATAAAGTCGAAAAGGAAGCCTTTAGTTCTTCGCGTGCAAGGAGATAACACACCGGGAGACGTCCTCAAGGCATTACCGTTAAAAAATACGCTCTCAAGGTTCCTTAAAGTCGAAATTATAGCTACATCAATGGAGAGAAGGTCTTCATTTCCAGAAGCTTCCCAAAACTTCGACTCCCGAAATTTCTCAATCGAAAACAGCCTCTAACGTCGAAATACGAACCGCGGGGAAGAGTTTCGGATAAAGAGCAGTTCTTGACCAAGCGACAAAAGCCCCTCATTTATTTCGGCGTTTGTTTGCAAATATCTAAGCTGGGGAGAGATATCGTCGGCCTACACGTGTGGCTCTGCGGAAGAACTTTTTCAAGGTTGGTAAGTAGGCTTTCGTTTTAGTGGTTTCTGGACGAAGCAGAAAAAAGATACATATCGGAAGGGGCTAAAGTGAGCCGACTATAACCGAAAAAGGCAGCGAGAAGAAGAGAGGAACGATCATTTTTTCACGCTTCCACGGTTGCGTGTGAATTTTAACAATCGGGATGAGCGTGCGTTGACCACGTCCCGTAAAATTTTCGGTCCTAGAAGCAAAAAATGTGGCTAATTTCGCGAAAAATGGAGCCCGAGAGTGAAATACGCGGCCATTCCTCTTCCGCTATGGTTTATTGGACAGATTTCCCGGAAATTTTTTCGTGACGTGCGGGCAACGCAAAGGCGGGATTTTGGATCAAGAGGCTTCACTAACGATTCTGAATTAATCATTTGCGATAGCGAATCTCGTACAATTACTAAGGGTGAGGAACCTTTTCGTAATTCGAAGACCACTTGTACCACTAGGCCACATTTGAGTGGCGTTTTGTCAATATTCCGATAGCTTAGCATCGATATATTCATTTAAATAAATCCAAAAACAGCTCTTGGCCTTTACAATGAATATAATAATTTTCTACGTTTTAATATTTACCAGATATAACTTCGGAATTTTAGAAACCGATTTTGTAAAAGTAACATGCAATTAGTTTCCATGACAGCGAACGATGCCACCATGAAAATTAATTTCGTATCTATAATTACTTTCCGAAAAAATATTAGCTGGCTCTCGCGAAAGTGGCTTCTTGAATGTTTTTACATAAACAAAATTATTTATTATATCGTAAATTTGATTAATAAAATATGGCATAAACATTTTGTTTTTAAATGTTTTTAAAATTAAGATATTTTACCCGTCTTAGTTCGGATATTTTGGTAAGAGAAAATAAAAACGATAATATTTGGCTAAATTACGGCTTGGAAAGTCACATCAACCTTTTAACCCAGTAGGATGGTATAGTTCGTTTCATCCTATTTTTTTGTTTGGGATAAATTAAATCACAAAGTTAATTACGAAAAATGTGTAAATGTAATGACATTTTTGTTATCATGCTACATACAATGGTTTAAAACTAAGCACAACTCAAACCAATCTAAAAAGGAAACTGCTTCATTTAAATATCTCGTAGATTATATTAATTTCTTAATATATTCCGAAGGAATTATTTTTTCTTTAGTGAATGTAACATATTCTACTAATTAAGTTGTTATACTTCACTGTTTTCGTTTTTAATGGAATAGAAAGCAAACCAACTCATACATAGGAAATTATGATTTCAAAGTATAGGTTTATGTCGGATAGTTAGATTCAGCACGAGTCGGCGAGTGGTCAGATGTCTTGTCGAAGTTCTTAAAACAGAACAGAATGTAATGATTGAACGAAACATGAACGGACTTCTCAAGGCCTTGCTTTATTTTAAAGTAACGTAAAAATGGATTCCATGAAGGAAAAACTTTCACAAACCACAACACTAAATGTAAACATAATTAATTAAAAGTTCAAATTTTCGTTTTTCCTTCATGGGATCCTTTCACGAAGTCACGGCCCAAGCGGTGGATTCTAGTAATGTATAATTCGACTCGTGTCTTTGCGACGCAAGGATCTTCAATTGATTAGAAGTAGAAGTAATCTTAACGCACAAGCTTTCTAGCAATTTACTGTCGCACAGTTTTGGAGGACAGAAATCAGTGAGTGAGGAGAGATATTGTATGATTAGACGTACATTACTTTTCTTCGGAGACGTCCTTAACTTTTGATTTCGTCCTCGGAATGATCAACTGCTAGGTCACGTCCCGCACGTGTAAGCCTGCCGCTGTCAGCCACTTCCACTCCTTATAACTGATAAACCAACAGGTTATATCCGCTTCTTACCCTTAGTATCGATTTCCTGATTATCTCGGTTGAACCCGGTTTGTGAATTATGTAAAAACTGTTTTTATCAGATCCAAGTCTACTCGGTCGTCTGGAACGTATTAATTCGTAACTACCTACCTCGCGTAGATATGATCCTAAAGGTAGTTTAATGTACGGGTTTTGGATTAGTTTCCTATTGTCTACGCGTTTGTCTTACGATGGTTATTTATTTTCATTCGTGACATTACTTATGTATGTATAATCAAAATATGGATGCCACTGCTTCCGAAACGGAAAGTTATTTTTCTCCATATCTGACTTTATTTTAATTTTCTATGTTCCGCTTTGAATTTGTGCATCTTATAAATATTTGGTTTACGCCACTAAAATTTATAAGCCAAGATCTAAGTATGCCATTAATTTAGGCGAATTGTCTTTCGTAAACATTCGTGAATCTCTTAAACGACTAAAATGTTTAAAAGGAGCAAGTATACTATGCATAAGATGTGTTAAGGTCTTAAGTCGATTAAAATTTCATTTCACTGGTTGATGATTTGTGGGCAGCGTAGTCAGAGGTCACAGGCGGCTGGTATTAGTTTGATATCAACGAAAATTGTTTCCCACAATTTTTTTCCGAAACCTATCAAAAATTCTCACGATATACTTTAAACTATATGCATTTACATAACTCGCTAGTATGTATTTCAAGAATTGATATCCTTCACACTGATTAGAGCCAATGATATAGTAGTCCGCGTTTCTTCATGTTTTCGGCACTGTTAATCAATTAGTATAGCATTGACCCAGTGTTAATTTTTTTGAATTATGAAGCGCGGATAGTAGTTAAAAAAATTGTTATAAGTATTTCTTATTGTAACATTTAGGTAATCCTGATTACTAAGTGTACCTACAATAAACTCAAAGTAACCAAGATTCGTGTGTGCAACCGTTTAGCATTCGCTTAACGGTGGCACGGTATATTCCGAAACTCTCATTGCTCGTACGTGAAACTTAGCTTTGTCAGGTTCTCAAGTACGTTATGGAACAGAGAACACCGATTTACAAGATTTTTTTTTCAGATTTAATCAGTTAGGTGGACTTACCTCGTGGAACGCCATGTACGAGGGCAGATCGGAAAGTAACGCACAATAATTTTTTTCTCCCCTGGAATTGCAGCTGGAATGTTGAAATTTAACGACGATATAGTTTGAAGTTTCCGCTATGGAAGGTATTTTGTTTTCATGTGCAGCTCTAGCGAGAATAGCCTGAACTATGAAGTAAACATGGCGCGCATGTTACTGTCGTCCACGTGTGAGGAGCAGCGAAGTGTACGAGGGTAGATCGGAAAGTAACGCACAATATTTTTTTTCCCAAAAAGTTTAATGTATTGAGAAAATTGGTGACTATGTAGAAAAGTAGGTCAAAGATGTAAATTAATTTGTGATTTTTTTTTGGTTTTGGTACATATTAAACTTTTTGGGAAAAAAAATATTGTGCGTTACTTTCCGATCTACCCTCGTACACTTCGCTGCTCCTCACACGTGGACGACAGTAACATGCGCGCCATGTTTGCTTCATAGTTCAGGCTTCTCTCGCTAGAGCTGCACATGAAAACAAAATACCCTCCATAGCGGAAACTTCAAACTATATCGTCGTTAAATTTCAACATTCCAGCTGCAATACCAGGGGAGAAAAAAATTATTGTGCGTTACGTTCCGATCTGCCCTCGTAGTAATTGGAAAAGGACTTCGTATTTCATGCAAAGATTAACTTAGCGACATATTTTGGTCCATATAGGTATATCAGTTGATTTGATGTCCTTAATTGTTAAATTTATCTCCACGGTGTACAGGTCTGAACTTCTCTATAGACTCGAGCGGATACGTTAATGTTTGCCCAGGACTTTATTTGAAGATTGGTGAGTCTACCATACCTGGGAGAACGCGCTTTTTTATCATTACAAATGTAGGGGTTTCCCTTTCAATATTATGATATAATATCTGTTGCGAATATTTCCAATAAAATACTTAGGTCGGCTTTTACGATTCTTACCTAAGACTTTATCACCGAAAGCGCCAACTGGAAATTTTTGATATCGTAGACCTACATTCGTAACTCCTTTCGCCCTTTTTTTCGCATACTCGTAATAAAACGATTAAAATTTCAACACCGTGACTTCCTCTCAATGAAGATCCCTCGCATCCAATCTTCGCGATGGATGTTGAGGTCGTAAATGGAAGTTTCGCATATTTTTCCACTCGCTGCCTCTGCTATTTTTTCCGAAACCAGTTCGCCATGCCACTCGACAATGAGAGGCGTTTAAATATGTAGTTGTCGGCTGACCGATCATCCAGGATTGTTTCATTCTTCTCGTCACGCTGCTTGACTTCGTATAATTTCAAGTTTGCGGCCCGCTCCCGAAACAGTTTAGCGATTAAGTTAGTAAGCGATTGGTTACGTTTTCCTGCCCGTCTAAATTCTTTAATAAATTTTCGGCAAAAGTTAGTGCTCATCAGTCGTAGGTTGTAACGCTCCGTATTTTTGTCTATGTTATTCTTTTTTGTCAGTGGTGCAGGGACCCCCACGGGCCAAAACTGTCCGCCAACCCTTCAATCGGTCCGCGAAGACACCTGTGGCGTAAATCGTCATTATAAATCGTGCTATTCCCACACGAAGTACAGTGTGCTATTACAAAAATTCTTTACCAGCCTTCGTTTGATTAAATTAAAGGTGAAGATTAGACGTGATGAATTTTAGAAATGGAAGTCTTTTTGAAAAAATATCGCGGTTTTTAAACATGTAGGTATTCATGAATGCTAGCATGAATTAAACCTGATACCAGATCTTTACGAATTAAATACGTTTCGCTTGTCTTTTGGAACGGGATTATGAAAAGTGTATCTTCCATTTACTTCTGTCTTTCTTGTTCATGGCTGTGATCTTATGAAAGCTACTGAGGTGAGAGTGATATTGAATAATGACATGAATCCCCATGTATGTGTCACTTGCAGATTCATTGTGCTCCACTAATGTGAATGTGGACTGCTGTGCTTATAGCAACTTGGCTCAGTGAGGAAAGCAAGGACAAACTACCTCACTCCTCATCTTGCCTAGTAAGCCTCATTTCCTTCTCCTACCTCATCATAGCTAATGGTAGAGGAGATGGGGTTCCAACCGGCCTTCAGGCGTTATACTTTACAGACAGCCATGAATGCCCATCAATTCTCTAAATTTGATTTTTAATTTGACAGTAATCTGGCCCGCCAGGTAGGAAGGTGCGTAATTTAAAGAAAAAATGTCTCGTATCTTTGTTAGGTCGGAAACTATTCAGACCACCCTCGTATGTGTACCATTGACTAGCATAAGGATCTCCTAACAATTTGAGATAACATCCTTTGAATTATTTTTAATGCGTTTTGAAGATCGGTAGGATCAACTGTATCTTTCCCAATTCTCTACGTCTCGAGATTAAGGGAGGCATTTCTGTGGATTTCATGGTTTAATATGTCTCCTTTGGATGCTGAAATATTCTTGATTTTTATTAAAGACCTTCTTCAACCAGGATTTCGATTTTTTAAATTTCTTTAGTCACACCCAAGAGTTTTCAGTACCTCTGAGCTTTTACCTCACGTAATGAACGCCACCAACCAATGGTAAAATTAAGGTATTGATCCCGTCTTATTTACGAATATTTTATCGACTAAACTTCACAGAGGCCCATTCCGAATCGTTTCGGACGTCGAGAAATATGAATAAATTCGCGATTTTATCGACCCGGTTTGTTATAACCGGATAGTTTTATGGCCATTTTAGGAGGAAGCATATCTTTTTCTTTAAGTGTCGACCTCCAAGACCGATTAATTCCAATAGGCGTGTGAGAATATATCACCTTTGGATCCATTGGAATGTTTGGCTAATCGATTAAACCGTTTCAATGCGTGTGATTTCGTTAGTAATGAGTCCGTTACTCAGATGTATATTTCGAAGAGCTACGTAGCTGTTTGTTATTGCTTCATATGGAGTGGAATATTTTACTTGACGATTTAACATTATGTCTGCACTACATTTCGACCTATCTGTTGATCGACCGCGACTCCTTATCCTTATATAATGTTTCCAAACTATCATAATATTTCGCTGTTTCTTGTTTAGAATTTTAGGAATGGGCGTTAGGGCTGTTAATGGTAATCACGAACGCATAAATCGATCACAATCTTTACAAAGTTTTGATCGAAATACGGAATATACCAGTAATAAAACAGAATTTTCTTAAAATATCTTAATTTTCATGGTTCAAATTAAATCTCTGCCGAATAATTACTGCCAAAGTCAAGCGCATTAGGAAATAATGGCCCCTCGCTGGCTGATATTATGTAAGAAATGTTAAGAATCATTTAAGAAATAAATGGAAGATCATGATCGTCTTTGTTTCTATTCTAACGTGATTTTTCTTTCGAAAGAATGTTGGTAATACCATTTTAGTTCTTTGATCATTGCTTTTAATGGCTATTATTTTAACTTCGACTTTTTTAGACTCTCCTTGAGATCCGGGTTATTTTCTCCGTTTTTCTTTAATTTATATCCTCAAATTGACGGTTTATCATTTATTAAGACATTTGAATATTTTATGACTACCAATATGATATTATTTTGAAATTTTATCTGCTTTCTGGCTTTTGAAATTTTAAATTATAGGATATAGGGGTGAAGGAACAATTATTTTGATCGCACAAAACAAAATAGATTGCTAAATAAGATCCACACTATCAGAAAATCTGGATATTAGCACTATAATGCATTATATTTCCAGTAGTAAGATCAACAGTCCGAAAGATGTTTTAAGTTTCTCTCACCGTTGATTCTGGTGTTTCCAAAGGGAATATTCTCACAAATCTCTTTGAGGCGGGTTTCATTATTCTTACCATTTGTTTCGAAATGATTGAGGTTTTCGAATCATACTTAGCTCATTTCCTACGAACGTTTTGGAGAGATATTGTCGCCCTAATGATTCGTTTGACTAGCCTCGCCATGTTAGTCGTTTGCCTTTTTTGTAAGATAACTTGGAGGCATTTTAAAGCCATTTTGTTCTCACGCATTCGATGTTGCAATCATTAGGAGATAATATAAGTTCCTCAATTGGGTAAACCATTTTGTATCTTACGAATGTGGTTCCGCTGATTTCCAAAGCGGAAGCTATATCCTTGTATCGTAAGCATCTCAACCAATGTGCCGCTACAAGGATGTCAGTATTCCCTGAGATTTTTGGCGATTCTCAGCGGTTATTATTCGAAGTCTTTCAATAACGGTCGGGTTGAAGTGGTCACGCAATTTTGTAATTTCCGCACGTTTATTTCAGGCGACCAGTAACGGCATTTTCCTGTGATGCTAGCCTTGCACAGTCGCCTATAATAAACGTGTGGAAATTACTAATGTGTGTACTGTTTTCAGTTTCATGGCTTTCCGCGAAGTCACACTCATACTGAACTTTTGGGTTGTTTTCTTTTTGCTAAATTTTGCGTTTTACTATTCAGAATTCCATTTTGCGATCAATGTTTTATTCTTTGTAAGTTCTACCTCGAAGTGAAACTTAAATGTGTGTCGAGCGTTTTACCGCGAAATTTAAGTTTGTATCCATGCCGACATGAGCGTGACGGTTATCAAACTCTTCTCCCTGCTGGTGTCCCGTAAATTTTGAGAAGTGAGGAAGCTCTGAGCGGGGCCATGAAGTCTTTCGGCTGTTATTTGTTGATTTTACTAATGTTTGTCTCATTTCTGATAATTAATAGCCGGATGGTGACGTTAGTAAATAATCCGGAGGGATTTGAACGACTTTCTCTTTCCTCTCACTAGTTGCGCATTAGAAGAAAAAATTCGCGGTAGGTTGAGATTTTTTCCAAGCCTCAGGCACAAGGACGGACTGGGAACTTGCGTTCTTGGAGATCTGCGTCCTTGTAACGAGTTAATTGGCGCATTATAGACCCGAGCATAATTATTTAGCGTATTTTCTAAGGTGTACCTTGCCGCAATTCCGCGTTTTAGAAAGTCGAAAAATGGCGGAAACTTTCGGAGAAATTTCTTCCGATTTGTGCTAGCTAATCGGCCGGTGCCCTAATTTGTTTGCGCAAAATGTTTCCATCTCAGTCGCTGGACCAGTATATTGCAGTTATATAAGGTTGGAAGAAATAAAGAGATGTTAAAATATTCCGCCAAACTAGTGGAATTAGTTGGGATAGAAGACCTGGATGGGTAAATACATATTTAAAACTGTTAGAATAATAACTTGTAAAGAAATATTCCGTGGCGTAACGCCATTGAATATTTACAACGTAAAATTACCAAGATTCTCATTTCCTTAACGCTGTTCGTTATCTGCATCTCATAATCTAACCTAGGTCTTACTCTGCGATTCCTCCTTTCCACTGTCCCTTCAAGTACTGCATTCAGTACAGTTCTTATAATAAATCGATATATACTGTCTTCTAAGATACGAGTAGTATATACCTAACGATATATACTATCTTATTCAAAATGTGCCCGGCCGATATCCTTTGTCTTTTCACCAGAGTTATCCATAGACTTCTCTCTTCGTTTGCTCTTCAGACTATAACATTAGTCATTTTAAGCTCCAAAGCAAATATGGATTCCTTTTATTATAAAGTCAAATTATAGTTCTCTATAATAATTGAACCTTCAATTCATCATTGACGTTATAACTTGGGTAATGTTAGCATTTCACTTTGTCACCGCCTTGGCACGCGTGTCCTTTACGTTATCAAATACATAAATTCTCCGACCAAAGGTTCCACTGCGCTGTATATTCCGCAAAATTGGTCCAAAATGTAGGACAAACCCTGGCCTTCATCCTAATTGTATAATCAAAGGGGAGTGAATCAGCATGAGAAATTATGAGCCATCATCCATTCGAGGTAAGAATTTACGGCGCTTCAAAGTCTATTGAAATACTCGAGAGCTGCAAATCTCAGCAGATCCTCCAGTATTGCGGGGAAACATTCATGTAATCCTCCGTCGTTTCGAGCTCGTGTCCTTATCTCCTTCCCTTGCGATCTTCGTGTCTTCCCAAGAGGCGTGTGGCAAGGTCGTGTCTTACTCCTTCCCCAGAAAGGCCGTTTGGTCGTAGTGCGCCATCATGAAAACCACGCAAGGTTGTCCACCTATAACGCTGCCGAGTTTTTTTTTTTTTTGAGGTTGCCGAGGGAATTGTTTGGGGAAAAGGGAAAGGATTCGACGGGTGAATGATGTGGCCTCAGGGAACGTATTGTAGCATTCCAGTTTTCTGTTTGATTTTCGAAGCCATGTATCATAAGGGTTGCCAGATTTTTTTAAGCTACCAGCCGGGAGATTAAATTCTTAAAAACCTTAATTCGGGAGTTATGAGTAAAACAATTCTTAAACCGGATTAAATCAAAGAAGCCACTTTTGATATGTGTTCGGAATTATTTAAGAACGTTGTCTGTCTATAGTTATGGGTCCGAAGTGAGGCCGGCTTATCCGGTATCATTTTACCTGGGTAGCCTTAATATTGTATTGTCGATAAATCTAGCAAATTTTTCCTACCTTTAGACATCTCTTACTTAATGGAGCATGTTCTATTACGTAGACCCTCCTCTACTTCTTCTTAACATTACTTGTTTCACTTATTTTAAAATAGAATAATATGAATTTCAACTGATAAAAGACAATATTTATAATATAAATTAAACTTATTTAACTTTAGCTTCTGAACTGATACCGCGTTTATAAAATCGAATTTAAAATATTTTGTTTTAAAAAAATTTTTATCTACATTTTTTTCTAAGTTTAGCGACACTTTCAAAGATAAATTGGCCACTATGTTTGGTTTAATCCGGCTCGTCCGTAGTTTACCTATGGTACGCCAACACGGTCACCGGCACCAGCTGGGAAGCGCTGCCGTATAGATCCATCCCTCCTCGCCTCGTGTGCTTTTCACTCTGCTCGAGGCGCTACATTTCCGCAAAAAAGCGCGAAGCGATTGATCTTTGCGGGAGAAAATTGGCAGGATGGGAAGGGAAAGGGTGTGAATCTTGCTGACCTCAGAAAATGAGGGAGAACGATTTTTGTCGGGGAATCCGCCATTTTTAAGGGCTCTCGAAGCGCTGCTGTCCCTGAGTGAGGGGTACGAAGAGCGACGGGGTGTGGAAGAAGAGAATGATAAGAGAACAATGCTTCTCTTATGATCGATTCCTAGCACGTGAAAGCTTAGAATGTGGGACTGCGTTCCTTCGGATTTGGCGGGTTGTGGTCTTCACATACGTAGAGAATGTAATTCCAAATGATGTCCTGCGCCGATTGCCGGAGGAAATATCTTATGGAAGTCTTTGGTGTTGTCAACATACATATTCCTGTTGTTACGCTCCATTTGCAGAGTGGAGTATATAAGACCATGCTAACAAGCATTATATTCGTTAAATAAAAAAATTAAAAAGATGTAATTCGTTATGTCCGTTAAGGGCTCAAGGAAATGGCGAACGATTGGTTACGAAAATCGTTAAAACGAAACTTATAAATCGGTCCAACCCGCTGCATAGAATGGTCAAATACAGCCTGAAACGTCAGGGAATAGATTCAAAGACGAATCACATCGAAATTTCGATTCGCAGGTTTTGATGTCTTCTTGGTAGTCATCCGGGAATCGTAAGTTCCGGGTTCGAGCCCCGGTCTCGTTCGACTTTTATACCTCCTTTTATACTTTTGATTGGTTTAAAAAATACAATTATACGCAAGAGAAAATCATATCGCATTTCCTCTTGAAAATCATATCGGATGTTATTAGGAAGTGTCAGTGTAATATAAGAGAATTATATAATTCTCGCCGTCATTGGATTTTAGTCGGAAGATTAGTTTGCAGCCGTACATTCGCCATCTCTTTTTCTTTTTCTTCTCTTCTTTTTCCGAACTTCCCTTGTATCTGATGAATTAATTTACAAATCTATCTTCGGAACAAGCTCTACCCTTCCATATACCTTTCTGATTCTCAGCTTATAAATTAATTCGCCATAATATGCACATCCTTATGTCTTCATTATCTCATTCAACCCTTACGTTATCTTTCATTGCACTCTTCGTCAAGTACTGTCCTTTTTCCTCTCTCATCTAAGAAGTCTACCTCGATGTAAAATTAATGTGGTGCAATGTAACATCATGGGTTGGAGCAGGTAAGAAAGAATAATTTCTCCATGATGTCAACTCGTCGAATAAATAATAATTATAATATTGACGATGTTATTAGGCGAATCTGAGCATTATGATTCTTATAATAAACGTTTTTCAAGTAACGTTCCGTAACAACTATGCCCTAACCAGGATTCAAACCTGGGACCCTGGCGTTGCTAGGCTAACACGCTAACCACTACGCAACCGAGACCGGTCGGAGGCGAGGCACTAAACCGGTCGCAGTAAAAATTAACCGTGTGAAATACTACGTTATCATTCTTTCAACCAGGTCCATTACGCGCTGATACCCTATTATTAGCGTTAAAATTGCCCGAAGATATTATTTAGCGTTCAATCATTGCCAATTTGAAAATATCTTCGTCGCTCTCAAGTAAATTAAATAGATTTATGGCGGATATCGACGTTTAACCGATTCTTACCGGTGAATTCGACTTTGAGATGTTATGTGATGCTGGAGTATATTGCCGTTAAGATCATTCCGAATTTTGTCGATAGGGTGGTCCCCATGTGTGCTGTTGAGCACATATCCATCCATTTGGTTTGTCGATTTTGAAAACTTCGTTGCGAAAGTTGTTAACTTAACGTCGCTAACTCCTTCAGGCAACCTTTTGTGGAAGGTTATCTCGTTATCATATCTGAAGGGACGTCTTGTCATCGTATATTGTATGGGATAAATATGGAGAACTCCTCCCTGTTTCGACTCGGGGGGTTAAAACGAAAAACAATTGGCGTTACGAGCTTGGAATCCACGTGGCAAGGTCATTAATACGTAAGATTTCCCACGAGTAAGTTTTTTGGGGGAATTCGAGAAGGGGCTACAACGTGTTTGCGGCCGATACTCTAACCCTGGGGCAGCAAAACAATATCTCCACAACTTATTGTTCGGTAGGTGACAGTTGAGAATTCGGCGAGAAATTCATTCACTCGATTAGAGGGATTTAGTGAAGTGGGAGACCGTTTAAGAATCGCCTCCCGCGTTCTCCGCCCAAGAACGTTCCTTAATTTCGCGTCTAATAGCGGTGAATGGGCGGCGTAGTAAAACTGATGCTCGATCATAACGAGTTTTTTTATTGCTTCCAGTTTTAGTGGTGCCTTTCGCGTCACTTCCGCAGGATTCGGCGGAATACGTGTTAATTAAATCGAAATAAATTTAATTTGGGTAAATGAAGGAATTTAATCAGAAAAAGTTTGGTATAATGCCCGGTGTGGAGCATTTTCCTGTATTGGTGTGAAATGTGGACCTTAAGAAGGGGGCATCAAAAGATTTGTTGCATTTGAGATGTGAGTGTGGCGTAGAATGGAAAAATTAGGTCGGGTCGATAGAAAAACAAACAGAGGAACAAGAGATGGACGGGGGCTTTGAATGAAGTGATGAAGCATCGACAGACGAAATGGGTGGGTGAATATGGAGAGGAAAGGGATTGGGGGTTGTAATTGAGAGTAAAATACAAAAGAAAAGATAGAGGGGAATACAAAGACAAAAATGTTAGATGACAGAAAGCGTGGGGTAAGTTGCCATGAAACCAAATAAATGGCATTGAATAGGGAATAATTAGGCAGTTGAACCTTCCGAAAGGTAGAGCACTAATGTAATCGAAGGAATGATGTAAGCTGAATTCACTCTTTCTGTTTTGGAATGTAGGATGCTTCGCCTGGCATTAATGTTGACTGGGATTACTGTAATAATGGTAACAAAGCGACTTTTTAGGGCGAGGTTGTGATTTTAAAGTCTGTTATTACATCAAGCCCTTCGTCATGTAAAATTTAACGGAAAGAGATAGAGAAGAAAACTATTTGCGGGTTTGAAAATCGGTTTTTAGTTACGTAAAATGCACCACGGTTGGAGGACAACCGCAAGAAGGGGTGCGATAGACCTACGAAACCTTCTGATTATTAACTAAATGTTGCAGAGAAAACAGGCTAAATCAGATCTGATCTGATTTGCAAACATTAACCGTAAAGTTACACAATCGTGTAGATATTTCAGAAATAGATGTTTGCTGAAAAATAAATAGCTCTGGAAATATCATGAAGTAGAAATAATCAGATCACAAGAAAAGCATACATATAGCCATACAAATTAAAATGAAAATGAAATTACGTAAATGAAAGATTAGGTAGTAAAAACAAAGTGTGTCAATGTTAATTGGGAGAAGAGGAAGGTTAGTATGCTTTAAGAAGTTTTTAATAACCTTAAGTCCTAATTTCATTATTTCCGTGATGCTTTGAATGGTTCCGCTTAACAGATGTGATTTAATTCGTGCAAGTATTGTAAAATATCTATGAAATTGATGAGGGTGCAAAATTTAATAATTATAATCATAACGACGACATTTTAGGCGAATTTTAGTCTTAATAGACCACTTTTACAATTAATCTTTCTCAAGTCACGAACGTAAAAAACCATGCCCCAATCAGGAGACAAAAATAGCAGCAAAAATGGTTTCTCTTGCCTTTGTTTCGCATCTCGATAAGTTCATATCCCAATGACACCGTAAGTCGAGGTGACATTGCACACGTAATGGTTTCCTCTCGGTAGATTCAATAACTGCATAATCCGTAGCCGTAAAATCTTTCCGTTGCCTCCGTAATACCCCACGTTCTGCTGTGGAAGCAGCTTTCATGGCCTTACATGAACTTGTAATGGGCGTAAGCCGTTACGTCTTGTAGCAAATCGCCATTTGTAAACTTCTACATCTACATGAGATGTCATCCGTGTAAGCATCGCGTGATCTCTTTCCAAGCCGACCTTTCAGAGTCCGTAGTAGTACCTACTTTATGAAGCTGGAGGAACCCCAAGGACCTTGGGATAATCGGTTTACCTTTGATGGAATCTCTCAATGTGTTTTCTACAGTGGAGGATTACATAGGATCGTTGTATGAGGATGTGAAAAGGGATTAATGCCGCGAAGAGTCTAATTTTTTGGATTTACATGAAAACTGCCGCGGCAGTAAGACATGCAAGACTGTGGAGAAGGGGTTTCTTCCATCCTCTCAAGTTCTTTTTCTGTTAAAACAGAAATAGAACTGTTTCTATTGTAGAAAGGTTTCTGCTTTAACCCTTTAACCTTGTACCTAATCGTGATTGTTCATTTTAGTCATTTACCCAAATTATTTTCATTTAATTGTAAAATTTGTTTTGCAATAAATTGTTTTGATTTATAGAGACTTCGAGATTTGGTTTGAAACTCGAAGAATCGATTTTTACCGAAGAATAAGTAAAATAAATTCACATACAATACTATATTTAGTCGTAATTAAGATCTATGGATTTTAATTTTATTGATAAAAATATCATTAAATATTTATTAATTTATCATAGTTACAAGAAACGGAAGATTGAGTTTGAAAGAAATTTTTAAAGAATCGTTTTATAAGAATCGGAGATTAGGCTGAAATTTCTCCAGTTCCGGTACCAATTCCGATTTCCCGAGAAATTCCAATATTTCCGATTCCTATTAATCGTCGTTAACTTCAAACTCAATACTCCTTAGTTATTTATCAATTTTCATGTATAACTTAAAGCTGTGCAGCAACATGTCTAATTTATAGTTAATATCCTGTTGAAGTGATACGAAATTTTCCTGTTATGTTTTGTTGATTGCTACTCTTTTCTTGTATAAAATTACATTATTACCCTGGTCTTTATTGGTAATTAGTCGTGTTTTTCGACTATTAAAAATATTCAGGAAGGTATGTGTCTTGTTATGTATCTTCTTTGTCGTGGTCGGAAAGTCTTTGGGGTCTGGCGTTGTTGTTGACTAGAGTTGACTCGACATTCCTCTACAAGTTTATATGAACTGCTTTTATACGAAATCTTATCTAAGTTTCGGCATTTAATTTACTCATTTTGATGTGTGGTGGCGTAAAGTGGGATGTAGGAGGATGCTTTCCTTAGAGAAACAGAAAAGCGAAAATTTCCGCTGAAATATCTCACCGAATATTTTCCTTTCTTCAGAAGAATTATTAAAGCCATGCCCCCTATACCTCTTTATTTACATAAAGTAACAACTTTAGTCTGTCTTAATGTATTTTACCTCATTATCCTTTAATTACTTTCTTTAGCAATTCTTGAATTCTAGTAATTCTATTCTAGCCTCTTAATAAGAAATGAGGTAATTTATTATTGTGCCGTGTTTCGATTTTCTTTTCTTTTTCAATTAAAAATATATTATTTAGCGGTGTAATGATCATGATTTTTTTACATAACAAGGTACTTTCATCACTAATCAATCTTTGGGAGATATGTCAAGTCTATCGACTTGTCATATATTTCAAAATTACATCAAGTTTATCGCTGAAAAAATGTAAAGTATCAGGTAAATTATTTGTTCGTGTTTTTGTGTTTAAATAAATATCCTTTGATTTAAAACACGGCCTAAATTAAAATATAATAAACGAATATTTAATTCAAAACTTGTACTTATCCACAAAATATTTTTATTATAACGTTGACTGGTTTCGGCGTTATAATAATATAAGAATATTTTGCGGATTAGTACACGTTTTGAATTAAATATTCTTTTATTATATGCTAACTATGTCGCCCCACCAAGTATCGCTGGACGCCATTAATTTTACAACCTAAATCTTTTTGTTTCATATTTAAACGTCCCTTCCCTTCTCGGAGGTTGTGTAGACCGACTCTAGTTTATGGATTTGTTAGCCCTATAACTAACAGTATTCCAAGGCTAAGTATTTTATTTAGGTCCTTTGTCATCGTCATTGTTTCCTTCTCATCATGAAAACTTTCTCAAGCGCTACAAAGAATTCTTCTTTGATTCTCTTTTGTGTATCTTCTGTCGCAGAAGGAACAGTACCCAATTACGAGAACTGGTTTATATACCCAGCTTTTCTCTGTCTACGTCGATGGTTATATTACATTTTCTCAGTGGTAGTTAGGCAATAAAAACTTTCTGGTAGTTTTTCACCTTTTTTATGGTGTGAATTAGTGAAACGGTCGACTCATCAAATAAATCATTATGCCAATTTGGTAATTGTTTTCTAATAAAGTTATTTCTGTTGGTTTTGAAGGCCTTTATGTCAAGAATCGTCAGTTATTTGTCGATTTTAAAGGCGAAAACTGATCTTTTATGGAGCTTTTTAATGGCTTAGAAACCAAGATGTGATCTCATGTGTTCTCTCGTAGAACATGGCGACTTGATTTATGGAACGGAAACTTTATTCTATCCAGCTAACGTTTCCTTGTTGAGTTAAATTTTGGCATAGGTTTCATTGCTGCATACCTCTTTTAAATTACAAAGGAATGGTAAACTAATTGGCGTGGGGTTATTTGGCGATACATTTATGGAGAATTCGACCTTAGTTTGGTAATTTCTGAGATTTATTATCCCAAAAAGTTTAATTTTTTTAGTGGCAGATTTTATAATAATATTAATATACTAATCATGCAGGCTACATCGCGTCGTATTTTCTTTTAGGTAGTTTTGAGCAACAGTAATATTTAACATCCAATCGTAAACATATATTTCCCTTTGCTGATTAACCAGTGGAATTACATAAAAGGATCGGTGATAGTAGTCTTTGTAGGTATTCTTCACCAGCATCTCTAATAAAGCTATACATTACTCACATCACGTATTAAGGAATATCTAGTTGAACAAAGCCTAATAATATGTTGGAATTGTATCCTATTTCTGACAGATTCCTCATAGAATTAAAATACTCGCGACATTCAAGGAAATCTTTATTTAATTTCCTTGTCTTTAAATTGAAAATATTCCGAAGTGATTATCCTTGTAAGTAAGTAGGTATTATCCTTCACTTGATTACGAGTTACTCAACTCACGCATCATTTAAGAAATATTTAAATTCAATTCAAATGCGGCAAGCTTCGAGATTATGCTCTTTTCCTTAAGTCACCAATATAATAGTTGTAGATTGCGCAATGCGGTATATTTTACAAACGCATTTCATGTAAATGTTACATATGTTTATCGGAAAATGCATTAAATCCTTTATTTTGAAGCCTCTTCAGGAATTCTTTGTCAATTTTGAAGCTACACATTCTTTAACGTCTGGACACCCCATGCTTCATTGATGGATCATAAACAAATAAATCATAACGAAGTGCTTCCACGATTAATATGTATCGACTGCATTTATCACGAAAAAACGGCATAATCTAAAGTTGTTAATTGTTATAGAATAAGGCATGGTGATAACTGTCACCTTAAGACGAGTATATAACGAAATTCTCTTAAAAGGCCCCCATTGACAAGTCTCTTGATCCGCTCTGCCAACAGAGTGGTGCCAAAAATACGGCCCACCGTAAACTTTTACTCGGCCCATGAAGATATTTGTAGTCTAAACCGCCCATACTTTTTACTTAGTGGGTCGTATAGCACATTGTTTTGGGGTCGGCTGGCACAGCTACGTATGTGTATTTCGAAAAAAATTAGAATTTTTCGAAAATTCGTTTATTTCTTGCATTAATTATTCTTAATCTATTTATGAATTACTACTTCAGGTCCGATTAAGAAAGGGAAGGAAAGTACTTTGGGGTGTAATATAATTTATATAGTTCTTAATCATATATGTCACTTGTTTCACGACATTATCATCTTTACGGTCCGGATGAAATTAGGCGGCTGGCCGCATCAGGCCCGCGGGCCGTAGCCTGTCCATCACTAGTCTGGACTACTGATGATCATTAAAAGATGGGAGTAGTAGTACCATAGTACTCTTAGAAGCGCTTCGACAGCTGAATACTTTTGGCACGTATGAATCTCCACCGGCTATCGAACCGTTTTCATCAGAAGCGAACGAGTCATTTGGCACTCCGGAGCACTAGCTATTCCCAATTAGAATTTAAAAAATTACCTTTGATACTTTCTTAGCCTTCTTATTTACTTACTTTCGCTTGTCGAAGTATTGTCCTGAATTGATTAGGGTTAATGAATTAGTTACGGAGAACAATAAGTAGTCAAAAAATATAGTATATTTTTGCATAAGTTGACTCTGATTTCATAACTGTATTAGTATTGCATATAATGTGTTATTTTGAGGTGTATTTTGTAGTTATTTTGGGGTATATATTGTCTTATGTAGTATGTATGTATTTGGGGTATATATTATGATGTAGGAATGATGTTAATTATGTATACGGTTGCCACCGTGGAATAGGTTCCACACCTCAGCCTTTGATTGATAATAATAATAATAAAACTTTGGCCCGGAAAATCCCGAGTAATGCGCTATCTAAACTCTCGTTTTATAAATTTGGGCTCTGTTACTCTAAGGCAGTGGTTCTTAACCAGGGGTACATGCATGTCAGAGGATGCGAGAAGCTTATTCAGGGGGTGAGTGACGTTATGATAAAAGCTGACGGAGACGAATTGAATATGGATTACTATCTTCAAAGTTGCAGTGACGTGAAAGTATACAATTATTTCTTATGAAGCGTTTTAGTAGTTTATTTCAGTGGATCAATTTTCATGTATAATCTCAGAGTGCAAAAACCAATTTTCTGTTTTCCGTGGTTAATAAAAATTTGATATGTGGTGCGATAACACATTTTGAGAACTCAGATGTTACCAACAATTGAAAAGGTTAACAACAACTGCTCTAAGCGATCATTGTAGTAATAGTTATATGTTAAATTTACCCTTGTTATCCTTAAATAATTTCATTATTCACGTGTTCTCGCAAACTTTTTCCCGCACCGCGTTGCGCATGCTAATTAATAGTAGTTTTAAAAGTGCTTCGACAGCTGAGGTCATTTCGCACGTAGGCTCTCACCGGGAATCGAACCCAGGACCGCTTTCATCGAAGTCGAACGCGTTATCCACATGGCTATCCGGAGGCCTGCCATGCTAATTGATCGAGCCTCTAGTATCGGTTTGTCTTCAGTAACGGCTTCCTTCGTTCGAACGTCGCCACCCAGCAATCGCAAGTTGTAATGCAAATTGCGAAACGCAATTAAGATGCGCGATTTACGACCCGGGAAACAACTGTTGATTCATCGCCTAGTCGCATTGTTGACTCGACGCCGAGGGATTTATAATTAGGAGAACTGTTTTAACAAGTAGAGCCATTCCAGAGGCGCCGGTAGCGAGTCTTCTAAAAATAAAAAGCCAATCATTTGGTTCGTGTCTCCAACAAATAGTCACCGTCGTTACGTCTCGAGATCCTCATTAAATCGATCGATGAACGACTGTTTATTCCACTTCCCCCTCGCAATCTCGGAGGATTGGTATCTTCCGAGAATAGCCGCAAGAGGGAAGCATTGTAGCGAGAGATGAAAAGCGCCTTCCGAAAGAATGGTATACGATCGCGGAACCAATGATTTTTACGTATTCTCTCCTTCGCAGTTATTACCACCACGTGCCACGCGAGACCTTAAAGATCTGATACCCATTTAAGTCCCCAAGGAGGAGGGCTTTAGTCACGAAATATAATCAAAGTGCTCAATTAAGAGGTCTCGTTTATTTGAGGAGCGTCCCGTGCTCTTTTCTCCGCAACGCAAAGGTTTAAGGGAGCTCCTTTCCAACTTTTATCGCTCTTGGAATTGGTATATTTTTCTTTGTCGTGCGTCCGACTCAAAGGTGCCCTTATTTTGCGTTGTTAAAGGATGCTCCGCTAAAGAAACATTTTGGAAAAATAGGGGAGCGATTCTTCAGCTATCAATTTCCAGGCTTCCAATACACGATAACTACAAGCATCTCCGTCTACGGTATTCAGCCCGAAGGCCTGTTTGATCTCCCAACTCCCACGCCTTCACCTGGGGATTCTACATTTATTGACCGTCCCTTAGTTGCCCGACACTTCCCTTGACCAACGAAATTTCATCGATGTCGCATTTTACCCCTTCTACTCAGTTTATGGACATGCCACCTATACTTTGCCGGCATTCAAATAGATCGACAACGCTTGTCAACAACGAACAGTACGTTGCTTGTGATGCTTATAAGTTGTCAGGGAATTGAATGAATGAATGAATAAATTTTATTAGCGAAGTTAGGCCAAGTTGGCCGTTCTTCCACCTCACCTCAATTGTCAATACATAAGTGAAATTTAACATTTAAAGTTAAAAGAAAAAATGCAACAAGAGCACAAAAGATTTTAGGTTTGTGTGGAAAAATCTCCCCAGATGAATTGAGCGGTCGGTAAAGTGCTGCGTCGGCGTATTAGCAGTGTCGATCAAGTTAAGAGTCGGTGAAAGTGACGCTCGGTCTGCCTAGGTGTCGGTCAGACGAGCTGAGAGTCTACCGTGATCAATCAAACACGGCGAAATTGGATTTCGATTAAGTGGGCGTCGATCGCTTGAAGGGAGCCCTCGCCAGGGCTGCGGTTTAACATTTAGTCGCGAAATTATTTGATGAAGTGTACCTTATGAGAATAACGTCTCTATCCGGTAGTGTTTGAGACTAGTGCCCTCTTCCATCCAACCCATCGTCAATGTAATATAGATCTTACAAGCTACCACCTCTTTGGGGAACGGATTCATGCGAGACTTTCAGGGTTTGTTCCTTGCTCAAAAATAATAAACACGTTTCAGACCGTTGACAAACCGTGACCGTTGGCATTTTTACGCAAAATTAGCAACTGAAAATTTGAGTAAGGCAACCATGCCGTTGCCACCGGGTCCCACGACCTAATCGCGACGGGTAATTCCTAAATAAATACACCCGCATCACCATGAAGATCGTGAAACTTTCCTCGTAGAAATATAATTTCTCCCATTTTTTTGTCAAATAACTTACTTTTTAGCAATTTAATTTTATCTCCCTACCCTCCAAACGTAATTTTAGCTGGTTTCAAATTGTGGTGCAAATTTCTCTCATATACCACCTATTCATTTCCGGAAGAATTTTGTATTGGCCTGGCGTCGAACCCAAGACCAATCTGGGTAATATCTTTGCTGTTTACATGTCTTCTAAAAGCAACTCCATTTTCAATTCTCCGTCTCGGGAAGTGCTCAAAATAAATTTCAAAAAATCCGCACAATTCATTCTTACTGGAAAAATCGGGAATATTGGACATTCTGGGATCGAACTTAAAATGGCTAGGATGGACGTCTCACAATTCCTGGGGTTTCCCGTTGGGGCTCGTACGACATAAAGGGACAAATCAGTGACACTTGTGGTTTAGGCTAAGAATTCTAATAGTATTATACATGCTGTAGATCGATTAGATGTAATTCTCGCGCGAATCCGTTTCCCACGGAGGCGATACTCCCCTTGTAAGAAAGAAACTGAAATAAGAACTAATTTAATTATTTTTTTAATTAAATTACTTTTTTTATCTTTTCAATTTCTTATCATAGTCAACCCATTTTAAGCTTTCGAAAAGTACCCTGTGAAAAAACACACCCACAAGAGTAGCGCAAGCTAAAATATGTCTAATTAGATAACCTTTAGCTTGAGATATAAATCAAAACATTGTGCAAATAAATGCAGTACAGTTGAAATAGATTGTGAATTACTATAACAATTCAAATAAACGCAGCAAGAAATCAAAACAGAACACCTCTCAAAACTGAAACCCTGTAACGTGATATAGAAATGAAAACACAGTCAAATTAAGTGCACTACAGATTAAATGTATTGTAAAATACAATAAAAAGTCCATTAAATGCAGGATTGTGATCAATATGCGTTGGCGGAACGTCGTTGAAAGCCATTGCAGAGTTTAAATAAAACCAAAAAGTCCTTTATAACTCCAAAATGCAGAAAGAAATTAAAACGGAGTATAGAAAGACACTTTTTAGATTTAGGTTCATTGAAAATTGAGACGGAATCAGACATTGCAGAACCTGTTAAAAAGCCCAACGAAACGCCATATTAACGGAATATTTGTAAATCTTAGCGTAAGATATGACATAAGCGTAAGATATGTTGACATTATTTCGTGAATCACTCTCGAAAAAACTTCCCCTAAGAAAAGCATGCCAAGCAGTTACCCATGGATTGGAATTACTTTCATTCAAGTTTTCTGCGGTTAAAGCTTCGTTATCGTTAGAAATCCTGGCATAGATTTCACTAGAGTAATTACTTTCCAATTGACGTATAAAAACGGGAACAAGCTTAGATCAGTAAAGGAGGATATAAAATCTTGGGCAACATCAATCAGAAGGTGCCGTAGAGAAGAAGTGGCAATCACACGTCTCAGGATAGGACACTGCTCCCTTACACACGCATACTTATTCACAGAAATTAAAGAGCGGCCGGTCTGTCATGCCTGCAAAGAGCCACTATCAGTCCATCATATTTTGTTAAAATGTCCCAAATATCATGATACACGAGAGAGGTTAAATATCCATGAAAGCATAAACGAAGTATTAGGTAACAATGAGGATGCTGTACAGAAAGTCATCAAATTTATTAGAGAGACACAACTAATGATAATGATATAATTAATGAAACAGAAACACCTCTATATCTATGTCTCTCAAATAATACATTTATAACTTTAAATAATAGTCTAGACTGATAAAGAAAGATATGCATGACACGCGGTGCAAATAACCTTAGCCGTTGACGCACCCTTAAAATCAAATACTACTACTACTACTAATTTCGAAGAATGTAATACAGCCTTATTTAGGAGGAGCATCGCTCTAAGTAATAAACTATGCTACGAGAAATAATTGGTAGCTTCTCCCAGTGTGTGTTTTAACCTCTGTTTACTTCTGAATTTTTTAAACCTCCTGAAAGGCTTGCCGCCATGTTCTACTGCGGAGCAAGGCAAATAATTAGGGTCATCAATTTCTGTTTGTAAACTTCTCCGGAAAGAGTAAATATTAGTTTTTGCGGCGTATTGCCATTCTTTGGACGTCATTCGGAATTAGTAAGATAATCTGCGTGCTTTTTTCACCCGTAAAAAGTTTTATGCATCCTTCATGTCAAATTGAAAACTCTTCGTCATCACTATATTATTTTAAAATAAGTAAATCGTTGCACTTTTTGATGGTGTAACTCATATACAAGGTTTTCATACGACCATTAAATGGGTCTCCTAGATTTCACTGTCATGTTCGGAAGCTTGAATGTCCTCCGGGACAAAGTGAATGTCCTGCATGTACGCTTTTGTCTATCGTACTCTAGTTTGAAAATTGGCGCGGTCAGCTCTATTTATCCCTAAGTCTATATCTTAGTTTATCTTAGTTTATCTTTGTCTATGAGATTCAGAGTCTATTTTATGAATTATCACAGCCTAGCTCATGCTTGAAGATCTTCTCGGCTACCCAACGAAAGCCCGTAAAAATCTCGCGTTTCTGTTCCTCAAATATAAGAAAATATTGGTGAAAACGTTGGTGAGGAAGGTTTTGCAGTATGGGTGTGGTACGTGGACCCTAAGAGAAAAGGACATTAAATGTGGCATTCGAAATGTGGGCGTGGCGCGGAAAAGATGAAGTAAGTTCGATCGGTAGAAATACAAATGTGGAGTTGCTGTAGATGATGGGCGAAGAAAAGGTTTTGATTGAAGAAATTAATGTTTGAGGAAATGAGTGGGTCGAATATGAAGAGGAGAGGGATTCCGAAAGCAAGTAATTTATGATAGGATGCAAGGGAAAGGATTGGAGTAATTCTGAGGCAATTGATGTTATAAAATGCTGGATACATTATCAAGAAACAAAGCATAGGGCGTTGAGAAGGGAATTTTAAAACACGTGAACCTGTGGTACGAAGACATTATGATGATGACCTGTTGTCCAACCGAAGATTCGAGTTATTTAATATTTAATTGAAATGAAGCGTCACTTCATATTGAACAGATTTTTGTATCTGACGTTTCTCGTGAATCGTGAATGGAATCCGTAACCCATTTACTGCCATGTCGCACATGCGTGGGAAGAAACCCATGCCAATCCACGTTTTTCGGAAATCAGTCCACGTCCACTCTTGTCGGAAATCAGTCGTGGGGAAGATATCACTTTTTGAGTGGATTGAAATCGTATTGCGGGCCCCTTGCGTCACACATGTTGGTAATTGCGTCGCCATCAACTCATACGCACTTTCCAAAGCGGTGTTAAATCCCGAATTTTTCTCCGACGAAAGGTGTTTACCATTCCGAAGTAAAGTGCTCCGATATACAGTTACGTTCGCGAGAAACTTGGCTCTCTGCGAGAAAGGTTTGGGTAGTTTCGAAAAAAATCAAGTCTTCCCGGAAGAATCCAAAGGAAATGAAGGCGTTCAAAGAAGGTAGTAAAAGTGAGTGGGTGAGTTGGAAACAAGATATGGAGGTAAAGGCAGAAAGTGGTCGCGATAAAATATTTGAAATTAGGAAGGCTGAAGGCTCAGCACGAAGGTGAGGTGATGCTGGAAGCGTGATACTCGTATTACCCAGCTACTTAAGAGGCACTACAGAAATTACTTCAGTGGTTCAAGCGGTATGATATAAGATTAATGAATAGGGCCTTTATTCGGGCGAAATAAAGAGCAAAATTCTCCTCTTCCATCTAACTCAGGTGTAACAAATAAGGTTACGCCAGAGTTAGAATCGTCAGATTCTGAGGCTGACGATGAAATGCCGGAACCTTTATTAGTGCTGGAAGTATAATACTGTAAATGATTTTTACTTAATATTTCCTGGATGGATATATTTTGATATATATATATATATATACTTCCCTTCTCGGAGGTTGTGTAGACCGACTCTAGTTTATGGATTTGTTAGCCCTATAACTAACAGTATTCCAAGGCTAAGTATTTTATTTAGGTCCTTTGTCATCGTCATTGTTTCCTTCTCATCATGAAAACTTTCTCAAGCGCTACAAAGAATTCTTCTTTGATTCTCTTTTGTGTATCTTCTGTCGCAGAAGGAACAGTACCCAATTACGAGAACTGGTTTATATACCCAGCTTTTCTCTGTCTACGTCGATGGTTATATTACATTTTCTCAGTGGTAGTTAGGCAATAAAAACTTTCTGGTAGTTTTTCACCTTTTTTATGGTGTGAATTAGTGAAACGGTCGACTCATCAAATAAATCATTATGCCAATTTGGTAATTGTTTTCTAATAAAGTTATTTCTGTTGGTTTTGAAGGCCTTTATGTCAAGAATCGTCAGTTATTTGTCGATTTTAAAGGCGAAAACTGATCTTTTATGGAGCTTTTTAATGGCTTAGAAACCAAGATGTGATCTCATGTGTTCTCTCGTAGAACATGGCGACTTGATTTATGGAACGGAAACTTTATTCTATCCAGCTAACGTTTCCTTGTTGAGTTAAATTTTGGCATAGGTTTCATTGCTGCATACCTCTTTTAAATTACAAAGGAATGGTAAACTAATTGGCGTGGGGTTATTTGGCGATACATTTATGGAGAATTCGACCTTAGTTTGGTAATTTCTGAGATTTATTATCCCAAAAAGTTTAATTTTTTTAGTGGCAGATTTTATAATAATATTAATATACTAATCATGCAGGCTACATCGCGTCGTATTTTCTTTTAGGTAGTTTTGAGCAACAGTAATATTTAACATCCAATCGTAAACATATATTTCCCTTTGCTGATTAACCAGTGGAATTACATAAAAGGATCGGTGATAGTAGTCTTTGTAGGTATTCTTCACCAGCATCTCTAATAAAGCTATACATTACTCACATCACGTATTAAGGAATATCTAGTTGAACAAAGCCTAATAATATGTTGGAATTGTATCCTATTTCTGACAGATTCCTCATAGAATTAAAATACTCGCGACATTCAAGGAAATCTTTATTTAATTTCCTTGTCTTTAAATTGAAAATATTCCGAAGTGATTATCCTTGTAAGTAAGTAGGTATTATCCTTCACTTGATTACGAGTTACTCAACTCACGCATCATTTAAGAAATATTTAAATTCAATTCAAATGCGGCAAGCTTCGAGATTATGCTCTTTTCCTTAAGTCACCAATATAATAGTTGTAGATTGCGCAATGCGGTATATTTTACAAACGCATTTCATGTAAATGTTACATATGTTTATCGGAAAATGCATTAAATCCTTTATTTTGAAGCCTCTTCAGGAATTCTTTGTCAATTTTGAAGCTACACATTCTTTAACGTCTGGACACCCCATGCTTCATTGATGGATCATAAACAAATAAATCATAACGAAGTGCTTCCACGATTAATATGTATCGACTGCATTTATCACGAAAAAACGGCATAATCTAAAGTTGTTAATTGTTATAGAATAAGGCATGGTGATAACTGTCACCTTAAGACGAGTATATAACGAAATTCTCTTAAAAGGCCCCCATTGACAAGTCTCTTGATCCGCTCTGCCAACAGAGTGGTGCCAAAAATACGGCCCACCGTAAACTTTTACTCGGCCCATGAAGATATTTGTAGTCTAAACCGCCCATACTTTTTACTTAGTGGGTCGTATAGCACATTGTTTTGGGGTCGGCTGGCACAGCTACGTATGTGTATTTCGAAAAAAATTAGAATTTTTCGAAAATTCGTTTATTTCTTGCATTAATTATTCTTAATCTATTTATGAATTACTACTTCAGGTCCGATTAAGAAAGGGAAGGAAAGTACTTTGGGGTGTAATATAATTTATATAGTTCTTAATCATATATGTCACTTGTTTCACGACATTATCATCTTTACGGTCCGGATGAAATTAGGCGGCTGGCCGCATCAGGCCCGCGGGCCGTAGCCTGTCCATCACTAGTCTGGACTACTGATGATCATTAAAAGATGGGAGTAGTAGTACCATAGTACTCTTAGAAGCGCTTCGACAGCTGAATACTTTTGGCACGTATGAATCTCCACCGGCTATCGAACCGTTTTCATCAGAAGCGAACGAGTCATTTGGCACTCCGGAGCACTAGCTATTCCCAATTAGAATTTAAAAAATTACCTTTGATACTTTCTTAGCCTTCTTATTTACTTACTTTCGCTTGTCGAAGTATTGTCCTGAATTGATTAGGGTTAATGAATTAGTTACGGAGAACAATAAGTAGTCAAAAAATATAGTATATTTTTGCATAAGTTGACTCTGATTTCATAACTGTATTAGTATTGCATATAATGTGTTATTTTGAGGTGTATTTTGTAGTTATTTTGGGGTATATATTGTCTTATGTAGTATGTATGTATTTGGGGTATATATTATGATGTAGGAATGATGTTAATTATGTATACGGTTGCCACCGTGGAATAGGTTCCACACCTCAGCCTTTGATTGATAATAATAATAATAAAACTTTGGCCCGGAAAATCCCGAGTAATGCGCTATCTAAACTCTCGTTTTATAAATTTGGGCTCTGTTACTCTAAGGCAGTGGTTCTTAACCAGGGGTACATGCATGTCAGAGGATGCGAGAAGCTTATTCAGGGGGTGAGTGACGTTATGATAAAAGCTGACGGAGNATATTTAAGTTTTCATTAGATAAATCAGTAATAAGCTCCATTACAAGTATATCTTTTCCTCTGTTACCCTTAAGGTAATTCTGTAAATGTAAAACAAAAGAACAGCAATGTTAATGTTGTTGTTGTGCCATCTTCTTACTGGACGCCAAGATTTGTTTCTTTCCCATTGCTAGGCGTCGTCTGACCCTCTACATACTCTTGTTGTTCTCTATAGCTTCTTGTACAATTCTTTCGTTAAAATTCCTTACATCTTCCTTCATCGCCATTCTGATAAACTTGCATAGCTAGACATATTCGATATTTTCCTTTGGCAAGTCTGAGTGCTTCAGTTGCTTTCGCTGTTTCATCATTTTCCTGGTTCTGTCGCTTAACTTCTTATACTTTGGTCTTTTTAGTGCGGTTGCGACTTCTTCTGCTGCTTCCTTCACGACTTCCATGACTTTGGTTTCCAGGTCTACCTCTTGAAGTGCTGAAAATCTATTTCTAAGTTCCAGCTGGAACTCTTTCCTATTTTCTTCTAATTTTCTAATACTTACCTCCTGTTTCCTGCTTGAGACCAACTTCTTTCGCTCCATTCTGACGTTAATCTTCATTCTGCATCTAACTATCCTATGGTCACTGCCGGTGTTGAAGTTGTTTAGTACCTCACAATTAGTAACTGGGTAGAGTTTGTTAACCAATATGTAGTCTATTTCGTTTTTTACTCCATTAGGGCCTCTCCAAGTCCACTTCCTTGTAGGATTCTTCTTGAAATATGTGTTTGTTATGTACATATTGGTGCACTCTGCAAACTCTACCAGGCGATGACCTCGTTCATTTCTCTGTCCTAGTCCATGTTTTCCTGTGACAGCATCATCTGCTTCCTGCTGACCTACACGAGCGTTGAAGTCGCCCATGATGATTTTATAATAGTGATCTACCTTGTCATGTTCCGTGCTGAGAGTCTGGTAGAAATTTTAAATTACCTCTTCGCTGCTTGCTGCTGTAGGTGCATAAACTTGGATAATCTGAACAGAATAACGCTAACTTATCCTTAGGACAAGCTTACATATTCTGTCAGATACACTTTCTATTTTCTCCACATTATTTTTCCATTACTTGTTAATCAATAAGCCAACTTCTCCAAGTCTTCCATCCTTTTTTCCCCTATAATAGAAGATATGCTCTTCCTTGAGTGTAACCAGTTCTTCTGATTTTCTTCTTACTTCACTGAATCCGATGACATCCCACTTTATCTTCTCTGCTTCATTGAGGGGTTCCAGGGGTCGGTCTTCGCTCTTCAAGCTGCGGCAGTTGTAGCTTCCGAAGTGTAGGGCGTTATTTCTTTTCTTCATGATGGACCTCTGTAATGCCACCACCTCACGGACATCCGAATGGGTGGTGCTTTTACGTCCTGATAAATTTCCATTACAAAACCTCATCATGATAAATTGTAATTGCGCCTGGAGGGTAAAAGACAGTGATTCACCAGGCTGTCTCACTGCCGGTTGGTGAACTGAGTGCCACTCTCACTATTTGGCCGGAGATATTGTTGAAGCCTTCTTAG
>KZ308226.1:115654-269562 GCA_000376725.2 Ladona fulva
TGATATTTAGGTAAATACTTACTATAAGTAACTATAAGTACTATAAGTACTATAAGTAACTATATATATACTTACTATAAGCACCCTATTAATGAGCGCGGAATATCGGATACATCCTTCGTTCTACCTGTGACAGAAGACTAAGGACGAAAGCTTTGACATTACATGCTTGGACTAATTAAGAGCAATCGGTATCAGTTTCACGGAAATTTCAATGCAGATTAAATATTGAAATAATAAAAAATATGAAAAATAAACTGAAGAAGCAAAAATTTACATAATACAACAACAATTTTAAAATACAAATGCAACAATTTAGATAAGAATTTCAAATCGATATACCAGTAGTAACGTAACCAGAAGTCAACTTCTCAATAGGATTTAATAAAATATGAAATCATTATCAAAATCAACACAAAAATTACAGTAAAATTTAATAGATTCAAAAACTGCATTATACCAAATGTAATGTCAACTTCTCAATCACTTCTCAATCTAAATAAATAAAACACGAAGAAAGTAAGATAATAAAATTAATACTATTCAGCAATATCATTCAATAGATATCTTTTGATTACAATATATTCCATTTAAATCTAAGCAAGGAAAACTGTAGTATATATATGAAGTTGACAGGGGAAATCTTCTCACGTCATTCGTCAATTCCAACACTATAAAAACTAGTATTTACTAACTAACTATATATTACTAACTTTTATAAATACTATAAAATTAGAGACATACGTATAAGAAGAGGGCAAAGGTCGTTTAACTCCCTGTGAAATTTCAAATGAAAGTTTTAGAATGACGCGAAGAAAATGGTTTATTTATCGAGAAGGAAAAACTAAGAAAATGGAATATCTCATGAAGTATTGGTAAAATAGGTAGTTGAAAGGCACCCGGATAGCCAAGTGGGCAACGCGCCAGGTGAAAGCCGTTTCGGTGGGGCGAAATAACCTCGGATGTCAAAGCACTTTTCGCAATACTACTACTCCAGTGGTTCCCAACCTTTCCTAAATCGCGACCCATTTTAGATTTTTGAAAGATGTTCGCGACCCCCCTTTCTTATCCGCAAAATTTGATAAATAAAACACAAAATAAAGGGTTTGACAATATATTTTCGGACTAAACAAAAATGGTGATATTCTTATTTAGTATTAATTATTAATGTGATGAATGAGCTTNAATTCTGTTTATTTTTAAAATACTCATAAAATTTGTTTATTGTTGTCGTAATTATTAGGTTGTCACTTATGTGCATGAAAATGTCAACATTCTTCATTAGCGTGCACGAATGAATATAAGCCTCGCATTTGTTGCCACCATGAGGAAATCAACTTCCCGTTATACATAAATGATAATTCAACTCTTTCGGCTCACATTATAGCAATTTAGGAGAATTATTATATATAGCGATGCAATTGTTAAAATTGGTGACTTCGGTTAACAATTTTTTAAAACAAATTTCCGCCGTAATTAGGCATATGTCTGATGGCAGCGTAATTACATATTATACCTACAGGTAATTTTCAAATAATATTAAATAATTTACAATTTTCAATAGATTATTATAATTTCACTCTAGTTAATTGAACAATGTGCTACGCGATGAATTATTCAGTCGAATAATTAATTAGTTAAAAAACATTACTTTCTTTATCTCATTAAATAAAGATCAAGCATAATATTAGCTATCGCTAATTGCGACTATCGCTTACCATTATTTCTTTTGAAAAGCACACGAATAGGTTTGATTCCTCCGCGATCTGAAATTAATTTAGCATCTCGTCGTTACTCTCTCAGTTGTTTCTCGTCCTAGACATGCAAAACACTCCGATGGTTAGTTATGGACCCCTCTTAGATTGGTTCACTATAAAACGGTAATTTTACTCGCTTGCTGTAAAGTTAAAAGATCTTAGAAAAGGTATAACAATGCATTCCGCTCGGCTTGAATCGATTTTCTTTTACGCGCGCAAACTCTCACTTTGCAAATATTCGGGAGTGGCATTTGACTGTGGCGATATCTTGCTCGCGTCGAGGATCCACAAAGGGTCGACCGCTTCGGCCCGATCGATAAGCCCGTAATAAGAGCAGCAATAATAGAACTCCCTAGGACGGTGCAGTGACCCTTTGGGTCCGCCCCTTTCTCCTCTCCTCCATCTGCGACAATTCCATTCGTACATGAATCACGCCAATCCTCAATTTCTCTCCCATTCTTTATTTTCGTCGGTATATCTCGTCGGCTAGGATACGGATCGTGTCCGAAAGGGGTGATCTCTAGGGTCCGATAAGCGTTTTGAATTAGTATCGCAGAGAAAAAGGGTATTTTGGGCGTCGAAAAATTTTCTACGTAATCCTTGCGACGGTAATAAATATGATATTTATTATTTTTATTAATGCTTTCTTGAATAAAGTTAGCTATAGTTTTCCATGGGAGATTTGTTGTTTCGCCTACTGTAAATTAAGACCCAAACTGAAATATTTTAATATATTTATCATCATCTGATTTTGATTTTTTTGTTTCATGACGTAAACTCACGCCGAAACCGGTAAACGTTTATTATAAATTTTGTTGATTTGTACAAGTTTTATGTAAAAATGTATTAGAATATTTTAATTTAGTCCTCCCACGAAGTACCGCTTGATACCATTCATTTTACCCAAACAATGAGTTTTCCTTGACGAAACTCTTGCTTTAAAGGAAGGAGGGGGTCCGACCCCTGGTCACGTTAGAAACTTTTATATGTTATTAGAACAAGGTTGGTGTTTATGTTGCATTGTTATTATTATTATGTGATCATGTTTAAGAACTATCGAGCATTTAAAAGTATAGTTGATGTTCTTCATTTACTGGTGCAAACGTTAATATCTATGACATAAAATAATGTTTCTGTCACATCAATTTGAATATCCTTACAAAAATCAAGCTCTTAACTATTCCGAAGGGCCAAAAAATATTGTAAAGGTATCGCAATTTACAGCACTGAATTTATACGTTGTGTGTGCCGTCAACTTATCGACCAAATCATACCGTAACATGCTTATTTCCTTGCTCAATGCACATAAGATGTTTCTTCGTTTAAGCGTTTTCCTAACTCTTTATCGATGACAATGGCATTCCTAATGTTTTGCAATAATGGATTACAAGATGTTTTCTTTGTTAGCAGATTGAGAATGCAGTGTTTCTCGGCACAATCAAAATTTGTTTCGTGGGAAAAATTGGAATGACTTTCACTGGAGAATGCAATTTTATTGCTAAGAGAATAACTAAGAAGGCCTTGTTTTGAATCGCTTTAGACGGTCCAAGTACCGTACTTCTCATTGTTGTTTTCTGGTTCTAAAAATCGAATGCAAGTTGTTTTGCCTACAGAATGACGCACAAGGAGCGATCTGTTTAACGTGGGCGTTTCCACTTAGCTCGAAGGAGCGATTTAGCCCGTGATTTGAATGAATGGGATTGTTTAGATAACTCTTGCCGAAAATTCCAGCTATTTTTGTAGTAATGGACTGCGAGAAACTTGATACAGAATGAAACGGAAAGTGTAAAGAATGTTACGTATGTTCATTCAAAACTCCGTGCATCATCTCGGGATGTCTCGGAAAATAGTCACTAGCAATATAAAAGCGAAACTAAAAACTATATAATGAGAAAATAACGCGACATTATGTGAAGAATCTGGTGAATAGCAATTTTGCGTTTTAAAAATATTCTCATTTAACTGCTACATGTTTGAATTCATATTGATGAGCGTGGCTTGGTATCACTCCTACACTAGTGCAAGTTTCGATAATCGGAGTATTTGCAGTTGTGTAGGAATTGCGTAATTAACAATTCCTCTTGCGAGTTTTTCTCGTGCGAATAGCCCGTTGAATTGCGACCTCGATTTTATTGCCATTCTATCCAGATTTCTTCGAATCCGCCCCATATATTTTTTCGTGCCTTTGACCGATCCTCTTTCACCTCATTGTCTGGACATGCAGGAAGTCGTCCTTCAAGTATCAATTTTAGGCCCTGCGTACTTAAGAATCGATTGAAGGTTTTGACCCTACATCTAGGATTCGTTGGTTATTCATAACGTTAAGGGATAGCTCATTATCGGCGCTGACAAACAATTTTAAAGGAAGTGAGTAAAAATGTTATTTCAATGTAAATGAAGGTAGATATCATTTTACATCTATACGACAAGGTCTGATAATGCTAAATAAAGGTTATGACCTGCAGCAACGCATTAAGAAATGAAGAATATTCCTTTCTACTATTTTTTATGAAAATGAAAGCACCTGCCTGTAATGATTAGTATAAGAATAATAATAATTTATTTCGTCACAAAACATTCATGTACACAGAGAATTTGAACTTAATGAGCTAATTCTAGAAGGGGAAAAAGGGTGGTTTCATAATAAGTCTAGCTATATATAGCTATTTTGAATGTGTTACTTTTATACTAAAAATTTTATCGGTAAATAGTAGAAAGAAAACATGAAAAATAGGTTTTCTTTGTGAGGTAAGCTAAATCTTTCAAGTACGGACTTTATTTGGGATGTCTTTATTTTCGGAAGCTGATAACAACCTCATAGTTGAACCGATTGACAACCAATAAATTGTTATATTTCAAGCGGTGACGTACAATATTACAGACAGATTCACTGGTTAGGTTTGATTTTACAGCTACTAGGTGTTCGATGGATTTGCGGAAAGAGCCGTATTCGAATCCTCATCAACAAATAAGGCACTGAAAGATTACATTTCCATCTTCATTTGATCCACATTACCTCTCAGAACACTAACTTAATCCCTTGTTTCGAACGGTAATCGTCATCATTTCTGATGCTGTGTGATTAGATGACTGTTGGGACATCTCTATTCCCTAGATTCGTTTGAAACAGACTAAGTTGTAGCGTGAAACTCCTACCGGAATAAGACCTTTGTATTAGGGTTGCCAGCTGGGAATTTTGACCTGAAAACCATTCATGAACCAATAATTCTAGGGGTTCAGAGTTTTGTATTAGTTTCTCCGGTCCAGTGCCTGGTATGGAACCGCAAAGTAGATATTTCTTTCACGCTTAACTAGTAATGCTGAATTTTCTCGAAAATGTTAACTAAAACATGGATCCCACTTTAACGCGTTTTTGAACTATAGTAAATTGTCCCTTGGTTAAGAGGTTTAATTTTTTTGTGACGAATAACCAGAAAACTATGAGATCCGTCTTCTTCGCTCTCGCTCCTCAGCTTCGTGAGCAGTACATGCGTCTAGCTATTTTTATAAGGTATTATTTGAAGTAAATATTTAGAAAGTGTTCTGAAAATTTCTTTTCAAGTTAGAAGCCACATTGACACTCTTCCACACACCGGGCAGTATGTGATCTATTGCCATGAATGTATATACTACTAACCGATATCAAATGTTACGTCTGGTTGGGCTGTAAAACGTACTTATTTAAGAATTGATGTAGACAAAAAAAAGTAGTGACAGTAGTATTGCTAAAAGTGCTCCAACTTAGGTCATTTCGCACATAGGACTCACCGGGAATCGAACCCAGGACCGCCTTCATTGAAGTCGAACGCGTTGCCCGCTTGGCTATCCGGGAGCCCTAAACATAGAAAAGTAAGGTAAAGGAGAGAACAGCGAAAATTTTCTAGTTTTCCGTTAGGATGAGGCGAAATTGCAAGTATTTAATCATCATCTTGATCTATATCTGTTACTAGCACTCTTAAAACATAGTAGCAACCGAAAATATGTCTCCTCTTCAGATTGTTAGGGTTGCATACCATAATCTTCGGATCGAGAAGGTCTTAGAGATGGCAACGCTAGCGAGCATATTCTATGCAGAACGCTGTATCTGACGATCCATTCGAATGTATGAATGCTCAGGGGAGAATCCACACCCGCTTCCTTCCTTTACAGAATCCGCAATCAAAGGGACTTCTCGTCGGCATCTTTCGACCGATGCTTCTTCGGATTTAACGACCTCGCCACGTGGACTCGACTTCCCCGCGGGATATTGCACGCGGTGTCCCCCGCGGCGAACCTGAAGAATAGGACGACTGATGAGTGCAATATATAGCCGGTCATTCAGAACTGTTGACGTCCTTATGATCTGGTCAACCACGCAGAAACGCGGACCGAAACGGCGCCTCTATCCTGTCCCCCGTCCACGCCCGGCCCCATTCAGCCGTTTGAAACAATCCAGTCTTATTTTGTCGCTATTCTCCATGAGATCGCCTACTTTAAATCGATCTGCCCGGTGAAAGTGGGTTTCGGAGAGAAGTGAGAGGATATTGAAGGGTGACAGATTCCAAACTAGTTTGAGGATGTCGCTGACGCTGTGGATCTCTGGCAAATCTGAAAGATGTTGGACGAACTTAGAAATTGTTTTCCAAACTCCAGGTTTGCTGTACTTTTCTGATCCAGCGTTCTTTCATACGTATTAATGATTAAATCCGGACCTGAGAACTCGTTCTTCCTCCTCCAGATTTGTTGTACTTTTCTGAGATAGCGTTCTTTCATAGTTAAACATGATTAAATTTATAAATTTTTAACGCTATATTTATAAATCGATGCATTTTTTTAATGTAAGTCTTGTATAAATATGTATATCTTGTATATATAAATTGGGTCGGTGGTTCAATAATATTTAAAGTAATACCAAAGTATATATCATCTCTGTATTAATTTCATATTACTATAAACTTCATACTAATGTACAAAGATGTGCTATATTTTTATTTAACCCTTCCATTTTCCTAAATTCTTGTCTTGAGCAATATACAAGTGAGGCGGGTCTTCATCCCATAGACCTAAAATGAGCGTGGTGTGTGAGCTATGGAAACAGACTTGATAATTTCAAAGAATAAGTGAGATTGTATATAAATGGCTTCGCTGGAATAGAAAGATTTACACAAGAATTAGAAACAATACTTTGACGTATTTACAACTTGGACAAAATGCTAATAGTAGAGCAATTATATACTAAACTGCTAACTTACATAATGTATGTAGTATAACCTTTATTTTTCAAGCGTTGCATGGCGAAGTTTATTTCTACATATGATGAAAATATTGCCAACTGCCCTTGGCCTCTATGTAATTTAAACAAGTATAATTATAAAAATTGAAACGCGATATTTTCTTTCATTAGTAATGTGGTTAAGACTGCTTCGAAAGCTGACTATGTCCATTTCCATCCTCCCAATGTCGCAAAGTCGCCAATTCCCACCGCTCGTAGAGTTATGATTGAACATTAGAGTTATTTCAGCAATTTTCGGACGTCATCCTCTCTTTCCCGTCCTACTTAGTGGCCTTGGCGTTTTTCTGCGAGGGGATCCTTCCGCTTTCCAGCGTTATTATTTCGGGATTTGGATTTTCCTTTACAGTTCGTCGATTCATTAGGTGGAAAGTGGGACACGGCGAAACCACCTTTTTAATCTCCCCCTTTCAGGTTTTCCTTAGTGGACCAACACGTAGTAAGCGCTGTTCGCGTTCGCATAAATGCAAGGTTTTGCAAACAGTTACCTATTTCGCCTTTTTAACGGTGGGTATTCCTGGTCTTTGTGTTAACGAGTGGTGAAAATGTGGATATTCTTACTTATTTATCGGTTCGTCAGCGTTTAAACTATTATACTTTCTCCGTAGTTGCCATATCACTGATATAACAACTGGTAAAGCTACATCACTGGTTTGGCGATACGGAAATCTCGGTTGCGGATTTGTTAGCCTTCCAACCCGACTTCGGGTCGGGTTCATCGGCTTCTGGCCATCCGAGTTGCCCTCAGGTTAGGGCATGGTCATGTATGTTCGTCCATTAGTACTTCGTTCTTCTTGTTACTGTCGAATATACGTATGTCAGTGAGGGAATCAGCAAATAAATGGTAAAGGAAGCCATGGTCGTATTTGACACACGGCACACCAGAAGCAAGCCTTGATGTTCCTTCAGACATGAAGGCTTGCTTTTTCTTTACAACCATAGTCCTGTGAAAATTATCGAAATATTCCTCTTCGGAGTATTTTCGGAATGAGGTGCACCATTTTCTTTACCAAGGTTAACATTGGTTTTCATAAGTAAAAAAATAACTCCGAATTTGAAAATAAGGTCGATTCTACAAGTTTTACCTCGCTGCTGAATATTCAACTTTTTTTCCGTGTCTCAAAACGCTGAGATGAATTAATACCTGACACAAATGGAAACGTTTTATCGCCATGCGTTTTAAGCTTGGAAGAATGTTTTCTTGATTACTGTAAACATATTTTTCAAATAATGAATAAATTCCTCTCGGGTTCCCAGCCGGGTTAAGTTGGTGTATTCCACCGACGTTTCGGCCACATTTTTCGGCTATATTTTTCAAAGTTATCGATGCGTAGCTAATTTGGAAACGGTACACGAATGGACATAGTGCGGCCAACCTGCGCCTACGGTCCTTCCGTTTATTTCCTGCCGCGTCGAATTAGAGAAACAAATCCACCATCAAGCGTTAATTTCTGCTAGGTTAAATAATTTTCCCTTGATTACTTTGCGTACAATCCTTCGTATTAATTATTTGTCGTCGGATTTCGCCCTTCGGCTATTGAAGTTAATTATTTTCTCTAGCAAAACATTTATTTCTCAAAGAAATTCTCTTTGCCAACCCGCAGCAATTGAGTGTTACTTTACGATGAACTGTGGCTGTTTCATATGCCTTTTTTGGATGAGTGTAATATTTAGTCTTAAATTTGCTCTTAAATTAGATATAAACCCTCACATTGAAGTGGAGTATTAAAAATTATTAAAATCAAACCTAGCTGACATAAAGACGTGATCGCGACAAATGAGATATACATTGTATATTGCACTCATAATCATATATTTTAGCGGATTGCAGTACTATATATCAGGCAGTATATCTCAGAATCATCAGCTCCTCATAAGGGAGGTTTTTCAAGGGGTTTTCCTCCCTTCTAGGGCAAATTCTAGTCAGATTACAAGTGGCCCCTGCCTGATAAGTAACCCTCACTTCATGCAGTTTCATATATCATAAAATGTATCACTTTATATGTAATGGATAAATAAGACCCACTGATGGTTGTAATAGTCAAACAGAAAAACACACCAAAACCATCAAAGAGAAGCTTACAGAAACCAGGCTGATAGGTATTTGCTTCTCAAGTGAGTGAAATACGTATCAACCTGGTTTCTTTAAGTTTTTCTTTGATGGTTTTGGTATTTTTCTGTTTGATTTGTATTTAATGAGGATACCAGGAAATGCATCTAATTGCAGTGATACATTTTTAATAATAACAATAAAAATATTTCTGACCGAATTAAGTAATGATTCTCAAAGCGGCCCGCCGAGAGTTATCCCAGAATAAAACGATTTCTGGGGCTCTGAATGGCCAAGTGGGTAACGCGTTCGCCTGTGGTAAAAAGAGGTCTCTGGTTCGATTCCCGATGAGGGCCACTTGGAGTAAAATGACCTCAGGTGTCGACACATCTTCATAATAAGTACTAAATGCCAGTAAACAATTTCCTCTGCAAGCCACTGAGGAATAAGTTTGCTCATCCCTGGTCTATGGCTGAAACACAAAAAATTGCGAGATAATTCCACGAATGGAACGGATTCCTCAATTTCAACGGTTCATATGTAGCCGAATGATTCTTAAATCTGCGTCCGAAACTTTTTCTCCTCCGTAACAAAGAAACTCTCCAGCAAGCTAGTTCGTGGAAGAACGTCCGCGCGATCTTTCTACCCTTTTTGCTTCCATTCTGCATAATCTCGTTTGTGGCCTCTTTCGGAAGGTGCAAGTAGGTCGTCAGCCCTCCAATGCCGTTTTGACGTCCAAATTCCTTGGCGACGGCAGTTGTTTATGTTCTTCGACTTTTTTGAGCCGGTTTAAGAAGGTATGGATTTCTAGTTTTCACGATCGACACCTCGCTGCTCGATACATCGCGTGCCCCTCTTCGATAACAGCTGTCGAGGACTTCCCAGTCCAAGCTGACAAGTGCTGCTTTCCCGTATCGATCCCCGCGATACTGAAATTAGGCGATAATATTTGAAAGATGGGTATCGACACACTCGACATGAGAAAAGTTCCTCTTTTTCCTCCACCTTTTTTCGGACTTATGGCAAGGGTGAACGGAAGCAAAGTTACAAAGATTGTGAATGATCAAATGCGAGTGGTTCTTACAGGAGAGATAAGGAAACGTTGATCGAATGCTATGAGTGGTGCATAAGAGAAAAGACACCTGAAATCATCTGGAGCCAGAGAATTGATTCATTTATTTATTGGGTTATAGCCATAAAATAAACACGGTATAGCCTAAAATCCAGGGGAAGTAATATTTCTCCTAAATCTAATGAAAATAGAAACTGATTTTCAAGGAATAACAGGTGTGAAAAATAGCGACATGACTGGGACTCGAACCCAGGTCTCCCACTTTCTGGGCAGGTATCCTAGAATTGGGATTGGGGAACGTGGGAGACCTGGATTCGTGTCCCAGAGATGTAATACATTAGAAACTGATTTATTTTATTATGTATACCCTGCGAATCTCCAGCGGTGTTTGTATGGCGTTATCGCGAGAGGCGATTTTCTCCCATGCTTTCGCTTATTGTTGGATCTCGTCTCAAGCTGTGGGGGGGGGGGGGTTGAACCCCCAAAATCACTCCCTTGGATACGCCTCTGTCCGGTATATTGAAGGATAAGAAAGGAATTATAATAAGAGCAGAAACATTTATAGTCGCGTCTCTTTAGTGTAAATTAACGTCTTATGAGGCTACCCTTACCATTATCCCTTTGCCATCACGTAAATCCATGCCCTAACTAGGATCAGGAGAAAGATCCTCAGTGTTTAGGCAATCCCTTACGCCAAAGAGTGATGTGAAAAATCGAGGAAAATAGCTTCCTTACCCCGAAAAAGAATCACTTATGTGACCTGCGTGAATGATGTACATTCAAATACAGTGGTACCTTGACTTACGAACTTAATTCATTCGAGTTCGGAGCTCGTAACTCGGAAAGTTTGTATAGGAACCTAGTTTTCCCTGATATCTTTCCAGTTGTTTTGGTTCGTATCCAGAAGTCAAGTTCATAAGTAAGGAAAGTTCATTTGTAGATGTTTTGTGAAACGTCTTGATGGAATTTTAGGTTCATCCCATATGTCCTCGAAAGATTAGTGTCTCTGCCAATCGCAAGTATGACGTTAGTTTTGGTTGCGTCCCCCAAAGTCTTGCAGTTTGGTGTAAGTAACTTAGGCGCTCATTTGTACAATTTTGTAAGCGGTTTAGGATGAAATCCCGTTTTATTCACGTGAAAGGAATACAAGTTCTTCACATCCTATTGGATAGTCCGTACTCGATTCACAAATTTTCCACGCTCCCCGGTTAATGGATGATTCTTTCTTCTTCTTACCCTCCTAACTGATGAAAATAACGTTTTAGTTTCTTTTCAATTCCGAGAATTCCCGTAGATTGCGCTGCATCTATGGGCGCGGATGGCCTTTGGATTTCTTATGCTGGTTTAAGTAGGGCGCCTTTTCATTTTTTTTTGCTTTGTCTGGATCCTTGTCTCGATCTTCCAGTCATCTTCTGGCTTATCATTGTCCGTATTCAGTTGATGAATTTACCTGAGGTTGATTTTCTCCACTAGGAAGAATTGCTTTATATGTCATGGCCCTTTGTATCTCGTGCTTAAACCTTATTCAGATTCAGAAGAAAGAGATGAGCAACAGTGTTTCTTTGAAGAACTCTCAGAAAACCGCTTTCTTTCAATTGATTTGTGGTTTTGAGGATTTATGGTCGTTGTTCATCAGCTATAAGTAAGGGAGTAGGAAAGAGAAACAGCTGAAATTTTTTGTTCGTTTATTTTCGCTATCTTTCCTCTATCACTCTTTTGGCATTTAGCTACATGCTATATCGGAGGAGATGCGATCGAGTTATCGGTTTCCATCGGTTCATTCGGTTATTTTACCTTTATGGACATATTTGTAACAGATTCTACTGAACTATAGACTGGATGTAAAATACGACTAGTTTGGAATGTTAGCTACATCATAAGGTGGGTGGTGATGAAGTTTTGATGAAAACCTGATGACTAAGCTCCGAGACCGGTTTTTTCCCGTCGTTATATATCATTATATTAAAATTGACCCCCGAAGAGCCAAGTAGGTAGCCCGTTCGCCCCCGTTAAAGCGGTCCTGTGGTCGATTCTCTCCGTGGCTTATGGTAGCCCGTCGTGTTGAAATAATCAGAGAGCTACTTGAATTCATAGATAGTGAATCCATAGTGGTCAAAAGACGGCGGCGCGGGAGTCAACTCGCTGACCGCGTGCCACTTACTTCAAATGCTGGGTCTTAGCCCATATAAGAATGTTGCACTGCATAAACATATTATTATTTATTATTGTTAAAAGTGCTTCGACAGCTTAGACCATTTCGCACGTGGGCCCCCACCGGGTATCGAACCCGGGACCGCTTTCACCGAAGTCGAACGCGTTGCTTACTTGGTTATCCGAGAGTCCATAAAGATATTTATATTATTTTTATTATTAATCCTTTTAGTTGTAATAGTGCTCGGTTACTGTGGGTTTTGATGATTTATTTCATTTTGAACAAGAGTACCACCAAGTTAAGACTGATCCAGTGCAATTTTAATTCTGTAATTCACGATCCTTGCTCACCTGTGATCATATCCGACTATTGCGCCATTCCAAGATCATTTCCTTCTGCTAACTGTGCAGAAAAACTTTCTCGATCAACATGCCATCAATGCTTCACCGAGGAACTACTTACTTGTACTTACTGAACGATATAGGTAGAAATATGGTCCATTTTCTTAGCCATAAACCTTCTCCATTAAATGTTGAAAATGATGTGAAGTATTTAAAGGCGTCGGCAATCAAGGAAATTGTTCCAGGAATTTTTCTCATTGTGTGGGTAAAGTGATCGGGATCAGAGATGTACGTGTATGATGTAAGCTTGAACAGGAGAAATCGGTGGTCGTTGTAAACGTCGAAACATTTCGATTGCCTCTCCGTTTAGACATGATATTTCCTTGTGTTTGCTTGAATATAAAGTGACTCGTATATTTTGGAGAACATCGAAGCCAACAGAAAGGTTTGGACGAAATTGTCCACGAACTACCCATATTTCTATCCGGTAGACCACCGAACACGAAAAACCGGAACGCGTTATCGCACTTGCACCCAAGGAGATTTTTTTATTGGTGCATGTACGCTTTCAAAATTTTTTCATGTTTCATATCCCACGACAGAGATCCTGGTAAATAAACAAGGACTATCAATGTTTGCGCGACGAAATGAGAAAGGCAGTTGTTTAACCAGCTCCACTTAGTCGGAATTGCGAAATAGAATCGAGCGACTTTTGCTGTTTACCTCAGCTTTGCCTGCGGGGTCGATACGAGATGGCCGATCTTTTTCCCCGGGTTTTTTTTGTGCGTGAAAAAACCTTGCATGAATGATTTTCATTTTTAAGCATGCTCAAGGATTGAGCAAATTCTCTGCCTGCAGTGAGGGGTGCCCGGAGTCCAGTGATGCGAAAACGGGTAATTTACAACGTCGAGAACGAAAACTCCTAAACATAGCCGGAAGAATTGCATGTTCCGGTAATTTTCGATCTCGGGCGCGTAAACATATTTCGTGAAAGAACAATAAATAAAAATAAATAAGATAATCAATGATAAAAGAAGACCCCGTGGTCTTATACGCGACGGTTCAGCCTCGGTTATCATTTTATTCGTTGCTACGATATCGGAGATGGAGATGCGATCGAGTTATCGAACGACCTCTATCGATCGGAGTCGATGATCATAACTAAACGCTACAAAAGAATTGAAACTTAGATGTACATTCCGATTCTCTTCGGATTATTTAAATAAATGGAATAATAATTTCACCCAACAGAAAAATACACTATCGTGGGCATTTTGACGATTAGTCAGGTTCAGCCAGGTTTGAATCGTCAGGAGGTGCCTGTGATGCATGCAGAAAACATAATACCACTCAAATGCATAAAAACAACTAAAAACAGCAGTGACTTACAATAGTAACTCCTACCTGTGATCGACTACGCCGTCAAATACGGCAGTTCTGTTCCTATTTAAGTTTATGGTAAGTCGATCATCGGTTAAACGATCAATTTGGGTTGCGAACATCGACCTTGAACTGATTAAGTTCGACAGCAGATCACCCAATGTACTCGTTTAACATTATTTTATTACGTCGCACGTTAGGTTTTCCAGCGCCTGTTGTTGCTAACTTCTCCGCGGTTTCAAGCGTCGTGGTTATTTTAGGATCTCGCGATGTTTTTCAGCTGGAAGGACAAACACCAGGGACGAATCGACAATGGGAATCAAACGACATCCGGTGGTTTTACCTCTTTCTCCACCCACTCGCGCGGAGTACTCGGCAAGGAAATCGAACGCGCGCCTCGGGGCGAAAATACTCGTATTTGGATGCGGAGTCGAGTTCGCGTGCCTCCCGCTTCTTTTAGGTCTCTGAAATTGTTTCTATTCCTACATGTTCTGTCCCCTCCACTCCAACGTCCGGCGCATGGAAGAATTTCCACCCACACCTTCCTCTTTTTGCCGCCTCATTCTCTGTCTCCGTACTCTGCCTCCTTCGTAATCTCCCTCCTCTTTGATCCGAGGGAGTTAATCAGCCGACCATTGTGTAGACCGCTCGTCTCTTCTCTCTAATCCTCGTCTCCATCTGCAACCGTAGAAGTTTTCCCTCACCGTTTTTTCTTTGTAGACATTTTTCGCGATGTCTGGTAGTTTTTTGTTTTACATGATTCGGGGTTGTGATTCCATATCTTGATATCATCATCATTATCTTGCTTTCCGCGATTTCCGGTGATCTCGGTCTCCCCATACTTCTTTTTCTACGTCTACAGGTATACCCTGCAACCCGCCTCTCGGCGTGTGGCAGGGGGTGTAAACACCAAGTGTTCGAGTTACCTCTTATTTTGTTATTGCCCCAGTACTACTTCGGCCGATCAGATAATGAGCCTAAAATAAGAGAAATAGAGTGTGCGAGTGAATCTTTTAGGGACTTATTCTTTCCTCGAACGATAAGCGATAACAGTATCCTGGGATAACTTTACGGAAACTGCATATCTTCCAGAATAAAAAATATCTTGGTGGCTACTCTAACCGATATAGTGACACCTCACGTTGAAGCGCATAATTACGAGAAGTCCTTGTATTTATACTTTTTATTTCATATAAGTACATAATTCGACAGTTCCTTCTACTGATATGTTGGATATTGCAATTTCTGCAAGCAAAATATTACTATTTACCTGCTGTTGTCTCCACCTGTTTACCTCAATATAAATGTGAAAAAAGTTAGAAAAAGATTCACTATCATCCCCTTCCAGATTCTTTTCAGAATAAAATAGCATAAAAAGTTATTGTAACAAAATCGTATGTGTTTTATTTCTCATTGGTTAGGTCTCAGTACTCCTAGCCTGTATCTTATATTTAATTAGTTCGGAGATTTTGGAAGGAAATATGTATTTTTTACCGTTCGGTTCATGTTTTTAACATAAATCCCTTTCAAATATTGAGTAATACGTGGGAAAACATGTTACGGGGTAAATGGAAAACAGGGTGTCACTGCATCGGAAGCGAGAGGATGGATTAGATGAAAAGGCTAGTTTTTTATAAGAGGATCTTTAGTCTTTTTGTTCGAAAGAGACAACGCAAAAATAAGGCTAAGTATAAATAGATGAATTTGTGAGATTGAGTGGGTTTGTTTAAAAAAATATGCACTCTCGTAGCCTTTGTAAGGTTGCCATCGTTATCTTACTATTTAAAACTTAGTAATTGAGTACCTTATCAACCGAGTCAAATATTTGATGGATTCGGCGGTATTTGGTGTTATTTTGTTGATTTTTTTCTATGTGAATTAGAATTTAGTTTGTATAAGCATCGTATAAGATCTCTGGGAACATTCCCAGAGCTCAGGAGTGTAGAACTGTGTATTCTGTGAATGTATTATTCCTTGGTGGAATTTTTATCCCTTTATTTATCATATGCTTTGTGACCATTAACGTATTATCTTCTTAGCTTAGCGTATTATCTTCTTAGCTAAAAAAATCAACTCCTGGGTTAACGAAGAGTATTAGTTTTCAATACTCGCCCACGTTATGAATTTTACTAAGTGATTTTAGGAGAAAAGAATTCTGTTATGGAAAGTTTCTTTGTTATTTTGGGCTTTGAGTTAATCTTCTTATGGGCTGTAAATAGCTTATATCGTGAATTCTCTTCAGTAATCCGCCAATGCCGATAAATTTCCGATGAGAGTAATTTCAGGTATGGAAATTTTGATTCGCAGTTTTCCCTTTAGTGGCACGATAATCGTTGATATTTTAGATCAACTCACTAAGTTTGCTTACGTCTATGACTTCCATTAGTAATAATATAAATGAAAATTTACTTTTTCAGGCATAAATGTTTAAGTAATTCTTTCATTTTCATTAAGCATTTATATACTTTTCATGCGTATAGATCTAAGTAAAAAACTAGAAATCGATCAATTGAATTGAATTTTACTTTATTTGCTACCAAATTATTAATCTGCAAGATAGTATTATTCTCATTACCGATTAGTTTTCATATATTTCTCTCTTAAATGAACTATGGAAATCTTACTCCTTGTCGGAAAACTGTCCAAACCAACCAACTGCTGGCTTAAAATTAATGTATGCTTTGAAAAATTTGTTATCGTAAACAAAACATATACTATGGAACCTCGACTTACGAACTTATTCGTTCCAGTTCGGAGTTACTGTAAAATTTGTGCTTCGAAACCCAGTTATCCATCGAATCCATCGGTTTTTTTTTTCTGGTCGCACCTCGAAATTGAGTTTATAACGCGAATTTAAAATTGAATAAAAATAAGTTCGTATGTAAAACGGTTCATAAGTCGAGATACCACTGTATTTGATTCATTTTTATATTCGGACAAGTTGCTCCAAATCGGGGGAAACCAACACGCTAAAATCGTGAGGCAAGGATCATAACGTTAAAAAGTCGTATATGTCATCGAAGGATATTATTTTCCAAGTGATTGCTTTTTACGCGTCTAAGTATCCCAATTACAACATCTATAAAATCGATTGTGGCAGGCTTAATCTTGTGGAAACCCATATGAACAGGATGGTATAAATAACATTTCAATTACTCTTTTCCACAGGTGTATTTACCTGATGATGGCCGATCTGTGCCGAAACCGGTCGTATTTTTTACTTCTGTAAATACACCTGTGGAAAAGAGTAATTGAAATTTTATTTATACCATCCTAATAAACGAAACAGACTCAGGTTTCACTTCGTGGTATTCATAAATACAAAACGGCTTCATGATAAAATTCTTTTACTACACCACAATAAAAATTTACTCTACTAAAAATACTAAAAAAAATACACCTTTACACACCGTGGGAATAAGATATTATATGAATTTTAACATCACCTATCCAGATGAAGAAATTGAAAGAGAAAAAAAGAAAAGTCTGTCGTAGCCGGGAATCGAACCCGGGTCTCCCATTTCTCGGGCGGGTGCTCTGTCCTCTAAGCTACCTTGATTTTATCTTTCAATTCCCTCATCTAAATTCAAGGATTCAAGCATGTTTCTCATCGCTTATCACCTATCCAGATAAAGGCTCGTCGATGAGCACAATATACCAATAATTAAGCAATTACAATCTAAATTATATCACAATTATGAGCTTATAGTTCACATTACTTCTGATTACTATAATCTTAGCAGCAAAAGTCTCCGGAAAACACGCAAAGATATTTGCAAATTAGGAAAGACTCCGATCAAACCTCTAGAAAATATATATTCCAATATATGTGGAGGATTTAATCTTGGTACCAGAAAATATTTTATTGATTCCGATTTTTTTATTGGTACAGATTACCATCCAGAAAAACTGCAATATCCCTATAAGTAAGATGGGATCTACGTAAACGCTACTCCAAGCATATGAAACCTCGCTCTTTTGAATAAACAGTCTAATTCTTCGCCTTTCGTGTCTAAAATATATCTGGAAGCCGTAGCGTGGTGGTTGGTGTGGTTGCCCTTGGCCTAGTGCAACCGTCACTGCTGCTCGCCTGCGTAAACGCGTTTGCCTTATTAGAAGCATGGCCCTTTTTTTCGTCGACTTGAGCCTAAATAAAATGGCCCAATAATGTTTAATCCTCCGGAAAAGGGAGATTGGAATGAGCTAGCGCGTGAAACACATTTGTTCCTTTCACAAACGTCAGTAATTGGGGTGAAATATGTTGATCGCTTTCCAGCGGCATTTTCTCGAAATCGTACGTTATTGGTAATGCTTGGAAGTCGTCGGAATTCGAACTCGTGATGCTCAAAGTCGAAATAAAAGCGGAGGGAAGTAGTAATGCACCCCTAATATCAGTCTGTAATGTTTTCTCATCAAGGCAGCCTAAAGATGGTGGACCAAAGGGCTTTTAAAGGAACATTGCCGGCAGAAATACTAGTTAGGTTGATAAACCAAAAAAGAGATGGGAATTATATATGTAAGCATAAAGAAATTGAAATGCGACGAAAATAAACGTTCACGAAGAAAGCAGACGTTAGAAAAAAAGTGAAACGCTTTCTTTGATAGGAAAAGATAGTGGAATTAGAGATGAAATAAAATTAAAGGTGATCTAGGCTAATGTGATCTAGGCCCACTGCAAGAATCTTCCTCTGATAAAATTTTGCCGAACGTCGTATGATAAGCTGTCCTAATCTCCAAATTCTTTTTGCTGCAAATCAGAGTGGTGTGGGCGGTTTGAAATATCCACGTTCAATATAGTGCACGACTCTATAAATTACATGTCACTGGCTTTAGTAACATGTTTTTAAATGATCACGGAGGAGGCCGTCACTTTGTGGAATCTTAATTACATCACGAAAAATAGTTGAATAAAACACGGTTTTGAACAACAAAGAAAAATTACGTTTACTAATCCACAACGTAAATTGTAAATAAATAAATAATAAATTATATTATGGGTGTATACATACATACTTTATATTGTGGATTAGTAAACGTAATCTTTCTTTGTTGTTCAAAACCGTTTTTTATTCAGCAATTCCTCGTGATGTCTTAAGAAGTTTTGGGAAAGTTTTCAACAGCGATACGTTATACTCAAGTGCAAGTCCAAAAGTGATAACTTTGCGGCATCTGGACTAGATTTTTGAAAGGGAACGTTGGTTGGGAATTGCATCAGTGTGGTCAGAAATGAAAGTGAGGAAAGGTGACAATCCAACCTCGGCCCCGATATATCTCTTGAATTCCATTTCAGCTCTCCAGAGAACGGTCATGCTCTTTCGACCCTTGCTCTTCGTCCCTTCTAAGAGACTAATACAGATGAAGGTTGGGCTTGTTTTGCTGTAACCTACCTAGGGTTGCGCCCTAAGCAATAAAACGGAAATTTTAGTGTTCGGAATAAGTTTAAGTATCTAAACGGATCGATTTTAATACTAATAGCGCTTCCGTTTGACGGAAATATATGGTCAGATTATTATTATTAAGGTCTTTATTAAAGGCGAGATTGAGACTGAAAAGTCTCTTCTTCCATCTAACCTTTCGTCAATGATTTTATGTACATAAAGACTTGTGTGTAGGTTGACTTTGAAGATGAAAATAATAAGCTGTAGTTTCCATACTAAGCAGAAATATTATTTTATACCTTTTTGATAGAAGGACAGCAATAGCTTGAAGTTCGAACCAGTTCTCACGCAGGCGCCATTTCAGAATCCTCGAAAATGGAGGAGAATACTCTCGAGAAGGGGTATTCAGTTAGACAGCGAATCTTTCCAGGTTTAACGAATTCTTAAGCTTTTTGGGGTGTGAGTAGATTTTTCTCCAGTGCAATCTTTTTCGATATAGTTTAATAATTACATATTGACGGAAACCATCCAATGAACGATTATTATATAAGTTATTGCGGAACTGTATTTAGGTTATCCGAATTTCACAATATCAATTTAAATAAATAATTCTAGGCGCTACGGTTCAGGCGGGATTTGATATATCCAAGTGAGATTAAAATGTGTGATGTAGGTGTATAGTCGTATAGTCCCACGGTATTGACTCCCAGACCGCCTTACTGACTCTTATGAGCAACCAGGGTTAATCTCATATATTAAAATGAATATTCTCTAGCGAGATATGGTGGAATTCCATTACAAATGAAATAATAACTACAACTTGTACTTTTCCACAAATATATTTTGGTTAGCAACCAATGGTTTCGAACTTTCACCTAAGCCTGAAGATGAACTGAAAGTTCGAAACCATTGGTTGCTAACCAAAATATATTTGTGGAAAAGTACAAGTTGTAGTTATTAATTCATTAATCTCATATATGATATGATTCATATTCATATGGTTCCTCAATGTTATCATGATACTGGACCAGCATTGTGAATCCTTCAGAAAATCGAACCCGGCATCTACGTCTGCGGAAGAGGTTTTGGACCATTTGCGAGATGCGCTCCACTGACTTAAAAATGGAAAAATAATCTCTATCAGTATCTTATTATATTACCCATTATCTCTGTTGAAATTGTGAGATATCGTTCTCTCTCCTATGCGTGATTTTTTTATTTTGTTTCTACGTCTTATAATCAAATTAATATCACAAAGTTATTATCCACCTACCATTTACTCCTGTTCCAAATACCATAAATGGTACGTGTACCACCGGTTGAGGACCCCTGGTCTTCGGATTGGCATTCTCATATAAAAAATGTTGGAAACAATAGTGTTATTCAATATTACTATGCATTTAGTTTCTAATATATGAATAACATGCAATTAATACATTCAGTGATGATACAGATTACGATCTAATATTCTATAGCGTTGTTATTAAAGGAGTGAATACTTTTAGAGTGAAAATCACCATTCTGAATACGCAAAATAGTATCTTATTGCGAGGAGCCATCGATGTGTGGAATTATGGCACTATTATCAGAGTAATGTATGTATGTACTTTCCAAGGATTTAAGTATTCGCACATATTATATTTCGATTTGAGGAGCTGATGTACTACTATCGCATTCGCATTTATTTATTATTTATTAAATTTAATATTTATTGTTTATTCGCATTTTCAACATCCTCATACATATTTTTTTCGTCTAACATCTTGTTTAATACGTAGTTAGAGTTAATATTTTCCATTTGTTTTCTTTGCTTGTTTTTTTTCGTAGAGAATGTTTACGTTCGCTTCCTTCTTTTTGTTGATATTTTCTTCCCTGCATACTCTTGTGTGTTAGAACGTTCAATCGCCGTGCAGAATTTCTAAGAGCGGAAATTGTATCAAATAACTCCCTCGTTATCTGGAATCTCAAGGAGAGCATGCGAGCCGAGGACGAACGAAGATAGAAAAACGGACATTTCATAGAATCAAAAGCAAAATTAAAGCCTCGTTGTGGAGGTGCGTTAAGTTGTTATAAGCGCTCTTATCTGTTATAGAAAAAGGAAAAACAACGACGAACGACGTGTTAAAACGTTCGAGTTTAAGTGCTTTTACATTTAATGGCCATTCTTACTGACTAATTCAAAGCCCGTGTTTACCTTATGATATCACTTCAGAAAGAATTGCTTGTACAGAGCGTTGATTTCTTGTGGGAATTGCGTTTCTTTGCGGAAACACGACCGAAATAAAAAAGGTATCCAATGCCGAGGAATATTCGAGATGTGGACGTAGGGAGGAATTGACAGACATCAATTGAGACGAGATTGTCTGATCAAAAAGAGTGACTGAAGGAAAGTTATATTTTTGCTGATAAAAAGGCGAAATAAGATTATAAATAAGCGCAGGAAGTTACGGTGTCTACCGACGAAAGATGTGATGAGGTACCTTTTAATATTATGGTCTTTTTTATAATCTAGCGAACGTTACAATCGAAGTGTTTTTCGCTTATTATTTTTAAATTAAGTTAGGTTAGAGTATTTATATTATTCTCTAATTGTTTTAAATCTCAGCACTTTTAAATACGGCTACGCAAATACTACAAATTCGCAAATTATTGCGGATTTATTGTTTAATATCAATCCTCTGTGACATAACTGATATATTCTTTCATTTCCTTCAATGATGTAGTTTTTCATCTTATTATTTCCACTGGTAAACCCTCTATGAAGCACAGCAGAACTCAATTTAAATTTAACTGCAAGCCTACAATAAATAATTTTCGCTATCTCCACCTAATAGATTGAGTGACACCGGACAAATTTCGAATAAAATTACGGTTGCAGGAAATGGTATATGATTTTCAATCTCTTTTCTTCAAGAAATCGATAATAATCATAAGAAATTCACTCGCGAAACTTGCAATGGAAGTCAATATCTCAAATTCATAGCAAAAAAAGTGTTTTGCAGTATTTGAACCCCAATTATTATAGGCTATCGCACGTTCAGCTGTGTTGTTTTTTCGAAATATATAATTGATTATTAAGTTGTTTTATCACCTTGCATCTGAATTATATTCAGTGATGGAGATATAGGCGTTAATATTTTCCTTCTTGAATTCATATGAAAAAACGATGATAAGCCCACGTATAGAACATGTTAAGCGCTAGCTTTTTTCGATTTGACTTTGATAAATCAGCGACTGGTCTTGATGGAAAATGTTCCCATCGTTTATTTTAATTAAGAAAAAATGTTTCACAGATAAACGCTCAGAAATCAGCTGTATCCTGTCCTTTAATTACGGCCCTGTCGAGCTTTTCGCAGTCGCTCATCAGCTTTAACTTGAGAAAAAGTGACAGATAGTCATTTATTTTGTTAGTCTTGTTCCGCCGCCTCGAGTATCTCTCCTTGATCACGCCTTTGATCACTCGCTCTTCTCTCCTACCCAGTTACCATTTTGAGGAACAATCTAGATACATTTCCTCATAAACCTCAAGAAGCACTGGCTATAGGCATGGGTACCCTGATGGAACGTGATGACACTTTCAGTTCTTGACCTTCCTCTTTCAAAGTCGCATTTCAAAATTTTTGAGTTACTTATTGTTCCGTAGTTCTATACTGTTTACATGTGTCTAATCCATCGTAATTTTTGGCTTTGTTCTTGTATAAAGTCTATTCTATCATTATTCGTCGATTTTATTATTATTTGTTAACTATCTTCAACTTCGATATTTATTTTTTATGCAAATTCACGGGCGCCATTATTAATGCGGGCCTACGGTGATAATCCTTTACGCCAGGGGTGCGCTAAAAATTCAAAAGGCGGGCCTGATAAATGCTTAGAAAGTTAAGTTAAAAAAAAAAAGTTTCGGTTACGATCGCTTCCTCGTAGAAAGTTAATCCTCTTTGTGCATACTATTTGCAATATGATTTCTCTGATCATTCGGTGATTAGTTTCGAAGTCTTCTCAAAGGTTTTGAAGTATAATATTTTTGTCTTAGGAAGTCTTCTCATATCCTCATGTTTATTTCGACTAAGATTTCGCAATTGCATCTTTATTGTACTAATTGTGTTATTTTGTGGAATTTATAGTATGATGTACGACTAATGTAATTGTAATGGAACCGGTTCCTTTTTAATAGTATATATTTGAAGCAGTATAATTTTATTGAACAATTATCACTATTTATACGGTAATTTTTACAAAAGAGATAGTAGTGTACAATTATAAGTATATCGATTGTGTGGGTCTTTATTTAGTGGTGTTCCATGATAACAAAGAGAGAGTTGACTAAATAGATTTATCTATACCAACTATAGAAAAGGTTTTGTGGTTTATATTGGTAAATTATTCAGTACCCTTGCTTTTTAATAATAATAATAATATCAATGTTTATTATTAAAAATAAATAAATGAGTAAAATACAATTTACCAAGGAGAAAGAAAGAGTAAAAAATGTTAAAACTTTTAATTATATTGTCGTTACATTGAAAGATAAGCTAATAATAATAATTATAATTATAGGTGAAGATCACAGTTTTATCACATTACCACTGTATCACCGTACCGGTTATAGTTAGTCGATTTTTCTTTTTAGCTTTCGAAATTTCATCCTCGTAAAGGGAAGCTTGCGTCGGGAAGCCGTTGGCTGTCCTCTCCGAAGTACTCTACCCTATGTTTTATCCGCATAAATGCATTATCGGATATCTCATTATGTTTCCATTACCTAAGTCGGTGTGTCCTACCGACGCTCGAGTTGATCAACTTAAAAACCCACATTTTGACCCCCTTTTTGTTCGAAGTGCACTCATATTTCCTTCCTCCCATACTTCTTAATTTAACGAAGGTTCCTTTGCGAGGGTGGATCTCGTCGTAATGGAATTCAGATACCATAAAAGTTCAATTTTGAGGCACTTCTCTGAAATTCTGTCTTGCACTGTGGAGAATTTTAGGGAATTAGGTGTTCAGATTATTCATCAAGCATAGGATAAGTTATTGTATAAAATAGAGCTTCTTTAAATGAGAAGACATCTAAAGGGATGCTAGAGGTATGATATTAGTTTTTAAGTACTTCAGTTATTTAAATTCTACAAAATACTTCGCCCATTAGCTTCTAGGGTGGTCAGAAGATGATGGCCGGTGTGTCAACTTAAAAAAGTCAGTTCCCAAGGAGAAACGGATATGAAAAAAGTGACGGAACCAGGACTCGAAACCGGGTCTCCCAATTGCCGGTCGATTGCTCTATCTATTGAGCTATTCCATCAGAACTCAATGGATAGAGAAACCGACCGGCAATTGTGAGACCCGGTTTCGAGTCCCGGTTCCGTCAGACTTTTTTCATGTCCGTTTCTCCTTGGGAATTTTCCTAGGTGCTCGCCTTATCGTGCCAAGTACCTAAAACCCTTTTCTAAAGTAATCGATATTGAAATATTTATCAGATGAGATTCTACATCAACAGGAAGTTTTTTTGTTTCGCAGAGTACTCTATTTTACGATTTTTTCCCTCGAGAAGGGGTAAAATTCGGACATTAACGGGATGAAATATAATTTTTAATTTCTCTCCTGAGAAATTATTTCGATTCATTGATTGTTTGCTGATTTTTCTCATCCTTAACATTAGTGAATGGTTGTCTTTTGACAAAACTATAATTAATTTATTAAATTATTAATTTCAAATACAAATTGAATAGGAAAAAGCAAGAATTCTGTAGAATTACTTACCGAATTCGATTAATTGGAGCAAGAAATCGCAAAAAATGGGAAATGAAGATTATACGAAGCAGTAAGTGGAATTATTTTTATTTGTGGTGCAGAAGTGTGGGAGCTCTCGTAAAGAAATACAGGAACGTTAAGCCCCGTAAAAATCCCTGTATGATATTATAATGACTATTATTATATTTGAAACCTACAGTATCATATTTTGTTTTAGGGATTGACTCTCGAGGGATTGTATTAAATCATTGGAATAATTTGTGCAATAGTTGTTTGCAACAATCGATTCAGATTCGGATGACGGAGTGTGTTTCGACTAAGATGTGATCGTCATCAATTCACGTCATTGTTAATTCCTCTTCTTCTAATTCAACTCATGTTGTCATCGCTGTCGTCAAAAATCATTTTCCTGTCTTGGGAAGGCGCATGTTTCTTTACCAGCAAGAATACCGTGGCTATATAAACTAGTTCTCCAAAAAAAATACATTACGGCGAAAAAACATGCTTTATTTCTCTCAAGAAGCCAATTACAATTCCAAATTGCGCGACTCCAAGGGGCGAAAAGTGAATGTTTTTGAGGAAACTAGAGAGACGGGGAAGATGCTATCGGCGCTAGGAATGGAGATTGACTGGAAGGTCTGCTTCAGCGCCGTAGCAGATTTGCCGTTCCAAGTTGTCATTAATCCAGTCAACCGCGCGAGGCTTGCCTTTGTTTTGAAGAAGAGTCCTCCGCCTTCTAACACGTGAGGCACGCCGCGCAAAGCGCTAGGTATGCGTGCAGTCTGTACTTTTCCTCTACGTTTTTCCCCCTTTTCCATGTCGCAGCGTAAGCAGAAAAGCTTGCGTCTACACCGACGGCAGCCGCGCCTCGTTTTTTTGCGTTTTAAAGTTGCGAGAGGAGGGGGAGGCTTTCTTCCGCCGCCTCTTTTGCTCCTTTTTTGGCTTGCTTTAACTTCTCGCGTCTTTTTAATGCAATGTAGAGGTCGATCTGACAACGAGCAACTAAGTGGTTCCAACTGGCGAGGAGAAACCTCGAGAGTTTCCGATTTGAATTGTCATACAGTATTTTGTTTTTTTATCATTGCTGTGTTTAATTTCCTTTTTGTAATTCTTCAGCTGTGGCCGTACTGATATTAATTTTCGTACATTTTCATATTTGGGGTCGGTAGCTTGAAAAAGTTTGGGAAACACGAGTCTAAATGGACCTCAGTTTTTTTAGTAATTATTAGTTTTTTTTCCGAATTTTCAGTCGTTAAGGCCCATAGCCTTCCTCACAGAGGGCCGGGGTTCGAGTTCGATACGTGACGGCTCTTTTCATTCTTATTCATTTCGATAGATTTTCATGTAAGAGTATGAAATCACCAACTGATGGACTAAATTACATTCTTTTGATGAATGCATTCGATCGAAACAGCAACTTTGTACTCATCTCCTCCTTATTGCGGAAAAAATATATTTCGTTAAAATCGGCGGAGCAACTTTTAGTCTCTCCTTGTGAGATAAAATCGTGGTTCGAATACTTTCGCGAAAGTTTTATGTTTGGAAGATGAACTTCCGAAATTTAAAAGGTATATCTGTGTTTAATACCCTGTTTTAATGATTAAACTGTGAAGTAACTTTAAAATTATCTTAAATTTAGTAGTTTGATAATTATAAATATTTTATAACTTTCTATATTTTGTCACGTTTAGTTGTTTTGTAATGACATAGTGCATTTGCTGAGATGACTGACTTACGTATATTTTGATGCAATAAATGTTTATTCAGTGTATACATGATTGATTAATTTTTACTATTTTCAATTTACATTATTTATAAAATGTGTGGTATTACTGTTTTTTGTGTAGCTGGGATCCATTTAGAGATTTTCTCTTTTTGCTGTATTTAATTCATACTTCTTTGCGCAGTACAAAGAGGGCATTTTTTGCCCGTTTATCAAATCTAATCTAACATCGCGACGGAAACACAATAAGCGATGCTGGGAGTTTAAGGAACTCTGGTTTTTAGATCCTGGGGATACGAAAGTCCATTTTAGCTCTTAAGAATCTTTAGTCGAAGAGGGAGGAAGTTAGAACAATGGACTTAAAATGGCACGCAAACTTGGCTGAGGTCAATATGTTAGCGGTTCTCTGCAACAAAAATGCTATTAATCACTTCCGAGTAACGTTGAAGACAAGAGAAAAGCAATTATAGACATGAATAACGTTCTATAAACGGAAAATAAAAAAAAACAGATGAAAAGGTTTGTCGGTGTACGTACATATTAATCTTTTTTATTACATATAAATAACTGGTGTAATCATCTAATTTTTAAAACACGAGATAAAGACTATTCCTCAAATTGTTAAAATCGATAAAGATGAAATCCCTCCTAGTTACGGCCGATGTGATTGTTTTTATGCAATTTTTTATTTATTTTTAGGGTATTCAGAGCGATATACAGAAATCCCCCTAATGTATATAAGTATATCTATTTTAGGTAAACGAAATATTTGCGTAGCACAGTTACCTTCCGCTCTTTGCTTTTGAAAGTGGTGCTTCTTTTCGATATTTAGATCAAACATTTTAAACCTCTAAATGATGTTAATCTACCGCCAACTTTTGCTTAAATGTTCGCCCTGCATAGAAGAAGAACGTTTAAAGTATGTTAGTGTTTTATATGAATCCAGTCAAGTTTAACTTTGCCGTGGAAGTTCAGGTGTACGCAATCCAGTAGAATCCCTCACCTATTCCCTACATTTTCGTTCTCGTTTTATTTCACCGCTTGGCTTCAGGTACTTCGTAAACTCAGAAGCTGGAAGAGAGTTTTTACTAGAACTAAAGGATATGAAGTCATGGATCTGCATTATATTGATTGACCCTTTGTTCGGAGAGGTTATTCCAAAGTATGCCTCCGTACCCCTAACCCAATTTGTCGTTTCAGTATGTTACAAAATTAACGAAAAGAGCGTTCTTTAGGGAAAAATTTGTAACTAGGTGTTGATGGAGGTAAAAACCTCGTTGCTGAAAAATGCCCGTAGGAAATGAGGATTGAAATATCCCTTGCATATACAGAGCAGATATGCAAATATTTGTAAGATGTGTAAATGTCAGAAATTTGAAAGAATTATAATGCAAATACATACGATTCAAAAACATGAAAAGAGAAAATATAAGAAAATTGACAAAGAACTGGATAGTACACAACAATAGCAAAAGTGTGTATACTACTTTAATATTCATAACTAATTGATACAAAAATTTCTTAAAGTTCGTAAATAATTAAGTGTTACTGGTGAACACGACATTTGGAGAACATTCTTCTTAAAGGAAGTCCTCTTGTTTATTTCCGAAATAATTATATTAGACCAAGCTCTTGGCAGGTTAATTATCAATAAGTTCTGCAGGCAATGAAAGGGCTCCAACATCTTCTAATGTAGAACTCTAAGGAAACTGGTAGGGTTTAAAATCTCTCGGGTGGAAGTTTTGTGTAGGTATTTAGTCAGTAAAACATCAGGTAAGTGTATGAGTAATATACACGTTTATGAAAAAATTCCTTGAGGTAAAATATTATTATGCAATATCGAAGGGCAGTTTGACTTGTGCCGGTCGTGGAGATTGAGCTTTATATCTTTTACAGCCCTCCATAAATGACATCAATTGTAGAGTCGATTATAAAGTTGTTTCATAACCAATCTTGGTCCTTCTGTTAGTGGAACAACAGAAAATTGAAAGAGACCGTTCATTCGGGACCATAATTAAGAGTTTTATTTAATTTTATTCCCAATTGACGGGCCCAATGGTGCGTATCATGGCCGTCGGCGGTTGTGATTAACCTGTCGGAAAAATAAACGAATCAATAACGAAGAAATAAATATATCCTTTCGGTGCGAGGATTGCCATCGTTGAAGGCTACCACCCACGTCATGCGCACAACAAAAAATTAATATTTTCACACGAGGACCTTACTTGGTGGATGATTTAGCTCGACCGTGTTACGTTTCGAGTTAATTGTGTATGAAAGGGGGCTTACCGAAAGCGGGGCAAGGCATTCAGTTTCTTTCAAAAAAACTCCAAACTGTCATTCACGCAAGATGAAAATTTTCGCTTCTTTTTCTCGTTAGCGGGTTTAGTAATGGCGCTGTCTTTCGTCTTTCCAATCACCTCTAAGGCGTTGCGTCCACGAAACCTGGTCTAAGGCACTCTCCCGCAAGTCCGATTCAAAGCTAATCACGTTGCATTAAAGTGGCAATCAATTCCGAGGAAATGAGACGAGCTTTTTATCCACGCCTGGCCTTCTTAAGCAACCTTATCGCGAATCGTCGGATAGGAATGGATGGTCTCGATTTAACTATCCACGGAGGACACCCCACGCGTATTAAGCTGCCCCGAACGACCTGTCTTTCATCCGCCATCTCCCTCTCCCAATAAGGTAGCCCGAAGCCGCCTCGGAAACCAGATGGAATTCCCGGCCTAACGTTAAACTAGCGTCTTTTAAAGCGTCATTTCAACGTTCTCGGGATTTATCGTCGTTTCGACCACCGAAATCACTCCTGTGCGACACTTGCGCTTCCATTTCTAAGAGCTTCCGGCTTAGATTTGTGGGTGATCTTTCAGTTTCAGGTCAGCCCGGTTCGTTCCCCCGAAAGTGGGTGTGAAAGACGGGTGGGATTGTTAATGGGTGAGATTAGGTGTTCCATTGTTCTTTATCATAATGAGGGCTGGAACTAGTTTACCTCCGAAACTACGTCTTTTCCTAGAGTCACGCGATCTAGTCTTTTGTTTCGTTTCCTCAGGACAGTGATGTATATGGGAGTGACAACGAGCTGTTGAAAGTCGATTCATCGCCATTATTACCGCGCCTCTGACCAGGACCGGCCAAGAGGGGCATCCGTGGATGCCTAGCATCTGACTCCCTAGTTTTTAAGGGACCTCAATCAAAAAAGTTTATATCTTCTATAGGTACCATTGTCCAGAAATTTTGTCACTTGAGAATCATTTTACATTTCAGTGGAAAGGTTGAGGATTAAGAATTAGGCTCAGCAATTGTTTTAGTGCTGGAAGAATTATACGAATTTAATTTTCTCTAGGGAGAAGATTCATGCATATAAATGGTATGCGTACGAATGTTATATAGGTAAAAAAAAGTTTAGTTGACATTTTTTGTTAAAGGAGAAAATCCGACCGAAAGTACATATATCTGTGTCATTTGGGGTGGCGATGCTTGGAAAGGCGCTGCATCGAAATTTGAACGCGTAACCCAAATATTATCAGGAGATAACGGCAGATATTCGTTAGCTTTCAATCGATTGCATCGACGGTAATTGTATCCCTTTTGGATGCACTGTGTTTCAATAAAGCCCCAACCCACTTTCGCAATTGCGAAATCATTTTCGATCGTATCTCTTGCAAGAAGTTAATACTTTTATTTTCATTAAAGTTGTTAAGCGAATGCAATTAAGTTTTTAGTTCATGAAGATTAAAAGTAAAAGTCATTGGCGTAAACAGCGATGATTAGAAGGCCATGTATGTGCCCTTTTCTGAAGTTAAAGATACGGAGATGTGTGTAGGCTTTTTCGCTTTAAACCTTAAGCCCAAGTTCGTTATTCTCAGGCTGGGGTACTAGTATTATTCCGCTTAGATTAAAATAAAAGAAACCGTAGTTTTTTTTCGTCTGAAAAAGTCTTCCTGGATTTATGATGGGGAAGTTTTTCAAAGCTCTTATGTTTAAACCTCGCTCAAGGTATTTATTTGCTGAAAGTTGAAGTGGGCGGAAAATTTTTTCGCCCCAGACGAGCTTGTGAGTGATTCCAGTTTATTTAATTCGAGCACTTTTCGAGTTGATATTTATAAATTTAACTAATGCCAGAGATGTTTTTATATATTTATTTATTTAATAAATCATTGCAAGTTGGTCGATGGACCAGGTGGCAATGGTCAAGGGGGACAAAATAATAATCTGCCCTGCATTTGCCCAAAGACGGGAGGTATTCCCCTCCAAAACCCTCCCGTGGACTTTTATTATCTTATGTTGTTTAGAAGTAGACTGAATTCCTGGTAGCAGCCTGATTAATATTCTGCGTTCTCACGACATATTGACCAGAAGGGCATAAAAATAGCCGAGTAATTTTTCATGTCATATGAAGTACGAGATTGAACCTATTAGTTTTCTCCCCTCAAAATTTTTTTACGTATCATACTGGACCTTCTGCATGGTTTTTGATACCTTTCCAATCGTAGTTTCGCGTTTATCTGTGAACTGTGAATAGTCGATTTGTGTTCTGACTGTAAATCTTTCCCGTATCTTACCTACTATAATGTCAATTTTGAGAAAGTTTATCTATATTTCAAGCAATTACTCGTAACAATCAATAAGAGTGTATAGTGTAGGGCCGCTTTTATCTCATTATACCATAAAAAAAATCAGCAGGGACATCTCGATTGGGCATTTACTCTAAATACGAAAGGTTGGTACGATTTTCTCAGCATTTCCTAGTGTAAAAGGATGGTAGTAATAAAATTACAAGTAGTTTTTTCCACAGATGTATTTGTAATTTTATTCATACCGGCATTTTCATGTGGATTTCCACAATGTAAAGCCTGCCACAATAGATTTTATTTTCCAGTGCAAATTTGTCCGCAAAAGGTAGAAAATTGACTACGGAAATCATATCTTTATCGAGTCGTTGAGGAGCCCGGATGCAGCAATTATACAGAATAACAACAGTTTTTATTTTAAAACAGAAATTCTATAAAATAAGAACTCACATTCGATAATTTACTCGGAGAGACTTACAAGAAACTGGGTGGTCGTGAAGAAAGTCCTTTGGAAACTGTGTGTCGATCATTCGTTAATTTTTTCTTATTTCATCCCCTTTTCTATGGCCAAACCTCCAGGACAAAAAACTGCCAACCTTTTGCTTGTTCGACGACTCTCCGCGGTTGCCGCTGAATTGTAAAACCTTCTAATTTGCATCGGTAACCTACTTTTTTTTTATCCCATTCTCCCGTCGCGGGACATTTCGCGAATGGATAAAGAGCATCGCGATAACAGCTCTTTGAGCTTTCCGCGAATCACCGCCAATGTCTCAATTGGTTTTCGCGGACATCCACAGACGAGGGAGTCGTTCGTTAGGACTAATTTATTTTTCTCTCAACTTTTCCTCCCGATCCGCCGTCAGATCGTTATTTTTTTCCGCGAAGGAGCATTTTCAGAAGCTGTCGGCCGTATTTTTCCTCATCCCGCAAGAGCGGTGTCTCCAATTTCCTCGATAAAGGACTGCCTCGTGATGTTGAAGCGAGTACATCTTTTATTTCATCGGCGATGGGATTGCGGAATGAAAAAAAGCGGCGCGTATCTATAAATATTTCCTTTTATCGGTACTTGTGGAGATGCGGGTATCGTCGGGAATGAAGATTTTTCCCTTTTCTCTGAAAGTTCAAATCTCCTTTGGATAATCTTCTTCCCTGGAACGAGATTTTCATCTTGATGTGTTCCCAAGGTCGGACGCCCACGTCGCTGCGAGTTTTTTCCTCCGTCTCCCATCTCGAGCGTTTTGCGAATACGGCGAAAAATCGAGAGGTTTGGAGTGAAAGGTTGGAGAATATCACAGCGATACGAAACGGATTATGAAGTTACCTATGCTTCAGCGGCTTTGGAATCGCATTATTCCCTTATCGCTCGGATCGGAGTGCCCTAAAATTTAATTATTCGAGACTGCAAGGTTTGTTTATTAAATTGAGGGTTTGCGGGGGCTCTTGGATATGCGAAATTGGTCGGAAAATTGGATTTATAGGTGACGCGCAGTCGGCGGTTGAGGAATCGAACGGCAAGATAAAAGGGTGAAATCTCCGTTGCAATAAAGAGGGCTTTTATCAGAAACGATCATGTGTGTGCTCCAGACGAAAAGCGCCGTGTTTGCAGAAATCGGGAAGGTATTGCTTTATTAGTCCTCTCTGTCTAGAGCGGAAAATCTTTCGTCTTTTGATTCGATTGGTCTTTGAGTGTTCTATTTCTGTTTTGCGATGTTATTGTTCAATAACGATATAATTGCGAAAATTGTACCGTTATTTATTTCTGTATAGTTTGATTACAAACAAATCTAATAAGTACATTAAGGATTTACTGTCCGTGTTGCGTTTTTTGTACATATTTTCTCTTTTGATGTAGGATGGAGGAAATCATCTTTAATTTAATTTCGTTAATTTCCGATGTGGAAAGGTGGAATTGAATTTTTTTTTAATTTAATTTCGCCTCAGTCTTGTTCATGGCTGTAATGATGTAGAAGCTATTAAAATATGAGGTTTGATTGATGGTGAGTTATTGTATTATTCCTCCTCTAGTTCGAATTCGTTCCAAAGCCACTAGCATGTTATATATAAACAAATATTTTCATGTGCCGATGTGGTTGATTCATTACATAAATGTATGTACGCTCTATGAAAAAAGGCTCCGGAGCTCCACGGTGACTTTTTAAAAATATGTAGCAATTTGTGCATAAATAAAGCCTTAAAAATCATTTCCTTTGATTTGCGAATGAACCCATGTATGATTAATCGACGAAACTAACTCGATCGAAGGGAAAAGGGGGAAGTACTCCCGAAGGATTCAGAAGAGAGAATCTCTGTAATGGGACCAAACTTACATGGTGATTAACCTCTTACCAAACAGAAAAAGAGTAACAGTGAATGATCTAAAACTATCAAACCGTTGATACGAATTTGAAATTGGTTAGAATGTCAGTCTAAATGTCATGTTTGTTATCTTTCGTGTCGTCGGCAGATGTCTAAACGATTTTTAAAAGGTCCACTGCCATCCACGTCGAAAGTATTGGCCTTACTAAACCCTTTGTTTGGCATCTCTAAAAAATCCTATTTCGACAGAAACCGGTTCGATCCTTTGTCGCATTCATACGCGTTGAGAATCTGCTAGTGAAAGATCTTGACATATATTTCAGCTTCCGCCAGAGCAGCATAGTGGTAATCCGATTTTTTTTGCGAATAAATGTACAGCGTGCAGCAGCATTGTTCTGAATATTTAAACGTCCTTTATCACTTCGCTCCGTCCGCACACTTCTTCTAAAGGGTCTCGGTTAAATTATGCCCCGATTAAACCATGTGAGACCGATAAAAGCCAGCCGAAATTATGTACCATACGAGGATTTCGATCGGGAAAATCTATGGCGAGTAAAAATGCTGTTAAAATTTCCTTCGGCAATTTTGAGTATTAGCAGAGCTTTGCTCCTGAAGCGTTCATGGCCAGCTCGTGTTTTGGATGTTGTTGTTTCTGCGTTGCTGTTTTAACGTATGATGTCGACTCTTTTTTGATTTGTTTCCGTGTGTTTTTGGTTCTCTTTTCGTCTTACCATGAAGCTACCTTCCTTGTGCTCATCGCCATTTGCATTCACCATCGAAGTGTCCCATCATTTTTTTCCTAAGTTGCCTTACGTTTGTTTTATCTTTGTCAGATTGTTTCCTCCTACAGAAACTCTTATCCGCCTCTACATTACCAGTAATATTAATTGCGTTTGTTACCTCCCATCTTCTTTTTTTGCTTCGCTCGTTGATTAATCTATAAATGCTAAACGTTTCCTTGTTCAGGGTCGGATTTAAGCTATCAGAGCCTCTAGGCACAAATATCGAATGGAGGTCCCCACTTGGAATTATGACTAACAATACAAATTTTTCGTAAACACATAATTATACGTCACTTAGAAATTTCAGTGACTTTAATACGTCAAGAAATAATGGGCAAGTTTTGAATTACTGTAGGTGCTAGCTGATGTGAGATCCTCGCCGATAAGGGGCCCAAAAATGGACGTTCTGCATTTTTTACACTAAATAATAATGTAATGGGACCTCAAATGGTCCTTACGCCTAGGGCTCCTGATTGTTAATATTCGCTGATTATTATAGAGTGATACAATACTAATAACAACAATACAACGTTATTGATAGTTAGAAATCTGATATATTCCTGCTACAACAACACCATTACATTAAATGTATAATATTAATATGTTCTCTCAGTATTGTATATATATAGATGCTAAGACAAGTGGTTTCAAACACTCATTCTGTCCGCGAACGATACGCTATAACAGCTAGCTAAAGAAGAAGCTCGAACTCTCATTGTTAACACCCCCTGCCACATTTCGAAAGGCAGTTTACAGGATTTAAAATGTAGATGTTTTTATAATTAATGTGATCCCTCCCGAATACTTAAGAATGATATTTTTGTCCCCGGTAGATTCATAATCGTCGCGTTTAACCTTTCAAGTAAGCTTTATTGGACAATTCTCTCTTTATTTTTAAGGTAATGGAATCGATCTGCTTTAAAGGGGTTGAATAAAAGCTCCAAACCCACGTGACTCACCTGTCTTCACTGCACCACGTGCATGGAGTGCTTATGGAACGTATTTAGTATTCGCAGTTTCCGTCGGAGTCATGCAAACCTTTGTATAGGTACAGCTCGGTGAAATAAATCTTCGGTGGCAATTTCCGCTCTGAATCTTATGTGCTGATATGGAGTGATATTTCGCTTCTCGAAAAATACAATCGAGGCCTTCCATTTCTCTTTCTGCAGCGGAAAGTTAATCTTTATTGCCAGCCTCTAATTATGGCTAACCTCCGGTCTCCGGTGGACACCAGGCTTCTGCTTGGCTCAGCTGGAGTCGTCTTCGCAACTTGTTGTGGTAGACAACGGGTCTCGTGATTTTCCGTATCATCGCCTTGCTTCTCCCTCTCTTTCCTCTCGTTTTGACGCCCTTTTTTATTTGCTGAGATCATCGTGTTAAGGTTACGTGAGTTAGCTTCCTTTCCCACCTCACGCGTCGGTTCTTCTAGCGCTACAGGAAATCATATCGCCGTATACGCGGCTGTTTTGAAAGCACGTTTTCGCAGCCGCTTGCGTAAGCGTCAGGAATTGCGGCTGTAGCGTATTGCGGCGATTTTAATGGTTGTTTGGTTTTTAATCTTTGTTGCTGTTGCGCACATTAATAAATATTGCGGAACGATTTTTATTTCTATGGAAAACATTTGCTGATTTTTCTCAATGCTAACTTTTTCTGACGGGTAGTACAAAATTTTTACGGGATTTTTAAAGGAAGAAGTAAAGTATCTGTGAGAATCATGAGAGGAATTTATCGCACATCTTTGATTTTCCCCATTATTTTTAATATACTTCAAAGCTTCGCTATAATTAACGTATTCGTTCGTTTATCCTTGGGTTATACACCTCAATGTGCGAAGATAACAACCTTATATTTTCCCATATACATGATTAAAATTAGTTTCGTAAGAAAAATTCGGTCTTGAACTAAATAATTCAAGAGATACTTGGGGAAAGTTATTCATATTTTTATTTCACAGAAAAACAAACGTTAACCTCGCCCACTGAAAATTTTCTTTGCCTCAGTAAATCTTAAAATTCTCGATGTATCATACCGTAATAACATTTGGGGAAAATCAAGCCTTTTGTTTTAGTGCTAAGCTTTTATGTTACTACCCAAGATACTGTATTAAATAAAATAAATCAATGTATTAGATTATAATAAAATAATCAAATGCAATAGATCTCTAAATTATTGATCTAATTCTATATTCAGATGTGCGTAAAGAAAATTTAGTCATGAAAAGTTGGCCCAGCGTGCTAAATATAATTGTGTTTTTAATTGTGTTTGTATAATTGTAACGAACCTTTTCTCTTAGAAACACACTCCCTTCATTTGCGTTGTAGTGAAAGAGTTAAAAACCGAATGTTAGGTTTAATTTGTTTAGTCATTGAGCTGAAGTTTGCAAATATTAATTGCATTTCATTGTGATACGAGCAACGGAAAGCAAACGGCCTTTCTTTCTTTCTAAATTGTTTGCTTTCATTCCACCGTCCGTAGATATGATATCAAGGGATAACCTTTCTCTTATTTCTTCACATAATATACTCTGCTGCTGCTTTCTATCTATTCCCGATCTCGTATTATTTCATTTGGAAATTCCGAGAGTTAATCGTAACATATAATGTGTCACCGAATAGTTGATTTTATCAATGCTACGGTATTCCATCATCTGTAGGGCTTCCATAACCTGTAAGACTTCCTAAACACTTTCAGGCACTTGCGATAACTAAATGAATGCCAGAAATTTGCCCCCTTTGCTTCCCTCATGCCTATTCCTATTTCTGGTTTCATTCCATTTTATAGCAATTCGTGATATTCCCCTTTTTTATTTTCCCGCTGCACTGAAACAGCAGAACTCTCTCGTTGCCCTTAATGGGATTCTTGCTCATTGAAAATCACTGTTGTTTATCGAAGCCCCTCCCATTCAACGAAACAAATGATTTACAACATTGCCGTCTATGTTCATGTTTTCCTTTCGGGTGTTAAAGTTATTAACGAGAAAAAATAGAGCGATTATTTTCCTAAAATAATGCCTTTTTATTTTTCATATTGCAATGCCTCTACCCTACTCTTCCTTGTTACAAATTTCTCTCCGTTCAGAAGTCAGTCGATTGAAAGGTTGTGACTTCAGCGAGACAAATTGTTTTTCTTTTTCGCACTTCTAAAGCTTTTCATTTTGTCTCATCTTGAAGTAGCCATAGGATAGACTTAACTCTCCTGCTGACCGAAAAAAGGTATTTTTATTTCCCATATTTTTGTCCCCTTTCGTTATTTATCTGAGGAAACCGTTTGGAGCACAGGGATTTTGTGATAATAGTAATAGTAGGATAATGTAATAATTTACCGTTGCCACCGGGTCCCATGACCTAATCGCGACGGGTAATTCCTAAATAAATAAATAAATAAATAGTAAAAAGGTGTACCGAAAACTTTGCTAAATGACTAAGCGTAGAACATTAAACAAGTTAAGTTGATAGTAAAGCATGCCTTTTTGTAGTAGTATTGTTAAGAGAAGTTTAGGTAATTTCGCACATATAGGCTCTTGAGAAACCGATGACTTTTTTGGCCTTACAGAAATCTATGTATCTGTACAGCATTCTGCTACAAAGTCGATTTGAACCTCTATCCCTCTACCATTAGCGATCTAAACCTAGAGAGGGATTGAGTCTAACTAAGCAAAATGAGGAGTAGTTTGCCTTTGCATGCCTCAGTGAGCCAATATGCCGAAGTAGTAAACTTACAGCTTGCTGCAGGATAATGGATTTGGAAAAAAATATTCATGCAAGACTTTTGTTATAATTCAATAGAATGATCTACAGGAATGCCATTACTTAGTGTCATTCTTTTCTTAGAACGAAATCTAAGTATATTTTTTTCGTAAATAAACCCGAAGGCTGGTTTTGGCTATCACCCTCTCCACCACTAGCTTTTAAAACTCTCTATAGTAGGTGATGATTACTAGTTACTTGGTCATTTTCCGTTTCCTCACTGAGCCAGAGCAAGTTCATCGAGCACAGTCGCCCAATGAACGACTTTCCACCGTATTCCATAAGTAGTAGCCAAGATGAATACCCTTAACAAGGTGGACTAATGATACGCAGAGGTATCATTGTCTTTATCCTTTACCGGAAGATCTATGAGACATTTTCTATTCCTCTAGATATGGTATCATATAAATCTTGATTGAAGTGGTTTAAACGAAGATGTTCTAGGGTCTCTAGCCTCAAAATCTTTTCTTCGATTAAAATCGACGATTCGACTTTTTTTGTTGGAGTCACCCTCACCCTGAGGATTATTCCAGTCTTGAATCGAAACGTCGATTCTAACCGAAAAAACAGCACGGTTTGAGACCCGAGAAATTCACCTGGAATTCACTAGGTCATTCATAGCATAAACTATAAATTTGTCCCAATTTTAGCGATGGGTAACGTCCCATCTTCAGCTGTTAGGATACGGCATATCAAATCGAAGATCACTCCGATGACATGCCTACATCGCGGTGCGTGGGAAGAGCTTTCATTCGCTCGCCTAGTCCAATTAGGAAATTGCAGTTCGGGAGCGCACCGGTGCTCAAGTCGCGTCCGCTCTGCCACCGCTCAGCTGAGCCGCCGAACACCAATTTCCGTTTAACGTGATTATGCCTCCACCTGAGGTTACAATGGGAGACGTATATGTAGGCAAACGATCGCTTCAGCTTGGCGCGTGGAGGAATAAACAAACCGAATTGCAGTCTTCAACTTGTAGCGCTTCGTCTGGTTTGCAGTTCAAGAGGACTACAATGGTACCGGAGAAGCCTCTGCTATGCGTTGACTAGTTCCTCCACGGTGTAAATTCAATATCGGCTTCCAAAAGGCGCTGCAAGAGACGTATCTAAGTGTAGTAATTGCGCGGCGCGTGTCTGCAGGAATCTCCGCTTTAACTGTGACCGCTTTTCGCACCAGGCAGTGTGTTGTTGACAGTAGGAAAAATTTGATTGAGGTCGCCCCAAGGGCGTTTGTTTTGTGCCGTCTTCAAACGGTTAGAATTGGGTCCGTGATTTATCCAAGGGCCGTTTTTGTCGTCCTGTGATTATTTTGGTGGTTTTGGGGATTCCTATTTGTTTCCGTCGGCGCATGTGCTTTCATCTTCTTTATGCTTGCTTCAAAGTTAAACTGAAAGCTGTCGAAAGCCGACTTTCATATGGTTAAACTTTCAGAATTTTTTTTACAGTGTTGTTCAGATGTATCTTTATATTTTTGTAGTTACTCAGCGAAACAATTTTTAGTGTGATTCCTCTAACAGCGGGGTGATTTCAGCTACACTTTGATCATGAATATACTTATTAATTCTACATTATATATGTGAGCATAATTAAATGATTAATTAATTTAACGTAACGTTATTATGTATTAACTCATGTATTTTAAATATCTCTTTTTTTTGCTTTTCAAACATCGATATTTACAATGAGGGAGAGTGATTCATATGAAATTCCAAATTAATTATTTAAGACTTAACTGGTTAATTAATTGAAAAATCAATATTTTAATTGATATACGTATGAATAAAATAATTTTCAACATCGCAATATTTTGCTTTGGGGCATTTGTATGAACTAAGAGATAATTATCCCTCTCCTTATATAAAGGAAAGTTATTCAATTTGCAAATTGCATATTCTCTTTTTTTAACAGGAATTATAGAAATCTTATGACCATTACGTTTTATGTCACTTTACGTGTGTTTTTCTAAATACATTGAACGGGTTGAATAATATTTATGGTGCAGGTTAACTTCTAATTCCATTCTGTGGAGAAACCACAGCTAACTTTTTTGCTAACCTAGAATCGTGTTAGATCGTACAACATTCATATGAATACGAATGGCTGAATTTAGTCGTGTATTTTAAGGGAAATAATTGTGAAAGTTAGATATTCGTTCATTTTTAGGAAGATTCCGTAAATGTCTGAACATGGAGAGCAAATATAATGGGAAAGTATAATGAAAAAAAAGTTCGAAAATATCCCGTAGAAGATTATCCTCATGATAAGCTAGGTCTTTATGACAGTTTTATTTTTGATATCATAATATGGTATGGTGTCGTATGTCATTACGTCGTATGCAATTAACTCTCAGGAATGTTTCTTTTTTAAGTTTCCATTTCGATGATTAATCGTTTACCTGCCTCCCTCAACCAGATTGAGTTTTACCTTCGACCCTCTAGTTTTTGTACCGAGAATTTTTGTTAATATAGTCCCCCAAAGTCTTACGGTACTTGGGTAGTGGACGGCCTGCTTAGTACCTGGGTAGTGGACGGTGGAGTCCACTTTTTGAAGGGGATTCTCGGTGGTGGTTGGGTTAATATTACGCGGCGTTCTTTCCCAGTTTCCTCTCAGTCTACTCCTTCCAAACGGTACTGCGCATCGGAGTGCCGTGAGCTTTCGCGTGATTTCACTTACCATCCAGTTCCAAAGCGTGCATACTTCACCCGTTGAGAGCGTACGCACCCAAACCAGGCCTATGTGGGATTTTAGTGAGTAAGGTCACGGACGATAGTGCCGTACTCATTGCACCTTCTGTTTCTTTTCTCTGTCGATATACATCGAAAGACATTTGTTTCTTACTCGTAAACATTTTACTCGACCCCGTGATTTTCAAGCGAAAAAATATCGACCGTGGGAGTTTATAACTCGGAGAAAAAGTTCGATTAGAAGCATTGGACAAGGCCCGTCCCAGGCAATTGTCCCTCCGGAGACAGTGTCATTTCCGCACTTAAAATAATAATATTTAATTATAAAATAATCCCCTGAGGATTGTTTTTGTTAGTGATTAATTTAGTTTAACTTTTAACATGGCGACTCATTACTGTTGAAATTTGTTTCACACTTTCATCAAATTTTAGAAAAGACATCTTTGGCCGCTCCCAGAGTCTGCCGCCGGGAAGCAGGTGCTTCTCATGGGTCCGGCGAAGCAATTATAAATGTAGATTTAATTTGACATCCATCATTTCACCTTGTTTATTTTCGTAATATCTCCACAAAGCAGCTAATTGCGTCAAAGGGATCGCGTTAATGGATATGAATGGAAATATAAAATCATTATCCCCTTTTAGCGGAAGTCTACTATTCTCGGATATAATATGTTGCTTTATAACGAGTCGCGCCGAGCGCTTTGAGAACAAATGCGGTCAAAGTGCTTCATAAAATAACATTTCTGTATTAATTTTAAATAAAGAACGAACGGCGACAAACATAGCGCGTCCGAGCCATTTTAAAGAGCTTTTAAAAGGTTTTAAATCGTCGAAAGCGTACAAAATGACTAAAAACTTGGAAAATGAAATATTTGGCGCGGTTTATCACATTTCGCTCCGCGGTTTACTTTTGGAAGTGAAGTATGGGAAATATATTTACTTAACAAACCTTGCAGTTGAGCATTCCATTTATATATTCCATATTTTTTGCCACCCATGATAAAGAATATTCTATCCTGCAGTTAGTTATGAAATTGTACCAGTTCATATATTAGAGCATTTTTGTGACCTTAAATCCCTTTCTTTATATCCCAATAAGTAGTGGAAATGCATTCCTTGCAATTTCCCACCAGGGGAATACCAAGATTAAGTGAATATAGAAACCTGCCTGGGAGAGGCGTGTATAGCTCATTTTACTCTTAATTTCCCTTGATGTTTTGAGAATAGTGGTTTAGCGGTGACACGGTGACTTCCAAGTTTTTATATTACGATATCTGTAGGTATGTTCATCACGATCGATGTCTGACTTGGAATTAAAAATCTCTTTCCTTTTCTGAGATGCGGTCCTTCGGCTTTCAAGCCCTTTCAAGTATGAAGTCGTCATCCCGGGCCCTTAAGCCCGAGGGAAACTAATGAAGCGAAAATGAATGCCGAGCGTCGTAGTTGACAAGGCAGCACCTGTGGTTGTTAACATTGTCAGGAAGACTTAATCGCCCCAAATGACTCGGGAGTTTCGGATTTCTCTCGGATAAAGCGGGCCGTTCTCCGAATTACGCAATCTTTTTCCCTCCAAAAATCAATCATCTCGCTGCATTTGATTTGACGGTTACGTAACTCTCGAGAGCATCTGTGATCAGATGTTTCGTACAGATTTCGTTGGTACTCGTGCGTTGCGAAAATATCGGAATTTTACGCTATCAATCAGCGTTCGTGATTTCCGATCAAGATTGGATTTTCCAGGTAAACGAGGAAAGCGGGTAAAAATTAACCATTTGTCCAAGGTAGGTGTCTGTCTGATAGACCTGCGTAACGTACGAGCTGTTTCAATTTATAAGGTCAATACATACAGTCAATAAAAGGACAATCTACTAAATTGGCCTCGACTTTGTGGTAGTTTTCCATAATGAAGAAAAATGGAAGACAGATTTTTACCGTTACCTCAGAAATTATATTTTATTACGATGGTTTGACCCCTTGGGTCATCTTCAGTTCAGGTCAAAAGAAAGAGAATCAAAGAAAAGTTGCTGAAAATGTTCCTTTAATTTTTCTTTTATCTCCAGTGTGAAAATCAGTCTGTAAAGTATTCCGTCCGAAGGTGGTTGGGACCTCATCCCCTCTACCATTAGCTACGAAGAACTATGAGTGGGAAATGAGACTCATTAGGCAAGATGAGGAATGAGGTTTTCTTCCCTTGCTTCCCTCTCAGAGCCAGAATAGCGCAAGCGGAGAAAGTCCACATTAGTGAAGCACAATGGCTCTACTAGTAAAAATTTTCTTAGCATTCCATTCGAAGAAACCTCAATTATTTCAGCATCACTTATACCTTAGTAGCTTTATATCATCAGAGCCATGAGCAAGACTTTGACAAAAGTTAATGAAGGATGCAATTTTCTCTATCTTCTACCAAAATACAATTGTATATGGTAGATAAACTTGAATTTTATTTTAATAATCTTGTGTTCTGACTGATGTGGAAAATGTCCTTACGGCATTAACGAACACCCATATCAATATATGTAACACATCAATGTATGTACATATATTACAAACAGAAACAAGACACTTAATGGCGCTCATCACTACAGAAGTTGTTCGTCAGACTCACTCGATCGGGATAAATGTTCCGATATCTCTGCGATGCCAAGAAATATATCTTTTTTTAAAAAAATTATCCTTTGCTGCATGTAGCTTTGCTTTTAACCAGCTTGCCTTAGCCTGGATTCCCTTATATACGTATATCATAGGACGGTATGCTTATCAGGGTAACATGGATGGACGCTGATAAATGAAAAAACGGAGTACGAAAGAGTGGGATCGCTCAAATAAATTATACGCATTTTTAATTGGACTTATCAAGGTTAGCACACCCAAAGAATGATCGTAGAAACCGTGATATTTACGATTTCAAGGACGAAAGATCCGGGAGATAATTTTCATACTCGAGTTATTTCCGTAGTTTAGGGTGTGAAAATGTTTAAACTAGAACCGTTTTCCCTCATTGTTGGTAAGTAATGCAGGATCATATGGTTTTGTGTGTCGCACGTATAATTGCTAATAAATCATTGCATGATTATATGTAGGCTAATTTTCGCCTTTTGTTTAACGGAATGTCACATTTACTTGAGGTTGTAAACTGTTCGGTGATAAAAAAGGTCTATCGATTGATTTATCAAATCTGAAAGTTGTTTGTATTTTTTTTCAAAATGAGACATTTTGGCTTCCTTGTGTCCCAAATAAACTTTCAGAGACATAGGGAGAAGTAATGAAATCCAAGGAAAACCTCGAAAATAAGCGATTTTTGTGTTTGTACAATAGTCTCTGTAATCTCGTGTGATGTTTTTTAATTCAACATGTATTTTTGAAATAGCTTTTCCGAGAGTATCTAATTATTCGTTCGTGATTCATTCGAAATGAAAAGTTTCCATTTACATTTTAGACACTGTCGTCTTTTGATTAGATGTGCAAATTTATCATATTTCGAACATGTTTATGGCTGTCGCTAATTTTTGCCTATTTATAGTTATCATACATTTTACGATGTCTATTTTTTTGCTATACAGTACACTATCGCATTGTGATGGAAAGCCTTAAATTCCTTACATCCAAAAGGAGCGAAATGATGCCGGTATAATATATCCATCATCTACTTGAAAAGCCCGTTTTCAAATTATGAAATCACTCCATGTTCTCTTGGTTCTGCCAACAATTCTCCTTCTTAATATCTTGTCAATCACCAGTTACATTCTTCGCGTCCATTCGTGTCATTATTCATCCTATTTCCTTCTCCTGTCATTCATCCAGTCAATTGTGCATCGTACTCTGCAACCTTCTGTTATACTTTATTTGAGGTTATTCTGGTTTTATGAGTTCTTAATTGTCAACCCTAATTTCTTATTTCTCTCAATTCATATTTTCGTGTCCTGAAAGCTGCTTGTGGTACTCTTTCAATTCTGTTTGTGGAAATTGGTCTTATCGCTCCTTTTAGTGATTCTTTTTTCGTCTCTTTAATTGATAATGGTTCCCGCTGGCATGTCTTCATTAATATAATATTTTGGCACGGGATGGAACATATTACGTTTACTTTGTTACAGTTACGCCTTTGGTTGTGATAATGTGAAACTCAAAGGCTAGGAAGGAATTAGTTGTAAGAAGAGACTTGATAGTCTCAATCTCGCCTGAATAAAATGCATTATTATTATTAAAACAATTAAGGTATGAATGATGCTGAGTAATGGCGCTCATTTAGGTCGCTCCTTATTGAATGTTACGAAACTATTTTTCATTAAGGTATCTGTGCTGCACTTAGGAGGACATTTTCCTCTCTAACCATTCTGACACAATGAGGAAAGCAAGCGCAAACTACCTCACTCCTCCTCTTGCCTCACTCCCTCTTCAGAGCTTTTGCGAGCAAATGTTGGAGACAATATTCAGCTGTACTTAGTTGAACGCCACGGCGGATAAAATTGAAAAATGCATCCTTCCATTCAAATTATAAGGTCGACTGGTTTCGACCATACCGAGTCAACTTCGGGTTGAAAACATTAAACCTGGTAGGCAGTAAAGTGTATCATGGAAACTTAGTATTTTTAACTTCTGTACGCTATTGGTTATGGGTTTTAGGCTCAAACCGGCCTACGGGCTGAGTTCTGCGCAGACTTAAAAGTGCGTTTATGCTGGGAAAAACGTTTTTATAACACGAGTGCTCAACTTTACGTCACTTTGCTCTGCTAAGCATGCGTGCGAGGAATTTTAAAGTATTGAGTTTTTTCTCGGGTTAAGGGTATCGAGTTAAATCTAGGTTGCCGAAGAATGTGGGATGCTTCTTCGGAAGACGCATGGGCAGCCGGCAGCTGTGATTGGAAGGCTTTTTTTATTCATCTTGACCATGTTGTCTTTTCAAAGCGCAGAAGCGTTACCCGAGGTCCTGTTTCCGCCCCTTCAACCACATCCTGGGCTTGTCAAGCCTTTTAAAATACGCTTGACGGATCTCCACACCCACTCGCTGCTTTCATTCTTTCCCAGGATTCCTTTCAGGTATCCCCTCTTTTATTTCCTCGCTCTCTTTGTTTGACGGGGTAAATGAGCTCCATGACGTCGAAGTGAGTACTTTGCGTTCACCACTAATGCATCTGATGTGCGTATGATTTCAGATTCTCGGGTTGCTCTAATTTAGTATCTCCGAAGTACAGCCCGCAGCAGTTTTTTATGCGACCCTCTAACATTTTTATTTTAAATGTTGTGTGCACGTTTTCATAATCTGGTATTCGGTAATATGCGACCTTTACCATTCCTATTTCGTTTTCGTCCTTTGTATTTCACATATTAGCTGGTGAATGATGAGGAAGTGCTAAAAAGGTGTGGAGAAGAAAGACAACTGGTTGGGGTAATTAAGAAAAGGAAGAAGAATTGGCTCGGCCATTGTATGAGGAATGAGTTTTTAATGAAGACTGTAATGGAGGGCACGATAAAAGGGAAAAGAGGACGAGGAAGGAAGAGACATACAATGTTAGATATAATTAAGATTAAAGGGAAATATAGTGAAACCGAAAGATTAGCAGAAGACAGGGAAGCATGGAGGTTACCATGAGAGAACCTGCCAGAAGGCAGAAGAACCAATGATGATGATGATATTAGCTGGGATGTATTTAGTCTATCATGGGCCCGAGACCATGAAGATGGAACCAGATTCTTATTTGAAGTTATCAAATTCAAATGAAAAATACCCGTTTCGTTTCATTATGCTCAGTTATTGATGTGAAATGTCTTTATTTAGACTTATTGATACACGCATGAGCTATAAATACCTTGAGAAATGTAATTATTCGGTAGGAGAAACAAATATTGAATGGTAAAGTTCCAACTTCCTATCAATTGTAATTAGTAAGGAATAGATTTTTCATTATACACACCGATCTGTGAGTTATATAACTCACAATTTTAAGGGAGAAAAATCTTTAGTAAGGAATCGTAGTGTGCAGCGTAATCTTTTAATGAGCATGCATCGTACTGTGATTTTATCACATTGCGAACCCATCTTGAAACGGGGTCTACAGTAACCCTGCTCATTTGGTGCACATCTGAACTAGCGATATTTTACCTTGAATCATCAATAGATAATTTCAGCAATTCCTTACGTCACGGTAGGCTCGTTAAAACAATTCTTAACTGGTGTCCGCCATCCATGCATTGTTTGGCAAGTGAGCCAACATTGAGACGAGCGCTGCAAGTAACCCTAATCAAGGTTAGGATGATTGGAAAGGGACGTATGGTTCTTTATGATGCCCATGTATATCAAAACGTTACATAACCTCTGATGATTAACACGGAATTCGGTTAGAGTGAAATTTTTGTTCTGATACGCTCCATTTCCTGTTGACCGGTTTTCTTTGCATATAGAAAGTGTTCTGCGATACCAAATCGCTTGAAGTTTTGCTCCAGGCATTAGCTGTCGTTTTGTTGACGCAGATCGCGCTGGGAATCTGTAAATATGCATTGAATTAAATGAGAGATAAAAGTATACTTAAAAGCATGGTGTTTGTGTTGGTCTCTTTAAGGGATGAAACACCATGCTGGTGTTTAATTGGTCAGCGCATCAACTCCCACGCCGTCGTATTTAGTTTTTCTAGACCGCTTCGACCTGTTAACTCAGGTAGCTTCCCAATTTCTTCACGATCCTAGGTAAACATCATGACCCCCAACGGGAATCGAACCCGGGACCGCTTTCGCCGATAGTGAGCGCTCTACCCTGGCTATCGTGGACTCTTCAAACAAAACGAAGAGTTAGATAATTCGCATGTCTGCTATATCTAATTCGCGTTAGGAAGGCACATATTCAGTAGCCTACTGCGTAGATGGGCCTAGTCCAAGTCAGAAAATAGGGGAGGCAGCGCTTCCTGAGCAGAAAAAAGCATTACGCGTAGCGGGACTTACCCCTCAAAAGGCCCCCTTCTCTTCCACTTTCTCTCGGGACTCCGAGTGCCTTCCTAACGCGAATCTGGTATATCTATGGTATCAGTACGATTCTTCAACCGACTGTGCTAATGGACCAAATAAACTCCTTGGCATGGAAATTTTTGCTGCATGGGTGTGAAACGTGGACCTTAAAAAGGAGGACATCAAAAGATTGGTTGCCTTTGAGATGTGGGTGTGGCGTAGAATGGAAAATGTAAGTTTGGTTGATAGAGAAACAGAGTCTCAAATATTGAGAGGAAAGGGGTTGCTGAAAAATGTAATTGAAGTTAGAATGCAATGGAGAAGAGAGAGAGGGAAAGATAAAGGCAAGAAATGTTAGAAGGCGTAAAGGGTGGGATAAATTGCCGGGAACGAAAGAAATGGCGCTAAATAGTGAATGTTAAGGACATGAACCTACCGAAAGGTAGAACACTTATGTTATGCTATCTAGTAGTACTATTAAAAGTTCTTCGACAGCTTAGGTCATTTCGCACGTAGGCTCCCACCGGGAATCGAACCTGGGGCCGTTTTCACCTTAGTCGAACTCGTTGTCCACTTAGCTATCTAGAAGCCATCGTTATGCTATCCTTGTCATGTAAAGCACTTGTGTTTTGCTATGTATGTTAATAGGTATGAGGCTGCCCTTACACAGCTGTGGTGTATAGATGACAATGTTTGAGTTATATGTTTGACCTGTATAACCGAATCCAATATTTTTTCACGTCTTACTATTTGGGAAAGTTGTATGATGAAAATTTTAATCCGTTATTTTGCTTAGTTTTGGAAAATAAAATTTAGAAACTTTTACACTTTTGATAATTTTATTCCGTTAATGTAACTGCTAGAAATTCCTCCAACAAAAAATTATAACGGAAGGTCATAATTCAAGAAAATGGTGCTGAAAAAGAAGATGATACCTCTGGAAACCTAACTTAATATCCTCACGTCATAACCGAAAATGTTCCTAGTGAGTATAAAGGAAAGAAAGGTAACTTAGTAGGTTGTAAAACCTACGAAAAAATACCAAAGGAATAACAAGTGTGAAAAATAGCGACATGAACTATCATTTCTGTGTCAGAGATGAAGGGTTTTATTTTTAAGTTTATTATAAAATTGCTCTCATTCGACAGTATTTTCTCTTGATAGGTTTTCCAAATTTCGAAGTATTTTCGTGGAAGTACAGAAGACCTTTCTTCGTATGAATTTCTTAAATCACAGTTAAGAGTATTCTGATATTTTCGTCTTGTTCCCGTAACAAGGTTTTTCTCGATACAGTCATGGATTAAAATTCCTTTGCTTCAGGCTTATAACTTCCATGTTTCTTATACGAATTTTGGTCCTTCTTTCAATTATTTATTAATTTACAGTCGGTTTAACATGGGCTTGGAAATGTTGGGCCGTTTACTCTCTTCTGCTGATGAGCATCTTGCTTATATTTGTCAAGCTTCGATGCATTCGTTTGTGTTTATAATAAAGCTTTTTAGCCTTCTCTCAGTATTCATGCGAACTCTCTTAACCTTATCAAGTCCATTACTAATCTCATCACCATTTTAATGGTATTAGGGATGAAGGTTAACTTGCTTTTGGCATTGAATTTTACGTCCAAATGCTCATTCTGCCCTTACTCGTCCAAAATAAATCGATAAGTGGTCGTTATAACTCACGGAAACTCCTGCCGATAGTTAAATAATGAGACCAATTTTGCATTTTCACGTCCATTCATAACCGAGAGAAAGTTTTTTCAAATTCGCTAACATTTTTTTATCGTGTCACGAAAATAATACGAAACTTTTCGAGTTCAGAATAAGTATTTAAATATTTATTTCCGATTGCATACATACTTTTGAGGAATAAAATTTTAGAGTATCATTCCGTTAAACAACGCGCTTTTTTCGTTCTACCCATGATGAAATACAAACCAGATATAAGCAAAAGCTCTTGCAATATATATTCGCCCCAGGATGATCGTGCTAAAATTTGGTGCAACTTGCTTTTCTTGTGGATCCCTAGTCTAGAATTTATTTATCTCCTAGCTTGAATATTCGTTATTAAAAACTCCTATAGCAGTGTTATAGTTACTAAGAATATGATTACAGTTATGACAAGTAGCCCTGTGTTTTGTAAATCAGCATATCTCGTTAGTCAGTTATCATCATATCTTGACCTTGACAACTAACGCTAGCGGGTCATCGTCAGGAGCTGAAAATCTCAGGATGTTTTTCTGATATGAATAGTAATTTATCAGTATAAGCCAAGCTTCGGAATACAGTTTTCCTTTCCTTTTGGAAGATTAGTTGTATTGGAAGCCTTTCCATTTACCAAGTTTTTTGCCACGGTTGAGTTATATCTGAGAGATTTAAAAGTCTTTCGACATTTTTAACCTCCACCTGTTTCCGACAATCTGTGGAGTGAATAAAGAGTTCGCCGCACGGACTTCATTTGGATCCTTGATCGATAGTAAGATGTCTTGGACCCTACGGCTTTGTAAGAAGGCTCACAATCTTCTTTCTTTTACGTTGAATTCTCCTTTTACTATCGTGTAAAAAGTTGCATCGAAATCTCATAATTTATTAAGAGCAGTTTCTTTTCTCTGTCGTTTAATAGTCGGGACGAAGAAATTATCGCCAATTACTATCACACTCTGTCAATAATCTCCCTGTGATAAGAGTTTTATTTTTCTTTTTAGTCCTTATAGTTAACGGGACATCATGGTTGAATGATCTTTGAAGGATTTCTTTATCGGCTATCTTAGTCTACGTGAATATCTCATGTTGGCGATATCAAGCTAATATCATCTGAGATACCGAACCTATGTAACATTTTAAGAGTGAACGTGGGTCCATGATATTTACTCTTACTGCGCAGGTGCTTTTTACTTTCCGTTTGTTATGTTATGTGTATTATAACTATTAAACTATAAAAGCTCTTCGAATGGGAATTTCTCCCACCGCTCAGGTGCCTCTGGAGTCATCGTGACAATCACTTAAATGCGTAAGTTGGTACGTCACAGCAATTAGAGCAACGATGCATAACATGGTGAACAATTTTTTTAATTATAAAATTATCTGCCTGTGTAGTATTCAACCAGGAGGTCAGCTTACACCTTAAACATTCCACGATCGGCTACAAAATATTTTGGAGAGTGGATGAGGCTTAAGAAGTAAGATGAGGATTGATGTAGTTTTTCCTTGTTTTCCTCAGTAAGCTAGAATGCCATAAATGGAGCGGGTCCTCGAATGTATGTACAGTAAAATGACCATAAGAATAATAATTTTTATAGCATTCAACAAGGAGTGATTCCCATTACTTCATGCCTCAGTAACTGCTATATTATCACAGCATTGAAAAACTAATTATAGTTTGATTGAGAATAATAAGTGTCAATCTCGTCCTTAAATAAAGACGTTTTATTATTATTATTATTATGAAAAGGCTGGGACAAAAGGAAAGAAGACAGTTATCTCTTTTCTTCGCCAAAAAACAAATAAAAATATTCTTTCCTTCAAGACGTGGCAGAAGGAAATAATAATATGATAAGAATAAGGAAAAGATGGTAAACTAAAATGGAGCTAGTAAAATTTTGTCATGGTAATTGTGAAATTTAAAAAGTGGAACTTTGAGGCCGAATATTATTCATGTTCAACCGTGAAGTTTGCAGAAAGAAATGTTCGTTTTGAAAATTATCTATCGTAGTTTTTTCTCCGATTTGTTTAATTGCCAATATTTCTCGTAAATATATCAAGTATTTACTGCCCGAGTTTTAACAGTGCTTAGTGCGTCTTTCACCTTTTGGTTTTGCATAGAGGATTAAGATAGAAAATGTATCGATAATCCAGTAACGTCTCAGTTTTGCTCACGGCTGTGATAATATGAAAATTACTGAGGTATGAGTGACGTTAAATGATTTAATTCATTTTGGACTCTCCTTATGGAATACTGTGCGAAGTTTTGTATCAATTAGACTCTTTGTGGGATTATCGTGCTGGTCTCACATGGCTCCACTTACTGGTTCATTGAGGAAAGCTAAGGCGAAATACCTCACTCCTCATCTTTCCGAGTAAGGTAAATTCCCTCTCCAGGGAACCTCATACCCCTCCTAATGGGAGGAGGTATGACGTTCAAATTGACCTCCAGATTGAATATTATAGAGATATCCTAAACGAGAGGCAGGCGAAGTATGAGTTTGGATTCCAAGATAATGGACATTTTTCTCGAAAGGGAAACGTTGGCGAATTTCTTCATGCTACTCGGCAAGTTTCGCACTGCTTAAGAGCTCTCCCACCATCTCAAAGCCATTTAAGTCTAACGGTGCGAGGATGACGAAGGAGATAGCCGTAAAGCTGCTGGAAGACCTTGAAGCTCGAATTGTACGACGTTAATTTCTTAACTCCATTAAAATCTCGGCTCTCATTTGAAAATTTTTCGTTTTCGCTCTCGAATTCGATTCCAAATGGGTCACTCTCCTCGGTACCTGTTCTTGGTGGTTGCGGTAATGCATCACTTGAAAAAACAACCCGCCCATAGTCTTGCTTATTTTCTACTTGCAGTAACAATGGCTCGGGGATGTCCACCGACTAGAATAACCTCGTTGATCGTGCTCCTGGTAGCATTTTCTGTCCGTTGGTCGCTTCTGGCGAAATCTGTGAACTCAAGGCGGAAAGTGTTGCCATTAATCGGGAAATTCTGTACTTCGATGGAATGCTCTGACTTCTCAACTGCAGAAGATGTTCCCATGTTGGTACATAACAAAACATACTGTTCTGATGGAGAAGATTTTATAGATCTCATGAGTTGTTCGTAAATTTAACTTTCAATGAAGTTAAAAAACACTATAAAAAACGAGTATTACGCATCTTGTTTGGATCGTACGTGCCGTAATATGTTTTCCTAGACGAAGGGATCAGGTCGAGGTCCCCTCCAGTAATTGTCTAAAAATTCGATTTTTTCATAAAGTACATAAATATACATCCCAAAGAAATCCCTACGGCAAGAAAAAAAGAACGTTTTGAATTGCAATACGTAGTATTTCTATAATTTACTATAAATGTTTGATAGACTTTTTTGCATTATATATTTACACAAGCAATGTAATATATTCTATAAACATATTACACGGATTTGCTCAACAAATACAGAATTCTTTTCTGAGCCGAAAAACCGGATTAATTTGTTGTTGGGAAATTTTAGCTCAGTCTTATTGAGGCCCCGCGTTTGGTTATGGCCCTAAGCTAGCGCCTAATAACGAATCCGTCCGTGGATGGACCAGTATTTCACTCTCTCTTACAAATTATTTCGATGACGATTAAAGTAGGGAATATAAATGCAAAAATAAGTATTCATTTTCAATTTCTACGGCTTTTTCATTCAACAGAATTTTCGGCTTCATTTAAATATAGCTTTATCAGATTCTTGTCTTTGATAACGTTGTATCAAAGTTGAAATTATGCAGCCATGATTTACTGCGTCCCTTCCATAAACGTTGCGGAACAGATTCATAGTCGAATTGCCTATGGTGCGGTGCACCTTCCCAGACGCCGGCTAGTTGGGCGCCGACTCGCATTTCTCTTCACGTAATACCAAAAACAGAATTTCAGCAATCAATCGCCGTCAATAAAACGTCTTGCACTCGGGCGCCAAGTGTTATGGCTATTTAGATGGGATATAGGGAGAAATAAATCTGATACCGCGAGTGTAGTCATTCGTGGAAGGGGGTCGGAATGAGTGGCACCGTACGAATCGATTTCACCCCTTATTTGGTTTGTATTGTAAACTTAGGAATGTGACGAAGAAGGAAATTACAGTCATTTAACTGCGAGGAGTCTGTAATAATGCACTGCCTAAGGGGCGAATTGTGATCTCGAGTAGGTGTATGCATGTTCTTACATCGTATCTTGTTAAGTGGAGTATTAGTTCTCAGGAGTGTGATAATATGAAAATTACTGAGGAGTGAGCGATTTTAAATAGTAGCTTCCTTACGGTTTCCTTGTATTGAATGCTGTGCAAAGGTTGTCGTGTGGACGTTCACAACTCATAGTACTCTGGCTCATACAGGAAAGGAATAGCATTCGAGAGACCTCGTTCCTCATTTTGCCTTGTAAGCCTCATCCCCCCTATAAAACTTTTAATGGCTAACGGTCGAGGGATCAAAGTTCGGACCGGCCTTCGGGCTGAGTACTTTACAGATAGGTATCAGAATCTGCTCGATTTATTCGACCTTGTAGTTTATCCAAGTTGTAGAATGATAAAGATTTCGACTGATTAAAGCTCTTCGGCTCTAATTGGCCTAAGACGACAGTTAATGATTTTTTTCTGTCGTTGGACCTATTCTTCGTGTCTTTCAGTTTATTATCCCGGAGCTTGGTTGGATTGTCGTCTCCTCCAGCAGTATTAGGATTAAGGTAGTTTTTCTTCTTTTCTTCAAAGAGGCGGAATGATTGAAAACGTTAACAGAATTGTAACTTAAGTGAAGCGTATATATTTTTTCATAGCATTCAATAGACTCTTACCCAAAATCAGTGTACTTTTTCAGACTCATTGATATCTCAGCATCTTTCGTTAACACTTTTGTGACTGATATGAATTCATTTTTCTCAGTCCTGTATCGAAAAAATAAAAAATATTTCATAAATGAAGATATAGAAGCGGGAACTCTGACCTTCGTTGGCCTAAATTGGAGGCGAAGTGTTGGGCAGGAGTCCTTAAACTGCTGCCCACCTAAGTATCGTATGTGGCCCGCGAACGCATCGCCCACTTTTCACTGCTGCGCTCGTGATAATCTCATAATTTTATCTTATTTCAGCAATGTTTTAAAATTTAAATATTTGCGTTCTCAGTGTTCCCACGGATGTTAATTCCTCCAATCTTTTCTCCCTTTTTATAAGTATAATCATAGAAAATGTTTTTCCTTGGGTTTCAGCCGCACGGCTCTTCCGTGTTTAGTAATTTACTTTTCCTTAAAACAAACTGTTAGATTTGACTTTCTGGAGACTTCTTGTACACAGCCAGCCCATCTTCTACTTAATTTTTTTATAATTTAAGTTAGATATTAAGAAAATATATCACAAAATTTATTTCAGGGTACTTCACCGTTCGTTTTACATTATGCAGCCGTTAGAGATTTACTCAGTTTCTTCTTCTCGTGGTTTATATTAGCAGTAGAATATTCTCGACGCTGCATAGAGGTTTAGTTATAACCAACATTTTCAGGTTTCAATTGCTGCAGATCGAGGGTTATGTAAAAACGCAGTAATTACTCATAAATTTCCGGTCATGTTGTCCGGAGTGAAGAGAACTCTCAGCATTCATCCATTAAATTCAATTATCCAATTCCAAAAATCCAATTATTAAAAATAAAAGCACGGGAGAGTAAAATTAAAACTGTAAATCTTCGAAATATAATGCAAATTCGTAAGGAGATGTAATGATTTAGAAAGTTGCTTAGGTGTTATTTATGGGTCTGATTTCTTCCCAATGTTGGATTCGTTTGATTTGTGTGTATCCATCAGGCAGAGGATGAAAGTAATTATTTGAGATGTGTCCATTGCGGAAAAAAAATCATGGAATGCCTTGCTACTTCCGTGGACCCTTGAAAAAGTTTAGAATGAAAATAACAGGGCCGTCACTCGGCGAGACTGATTGTTTCCATACCTGTTTACCGCTAGAATGTCATATGCTATGAATGGCAAGAGGTTCGTATCTCAGCCATTCCGTCTACACCCACTTAGCATGCGGGTATATTGTGGTGGAGTTAATCATGTATTCGAAGATCGGAAATTTATTTTAATGCGGATATTTTTCATGCTGGGAACCATCGGTCAAGTGTCAGTTGTGCGAAACTTTCCGGTCGACTGACGATTGACTCGGAATTTCAGCGGTACGTTTCCATTGATCACGTATGAGATATGCCTTATAGGCTCATTTGTTGAAGTGAGCGATCTTGCTGAATCTCGTGATGAAAATGCTTTCGGAAATTTGCCAAGTATCCGTCGAGAGCTTAAATAAAGTTACATTTGTCGTAAATGTCCGCTGTATTTACACAAGTAAATGAGATACTACAGTGAGACTTGTCTATGGCGGAATTATGGTGCATGTAAAATGTTTTCCGTTATGGTCAGTTTTCCGTAATACACAGGTTCGAAGTACAGTCAAACCTTGGATTGCAAGCATAATTCGTTCCGGAAACGTATTCGCATATCAAAGCGATTTCCTTGTAAGAAATAATGAAACTCAGATGATCACGATTTGTTACAAAACCTAAAAGTAATCATATATATAATATAATTAGGGAAGCAGTAATCTCGTGACACTCGGGGTGAAAAACAGCGTATACGTACTCCATGTATTTCTCGCATTGTAAGACCTCGCTCGTATATGAGGTTAAAATTTATTGAAACTTTTTGTTTGTCTTGCAAAACACTCGCAAACCAAGTTACTCTCAGACCGAGATTTGACTGTACTGGATAGGGATTGATATCCCGCAGTTCAGGACAGAGAAATTTTCCCGTGAAGTTTCCGCTATAGACAAGTTTCACTGTATACTGACTGGAAATTTAAATCATCGATATAGCTACAAAACATGTTTCCTTTCACAAATTTTCGTATTATTATTCGTAAAATGGTATTATTTATGTATTAAATAATCGATCATTTTCTAAAAGTAAGAATGTGTCTCGCTTTAAGAGTTTTCGGGAAGAAATAATGTTTATTTATATTTTATTAACTTTGTAGGTAATATTGATGTATCATCTCGTTCAACGGAGATGACTGTTAAGGTTTTAACCGTTTGGTGTTGATTGAAGTTAAATTAATATTGACGGCTTTATAAGGCGAATTTGAGTCTTAAGATTTAGCTTTTTCAAGTCAGGATCACGATCAACCATGCTCTAACCAGGATTCGAACCCGGGACCCCAAAGCTGGAGTCCCGGGTATGTTTATTATATAAGTAACTAGCTGTAGTGCCCGTTGATTCTCAACGGGGAAAATATATGTCAATTTAATACGATATACTTATTTGTATCCCAGATTATTGAAAACAAAAATTTTCTAATCAAAGTTCAAGGCGGAAATCTACAATCAACAAAAAAATGTGAATCATTATGGAATTTCCCTCTTATTATTAACATGTCTTAAAGTAATGTGTAAGTTTGCAGGATTTTCAACTTTAGATTCTGGTAACTTTAATCGTATAATTGTCAAGAGTCCGAAATGATAAATAAAAAGTTACTCCTCCATCTCCACTAATTTTTTACGGTGCTATGCATGTTTGTTGCCCCTGTAATTCATCATTATAAATTGTTCTTGACTGATATAATTAAAATCTCTGAACATTTTCATCCTCTTCATATCGTCATTTGCTTCTATATGGGCTTAAAAACACATGTATTCTTACGGGAAAATGCTTGAACTCAGAATCAACAATCGCATTGGTCGTCAGGGGAACGGGTTGTTTACAATCTCAAAATTTCACAAAATATTCGCAGATTTTCTCTAAATTCTTGCAATTTCAAAACGAAAGCTTTATTTTATGACATTAATAAGAATCTGTATTCAATTTCCCTTCTTTTGGTACTTATTTTGGTTTTATACGACTATTCCTTCTAATTTAATTTTGCAAAAGAAATAAAGTCTGCAACCGATAAAATCGAACTTTACATGTATTTCTTATGGAAATCTATCTGTACGATCTTGGTTGAAACCCAGATAATTTTGCGAATGAAAAGTTGACAGTACTTCCTTCCGGCTCACGGAGAACACGTACGCAAAGTTTGTTGCAAATCTGACAAACGGTGTGGACTCCAATCGCGAACAAACAAACACACAAACCCACAGAATTTCTGCTTTATATATATAGATAGATGATGTGGATTTTATAATAAATAAGTACATTATATTGCTTTTGTGACTTCAGCAACTTCCCTAACAAATTCCCCGAATTCCAGATCGTTCTGGTCCGAGTATCTCGGTGAAGAGGAAAATTCTCATTAGCGAGTGATAAATTGTATTTCATCTTTGTTTTGTCATTGTTCGTTTCGCCGGCAGTAAGGCTTAGAAGTGAAGGAAGGAAGGTCTTGTACAAGAGTACGATTTAAACGACTGACTCCATTTAATGTATTTCGCGTTATTGAGACGTGTAGACAGTGATTTGCGCATCGGGCGGTCAAGGTAGCTCTCAGGTTACGCAAACCCCGGTTGAAATTACTCCCGTTGAATTATTGCCCCGCTGCCCGTTTCAGCAATATCCGGATGTAGTTGTAGAGGTGATTAGTCTTGTTTTGCCTTTAAGTATCTCTGGGTAATTATCTGGAATCGCGTTAGAGATATCCATCTTGGCGTTTATTTCGTTCTCAGCTTCGTTTGGTTTCTAAACGTGAAATGTATGTTTTTATGTTTCCAGTAAGTGCAGAACGCTTTATTATTTCGCCTCTGGTGTTACTCTCAATTAAATGGTTTTAAGATAGGGATAACATTTGTGATACCGGGAGAAGGGGGCATAAAATATGTGGCCCAAATAAGGAGTGACTCGCACTTTTGTCTGGCGATCTCGATGAAGGTTAATTTGGTGGCTCAGGAGGTTAAACTGTACGCACCGGGATTTGCGTGAATAGGTCTCAGTTTCAAAGCAATAATTGATTGAAAAATTGTAATCGAAGTCAAGGCAAGCCCGCAACACAGCCGTAAAATCCGAATGAGTTGGGAGATCCCCCGCTTTTATCCTGTATTTTTAATCTCATTTTTATTTCCCTTTTCTACGGTTTACTTTTTCTCGTTGGACGCAAAGGCAATACTTCCATTTTCGTCCCTAATATTCAATCGATTAACCTAATTTCACCCAAATAAACTTTCATGACAGGGAGAGTCACTAAATGTATACTTAAGGACAGAAATATCGGTAATGATTAGGTATGTAAACTGTTTCGTTGAATTAGGGAACCTCTTGAACTCGGTAGCAGTTCCACAAAAAGAAACATCACATGCGCTATGTTTAATTAAGGTAATCTTAACGATTTTTAATGTTAGGAAGCACGGAGAACACTGGTATTATTTTGTTGATGAATGTCAAGAAACCAGAACAAAACTTGCTGCGTAGTTTTATTTTTTTTTACCTATATCACTGCAAGTAGGTGCATGACCTGGTGGCAGTGGGTATGGTGTTGAAAGATATTACATTACATTCTTAAAATATTATGAAATAAGAATTTGAGGGTCTCCATTCCCGGGTTATGGTACCCCTTGCACTGAATTAAATTTTTAAAATACAGCGAAATCTAGACTATTGATGCGAGTTAGTGATGGGAATCAGATACGCGAATAATCGGTAAACACGGATAATACAAACTTATTCTTTTATTTCTTATCATTTTCATTGTTTACGTAAACAGACAATTTATTATTATTTGCGCTCATAGTCCGTTATTTTCGATTGCTTCGTGGACTCGTTAAGAGTCTTCCCTCATTCAACCGCGGATCTCCTTAGTGGCGATAATATCATCGTCTTCTCACTGCTCCATAGAAAAGTTCTTGCGTAAGTCTCGAAGAAGAGTAAATAATTATGTACGGATTATCTGCAAACCGAATAATCCGCCCATGGATAATCGGGAATTAACTGTACACCTTTTGGAAAATCTTGAATGAGGTAGAAAATTACTTCATTATGGTAGATCGTACATAATTAAAAACTTAACAAAAATACTACTAATTTAATATGGATCATGCAGAGTGTGCGATATGTATTCGCTTACAAACACCGTACTTGGATAAGGTGGTATATGATGATAATGGTTTTAACAAAGTGAACTGTTACGACTCGAAATGATACTTTTATACTCCTACTTCTCTCATTGAGCGGCATAGCTTAACAACTCATTATTCTCAAGGTGTATGTAGTATAATCCTCGCTATAAATGCCTTAAAAATCAATTCTGATTTATAAGGAAAAGAATAAAGGGGAATTTTCACGTAAATGCGTGTTTCTAGGAAGATTCAAACGAAAAACAGACGTGAAAAAACTATGGAGAGACCAGAACTCGAACTGGTGTCTTTTACTCTCCGAGCGGATACTTTGTCCAATCAAGTCATCAAGCCTGAACCTTCTCTAATGCCGTTTTGATGCCTTGATTGTCGATAGCTTAATTGGGCAATGCATCCGCCCGGAAACTGGAAGATACCTTTTTCGAGCCCTCGTCCCGTCAGACTTTTGTCCGTTTTTCCTTGGTATATTCTGATGTGTTTAGTAGTCAATTTTAAGTAAATCTTATCTATGCAATTATATTTTGGCGTTTCTGACGTGCAATGTAGAATTAGGCGTATTGATTAAATATCTTTAGTTTAATTTAAAAAAGGTATACTTGCTGTTCTGATTAAAAGGATTCTTGCCGCTTCTAACAATTTTCCTGATAACGCCCGGAAATCGGTAGAATAAAATAAGACATAGGGAAACCACAAAAATTGGTAACCCTTAAGCGATTTTTCAGCGATTAAAGTTATCTTTTCATTACGATGTCTGCTCTAAGGTGGGCTTTTCTCGAAATTTTTCATTTTCACGCTCACTTACTCATCGCTTCATTGTGGCTCCACGTGGAAACCGAAGCTCCAATCAGATTTCGTTTCAGTTATATTTCCGGTGATGGCGGTCACTTGACTGTTTTAATGCGCATCTGGCTTACACGTCTCGGATGAGGAGTCGTGCACTAGAGCCAGTGTCTTCGCTGTGAAGCGTAATGGAGATTCCGAGTCCAAGTCTTGCTCCCCTGGAATTCGTGCGGAATGTCTGCACGAGCTGCGCCTCTTATCGGGTGCATCTTTTATTCTTGTCCTCCCTTTACAAACGCCGTGAATTTTTATCAGGTCTGTATCAAAATACAATTGGCCCTAATGAGGGAATGCCCATCAATGGTCGATGAATTTTCGCAGAAGCATTCGAAAATCAGACGATTGTCCCGGATTAGGCGGGACCGTCACGAAATTTTGATGTTAGGTCTAGCTTAGTGATGATTCCCGGAAATGCAACTCATTGGAACGATTTTATCCTCCTGTTTTCGCTAAGCTATATCCCTTATCAATGTCAACCATAATCTATTGCACTTTAGATTGAACACCCTATCGTTGGGCAATAGGTTTTACATGATATCGCAAGGGAATCTGAACGAGTGATTACTAATACCAGTGTTCTGATTTTATACCCCCGCCATCGACATCGTAAGGTGTACAAATTATCGATGTCTTTCCTTTGGAAGACACGCAAACGTTTGCAATAGTAAACAAATAGAAGTAAATGTTTTTAATTTGAGTTGCGATAAGTTGCATACCCACATGATATACGTTATCCATATTATATAAGTTATCCTTATTATTTCGACGCTTGTTTATCATATATATTATATTAAGGATGTCTTTCTCTTTACAAATTAGACCCAATGAGAAATGCATCAAGTCGCATGGGTAAGATATTACCGAAATCACAGTTGTAACAATTTTGGCCTATGTATATATGATAATTTTAAGAAATTCCAAAATAAATTGTTCGGTTCTGGCTTCAAAAGATCTGCTGCTTTAGATAAAACGTACATTTGATCGTTACTTCCGCTGAGCTCTTAAGAAGGTAACTGATTAAGGTTGCTTAGGGATGCTGGAATTATGCATCCCCTGCCATACGCCAATGGCGGTTTGCGGTGTAGTTATGTAAATGTAAATGAGAAGGAGAGAGTTGGAGGCCATTCAAGTCAAGTCCTAAGGTCAAGTTCACCGCTAGACTATATCATTCCAATGCTAGTGAACTATTCTTTCCGCAGTTGGCAAAGTACCTAGCCTTCCTGCTACAAAGACCTGTGGATGAAATCTTTTCATTGTCTACCGCTGCGGTACTTATGTGTGGTCCACTGGTAAGATTAGGCCCGATCTTAATCAGGCTCGCAAATAACTTCGCTCCGGAAGTTGTAAAAATTGACTGCCCGTTACGGTACGTTATGAATTACTAACATTTTTAGATTTCCTTAACGTATGAATTATACATCTCTTAAGCGGCGACATATGCTCTGAACATTTTATTTTTTAACAATAAAGTATCCAAAAGGACCAAATTATTATTGTACAATGCCTTAGTCAGGTCTATTTTTACATACGCTTGCCCAGCCTGGCTTTATACTAGCAAATATCTATCAAACAAAATCGCCAATTTCGAAAAAAGAATCCTTAAACGCACATTGGGAATCCCAAAATTGACCAGGAGTGAGGATCTTTACAATTACTTAAAAATGAAACCAATAATTGGCACAATGAAGGAAAGAACTAGGAAATTTAGCGAGAAACTGACATACGTCCCTTCAGTAATCTTTAGTGAACTTTGGAATCATAATAATTCGTTTAAAAGAATAAAGTATAGAAGACCTAGGGACGCGATTTAGTTTTTAGTTTTTATGCATTTTTGGTTCTAGATGTATCGTTTTTACTAACATGACAATTCCTCTTTGGATTCTATAGTTAAGAATGTGACGTTTTAACACGTTAAGCCCTGACTATCACGTGGATAAAGTCCCGAATGGACTGGGTGCCACGTCCCTAGTATCTTTTAGGAGCGACGACAGCTGAGCTAACGTATGAATTATACATCTCTTTCATTTTTAAATTAAGCGTTTTGTCAATAACTGTTCAATAATCAAGTCCAGGGGCGAATTTTATCAATGAGAACCCTTTGGTGCTAGGATCATTTTGAGACCCCACCAAGTTATTATTCAGTATAAGAAAACAGTCAAAACGTCTCTTTTTGCCCTCCTTAAAGCCGACGTCATGAGCGCTTAGTGCGCATAATGTCCCTTATCAGGTAATGCTTTCCGAAAAATACAATAAAAAGTATGTTAATGGATAGTCAAATAATGGTGGAACACCCTGCAACCCCGCTAAAAATTACATTAAGTCACCTTATAAAATGTTATTATGAATTTTGGAATGCCGCCATGTCTGGTGAAAGTATTTTCAAGATTACTTGTTGTTTTAAACCGACACGAACAATCTATATTACGACAATAAACTTAATTTCTAATTGGTCCTCCCCTAGTTACGCAGATATAAATATTTAATACTTTCTGGTATTTTATTGGTAGCAATTTTTTTCGTTGTATAGAAAACGAGAGTAATCAGTAAATTGGTTGGTAAAGAGCAATCACAAATGTAAACTGATAGATACATCTTTCAATCTACAGCTACTCGTTGATTATGGATTATTTCGAGAGTTAATTCGTTTACAGTTATTTTCGCGTTTCAGTTGATTTGATTCTGAAGGCATTCACGCTCTTTCTGTCCCTCTACCTTAATCATTTCATCAACTTACGGCTTCCTCAAAACCCGTCAATTATCCTCTTGAAAACACTATTGAAATCCTTTTTTTGCGCTGTTTTCATTTATTCGAAACTGTAACAGTCTGTATTTACCTTCACTTGACTTTCGTTCATTTCCACTTTCGAATCGCCCTTAATAACAGATTCGTTTTCGAAATATTCACTCTCGTAATTAACTGTTTCACCATGATATCCAATTTTTCCCTTTTCTTTAAAGGGGTTTCTCTCGAGTGATGACAGACTGTTTGTTTTTTCTCGTTAGTCCAACCTTACTTAGTAAAGCATCCAAACTTTTCAGTGTAACATAGATGGATATTATCTGAATCATTTTGATGCTATCAGCATCATTCCTTTTGAACGCATCGGATAATATGTATCCCGGTCACAAGCTTCGCGGTTTTGGAACGCTTTGAAAATTTGCTGTCGATTCACCGTAGCGCGTTCTAATAAAAAATCAGTGTACATTCTGAATACACAATCGGAAGATAAGATTTTATACTGAATACTTGGTTTTGACACTATTTCTACGAAATCTGATGGTGGATCAAAATCGGGCTAATAATGGGAAAGCAATCAATCGAGGAATCGCACTTAAATTGTAATTCATCGCTGTATTCTGAGCTAATCAGCATTTGAAAGTAATTCTAACGGTTGTATTAATTTTCATTTTATTCAACGATCGCAAATTTATAAAAGTTTGTTGAAAATGGCGTCCTGATTCTTCTCTTTCGAATTTATCTCATTGCTACGTAAAATTTGCATCATACCTACGAAATATGACGCATTTTCCGTCAAAGTTCAATGTCGCAGACTAGTCATAACTCACAGATCACCGAATATATGGGTAACTTTGTTGCAATATTGATATTTCTTGTTTCGAAGGTCGTGCGAGAATGATTTTATCGGGTCATGTTTTCAGCGACTTATCGGAAGAAATGATAAACCCTCGAGAATGGAAACTTTCAGGGAAGTACATTGCAAAAAAGATAGCTTAATCTACGGAACCGTTGACGCTAGGATTTTTGCTTTGACGACTCTGGTATGCAGGATATTTTTTTGACATTCTTTGAACTATGACGTCTAAAAATTTTTTCTTATTGCCACTTATCTCCATTATATTTATCACCCTCACTTAGATAATATGTCTTTAAATCACTTTCTATGAAAACTTATTACCTCATCAATAATTTCTCCGAGGATAATGTGTGTTGTTCATAAACTGCACCATTAGCCCTTTCGTGTGTTGGTTGTTTCTTATCGAGACTTGGAAGCACTTCGCTGTGCATAATGCTTTCAAGGATTGTGTTGCATTCCATGCATTTCTTTTTTTGGCTCATAGCTCCGAAGAAGTTAAAGTGCCATTAAAAACAAAGATATATTTGAAAAGCACTTTGCTTCTGCCTGCTCATCGTTTCTCCGCGATTAGATATTGAGTGCACAAGTATTACTGTAAGGACATGCAGTGAGCGAAGCTTGATGAAGATACGGAATTGTCAATAAGTGATTTAACAACGAACGCCGGCTTACGGGTCTATTTGTTGCTGTTTAAATTCTCTTTAGGAATGAAAAAGTGCCTTGTGTTCGTTGTCGCAGTGATTACAGCCCTCTTTTTAGATATTATTTTCGTTTCGTTCTCGCCGATTTTTCGTTACCTCTATATTCACTGAGAGAAATTTTCAAGAATGACTCTTCAGTAACGTTCCCAAAACTTCCCCTTTGATTATTATTTGACGACTCAGTTCAGCTACGGTTTCCAACTAGTCCTTCTTGCTGGTAAAGCTTACTTCGTTATGTTCTAAAGACGTATTCCTTCTGTAAAATGTTTGGATATTGTCAGATTTATTTGCGTGTTTAACTTTTTTTTCTCCCATCGTATATGTATGTACGATTTTTTCCCTTTTTTCTTTGTTCGGTGTTGTGTATATACATTATACAAGTCCACGAGGCTATGATTCTAGAAAAATTGATACTCACCTCATTTAGGCATAAAATAGATCACAGCAACTAAAATAACTGCTAATCTAAAATTAGGTATGTGTATGTGATAGGAAATCGCTCAAAATATATGGCCATTTTAAGGGTTAAGTAATCATAGCATAGACTAGATATTTATGCGTTACTAGTAATCCTTTTTCTATTGATGATTTATAGAAACGTGAGTTTTCCGAAGGCTTTAGCTGAAAACGGAATTTCGTAGAATGAAGTTATGTACTTGCAATAAATTCTGAGATATTTTTATTAGCTTAGCTCACCAATAACAGTAAATCTTACATTAGTACATTCGTTATTTTATTAGCTTTTTATAAACAGTTTTTGGCCACTGTAAAATGCGATTCTAAATTGACTTCTGTATTTATTATTAATCGTGTAAGACTTCTCTCAAGATAATTCTTCTCAATTACCATTTTCTTACGAAGAAGATAACAAGAGCATTATTTTTCGATTTAGTTTATATCGCGTTCAAGAATTGATTGGTAACCTTCGTAGTGAGTAATTAAATTATTCATTATTCATGCGATTTTCTTATGATAATAACCTTAATTATGAGAGTTAATCTAATTTTAAATTTATTTCTTTTATGATGACAAATTGATTAGGTAGCAGTAATTTGCCCTTTCTTTGAAAATGGTCTCTTACTTACTATCTCCTACTTACTTAGTAATCTTTTGAAGAAAAAGGCATGTGTGGGGAAATACTGTAATACCCAGAAGGCGGTTCTTTTTCTAGTAATTCTCACTTTACTTTGTACGTTCGACTTTTTATGAAAGAGCATATACCTTCAGTAAGGATAATAAAACAATTATGACGAATTTGAATGTTGTGCATCATGACTGTAGATTTAGATTGCGTTAAGTAGGATTTTGGTTAAATCGTGGTAAGATTACAGCATTTCGTAAGTTCTCGGAACACTTCAGCAGCAACAGCTTTCGTCATTCACATCATCTTCATCTAAGCCTCGGCGGCGTAGATGAAGATTCTATCATGAAGTCGTCTTTCGTTTATAACGTGTAGTTTTTTCTATCTTCAGAACTCTTGCTTTTTGGACTTACCTTTGGATCGCTTACTTTCCTTGATTCTAACCTTTTTGGGAAAGACCTTCGAGTTCTTCTAATCACCGACGTATTTCATTATTGACTGATTCAATAGTTTAACTATAGGTCCTGGCAATGTCTTACACCTTTTTGAAATATTTTATTTCAGGTATACTAAGAGTCCTGCCTTATCTCTAAACTAAAATATGTATTGATTCTACGTTGGCCTATCTTGGGAAATTTAACCAAGATTTGGCATAGACTAGAGCAAATAACGTTGACCACATCCTGCGGTTCTCTTCTTGCGATGCCTAGTCAGTTGCTTTCTCTCCTTCGGTCTGTCTTCTTGAAAATCAATTAGCAGTCCTCCTAACGTGCCTCAGTTTTCACTCGAATGTTTATAAACAAAGTTTATATTTCCAAAGGATCTGTAGGCTTCTTTAAAGAAAAGTTCATTCTGTTTTTCTTCTCTCGCCGGGAGTTTTCTCTCCCTTTCTCCCTCCCTTTCTCGCCCTTGAGTTTTTGCGTTGTCCTCCCACTTTCTTCTATGTTGTTGCTCTTTATCTGCGCATCTGCATCAAACCTTGCCTTGCATTTGGCATCACCTACCGGAAGACCGGGTAATTTTGGTCGAGTTAGTAACCAAGACGTACAAAGGGTCCCTCGGGTACACGCGTGGACAAGTGCTTTTATGTATGTTTTAGGCTCTCATTACGGTTAACCCCTGAGGTCAGCGCGCAGCAAGTCTTATCTCTCGCAGTCCCCCTCTTCTCTCACTGTCGCAATGGACTGGAATAAGAGTTCCAATGTAACCATTCGCAACAAACGATCAATCCGTGCTTGCGCTTCCGCCACGTCCATCTTGTTCTCCGCCCCGTTTCCCGCCCTATCTTTCTGCTCGTTCTCGATTTTTTGTCGGTCGATTTGTGTGGTGGATTCCAAATCTTCTCCGTTGCCGGTTTTTCGGCTTTCCTCGTCTAATGACATGACTCTTTTACCAAGGGTCTCGCTGGATGGATGCCCTCTTGGAACCCTTGCTACACGCGGCAGGCGCCGGTCGAGTTCCAGATATGGCGGCAGGTAAATGGGGCTTGTCCGAACGACGAAAGGAAATACAGGCATTTTATCGCTACAACTGTGTAGAATAGGCGTTTCATGCGACGGATTCTTCGTATCGATGCGGAGGATACTTTTCTGTTCTAGTAGAAGAAATTCGCTATCGCGTTGAATTTTTCATTTGTATGTAACAAAGTTCTTTACGTCCCTTCATCTTCGTTACTACTGTCTATGCTCATTGATTTTTATTAAGTTTTTTATGTTATTTTCCTCTCTCTTTGCTCTCTGTCTGGTCTCAGCATTTTGAAATTTGTGTCAGCGGCCGCCTCTTTCGCTTTGAGTTTATTGACAAACTGTTGTGTCTCGCAAAATTCCAGAATCTCTGTTAATTTACGTGATGCTTTCCAATGTTTTCGCTCGTTTGCATTCTACGTAAAGGCTCTTTGATTCATCCTCTACTTGGAGAACTGCAAGAGAAGATTCTTAAATCCTGTTATCCTACATTCTTCCTTTTCTCGTATCATTTGACTATTTTCTCTTTAGATTTCTCCTTCAATTACTATAGCTGTTGTGTAGTTTGCGTAAGTAATTTTTTTCGTAACAATTTATTACTCAAAATAAATTACTAACTTTCGTGGTGGACTCTGAAATTCAAACTCTTGTAAAGACGTAAGTGGTTGCAGAAAATTGCCTTATGTTTCATTCTTCCTGTATTCTTTGTGAAAATGTGCCTTCATTTACACATCGGTTAATTTGTGTGAAATATATTGAGTGTTAAAAACTTATCTTACTATTAAGAAATCGATCAATTACTGTGAATAGAATAGAAAGGAAAATGCCGCTATTTGTTTAGAAATGTTTAAGGAATTTGCTCCTCTTCAAGTTCAAGTCATGATCTTTTTCCGTAGCCCTTAGGTTTTTCCCTGATAAATAAAATATTTACTGAAAAAGCTCTCTGTTTTTCTTTTATGATTTATTAATCACAACCTAATGATCGAGGAAAAGAGTGACTTAAAGTTGAAAAGTAAGTATTTATATCATTATTATATCATTGCTAGGAATTCTTAATGGTATTGCAACTAGCCAGACCGTTGCCTAATAATCTTATGTCATGGTTTGATGCACATCAGCCATTTAAGTAAAAAATTGTTGGTTCAATAAAATCAAGGCGACAATGAAAATATTTGAAGAATTTCATTGTTTTCAAAATAACAGAAATTGATCTGCTATTTAAAGAATCTGTGGAATTCCTATAATCTGAATTGTACTCATTGATATTAACAATTAATATGACTGTTTTAAGTGATCTTGAATTCATCATTCTGAAGTCAGTTTTATTTAATTTTATAGGATGAGATTAGTTTATGGTATGTGGATTATCATAACTTGTGTTGCAGTTATAAATTTAACTTCAGTATTCATAAAAGTAAAGGAATGAAACAAGGATGTAGGTTGGAAAGCTACCTGAATTAATTGGCAGTTTATTGCAGACTTATTACAGTACTTTTTCATCTGTGGCTGTAATATTTGTGCCATCTTTGTATCTTTCGAAAAGTTTTAGCAGCTCAAGTTTCGTAATGTGCTTGGTTTTAGAAGTTAATATATATAAAAGTAATTTTGACTTTGTTAATAAAAAAATATTCTCTGTGAATTTTGAAGAATAGAATAATTTATGTGAATTTTTCATTTTCAGTTCAAGCCGGGCCATGCGGAACATGGCTGAGAAGATGCGCCGGGACAAGCTCAATAATTATATTGGAGAGCTTGCCACCCTTGTTCCCATGGTTTCATCATCTCCGAGAAGGTTGGACAAGACATCCGTCCTCCGCTTGAGTGCTACTTACATTAGAATACATCGCAGTAAGTTGAATAACTACAATATTCCATCTTCTTGTAGTAAATGACAAGTTAAAATGTTTCAAAGTTTTTCTGATCAGCAGTATTGTTAACTAGAGAATGCCATTATAACACCAACCAAGTAATTTTCCTATACATTTAGGAAATTTTATTAAATATTTTTCTTACTCCAATATAATTAAGTAAATATTCTTTGCAAGTGTTAATTTAAAAATTTAGGCAAGATCGAGGTTTTTCGTCAGTATTTATTTCTATTTGAACTAATAGATAGTTTCATTAAAAATGGTTGTAGAAACTTTGGAAGTTGAATATTTATTTTTTTTGTGGTGAATCGATAATCTTACTATCACTTTTTCCAGCTCTAGTTTCCCAGGATGGCCCACCTCGTCCTTTCCTGCCAATAACATTGAAGGACTTCAATTTTTCGGAGAAAGTTCTTGATGTAAGTTGATGAAAGTTATAGAGAGAACAGTTGAGATTCCCAAATGTCAACAGTTATTTGAAATTTAGAATCTAAAGTTGGATAATGCATAAAAATGAAGAATCTATAAAATTCTTCGAGATGTTACTGTTACTACTTGTTTATTGCAATATGTATCACAAATCAATAACAGACTGCTTTAGCTCATCAATGATAACTTTTTGTGATTCTCAGTTTGTTTCTGTTGCTCAAGAATTTCAAGTTTGACTTGCACAAATTATCGCTTAATAAAAAATAATAGTTGATAAATTTAAATTTTAGGTATTGACTAATATGCATTCAATGCAATTGATTAGCATGAGTCTTAGTAGGAGGGTTGAGTTTTATCCTCTAAGTCGACTGTTGAAGTTTTTGTTAGCACGGATTATGTTTCCTTCCTGATTAAGGTGGAGTACTATTTTATATATTTTTGTCATTACAGGAAATGGATGGCTTTCTTTTTGTGGTTATGTCATCTGGGAAAATTGTCTTCGTCTCTCAGCAAGTGGAGAGACTTCTTGGACATACACAGGTCAGTATCAGCTGCAGACATACCCCATACAAGAATGATATTTATTTGTCGATTTTACCGAAATTAGTTCCAAAATTACTTCTATTCCTAAGTATAAATCTGACATGATAAATAAAGTTTAGGAGTTCATTAATTTAGATTTTGCTTTATAAATACCATAATCACTCAAGTCATACTGCAGTGAAAATTTTGGAAATGAGCCAATTGCAAGCATTTATAGTGTTGATACTTAACTTGAGAAATCTAGGTGAGTCATGAGGATCTGTATTATGTTTTTCCTTGGTTGCTGAGAAATGGTTGAGATTTATTAATTAGTGATAAGTTTAAAATAAATATCATGGATTAGCCATAATATGATGTATCTAGCCATCTATGGTTGGTTTAAATTTAGCCTTACTATTTTAATATTTGAATGGTTTTCTTGTTTTTTGCTTATAATGAAAAGTGCGTACTCACTGTTTTAATTTTTGTCATTAGATACTTTAATATCAAGCAAAAGAGCAAAAATTAGAGGACAAATCATTGATCCATAGATAACCTCTGTAACAGGTTTTATCACATTTTCTAATTTTTATTTCATTAGCTTTTACTTTTATAAAGTAATTTTTCATAAACTTACTACTTTGAATGGAAATGATGTTAGAAACTTCGACAACTATTGTTGTATTGGTACTATTTGTTTGTAGTTATTGTTTCATTTTGAAGAAATACAAAATTATATAGTTAATTAGTGTATTTTTGCTGAAATGTAAATTTATATTTTGAATAATCTTAAATTAATCATTAATGTCTGTTTGGCTTTCAGAATGATCTCCTGGGGCAATCTGTCTATGGTATAACCCATGCTGATGATCACAAATTGTTATCAAGCAACCTTTCCGCTGGAGGAGATGCAGAAGGTATAGCAAACATAGATTTACTTGCTGTTATATGGAAAATAGCCATTGGGATATTTATTCATCAGAGTTTTTTGAATTTTGTCAGCGTCATTTTGTTAGTCCATGCAAGGATACAATATTTTCATTTACTGTGTTCACAATTGGGGCATATATTTTGAAATTCTGTTTGCACTTATAACAATTTTTGATATTTTTATATTTTTATACACAGTTTCTCTAATTTTTGTATGTTTTCCTATTGTATTATCATTTAGGAATGGATATATTTTAAATTGTTGTTGTAAGTTGCTATTTCTGAGAAATAGAGTTACCGTATTTTGAGTAAATAACGTGTATCTCCTGTATGACACTAAATATTTCATGAATATTATCAGTTGCATGATAAAGAATTATAAAGAATGAAAACATTTTACAAATTTTTGCTTTTAGTTTTAAGTGATGCAGAAAAGGCCCTGGGATACATTTTTACTGACATATAAACAAGGAGATAAATGATCTTTAATTGTTTTAAAGATCTCGGAATTGAATTCTATTGCCCTCTTGACTTTTAGCCACCATTGTATACACCAGTATTTTATCATTTTTTAATATTTTATGTGTAGATTATGAGTATTTCAGGTTATGTTGTTTAAAAAGAAGTCTGCTCACAGTTTATGGAGAATAGTTTTGAATGTAGCCACAAAACTCTCTAAGCATAAATTAAAAGTATTGTCTTTATTTAATTGATGAGGCTGCTTAAAGTCTCTCAAAATTGTATTTCTGATAATTGAGGTTCTCTCGTTCATAATTATTTATTTCATTGCTGCAGATTCCATGACTGGTAGTAATAAATGCTGCACTGTGGTATCAGGGGAAAAGGATCTGTCGTCTTCACCATCACATCTCTCTGTGCAGTCACCAGGTAGCAGCACTAATGGTCCTACAAGTAACAAAAGGGTGTCTTTTTACCTGCGTCTTAGCCAGAGAGCTGTAGGTCGTGGTGAAGCAGCTGGTTATGAAATGGTGCACATACTTGGTCAGTTGCGATCTGCCACCACTGAAGAGTCGCAATCTGCTATGGCTGGGAAAGGTTTGTGCTGAAATTTTTGTTTTCATATGTTTTGTTACAGGCCACTATTATTATCATAAATTATTTTTAACACTGATAAGTTCATGACCTGATAAATCTCCATCCTCAATATTGTAAAGAATGAGAAAGTTTCAGCCTATGAAGAAATAATACAGAGAATTACAGACAGGTATAAATGATAATTTAAAAAATCTTACTCATGAGAGGGGATCCTTGATACCAGAAGTGATTTTGAGCTTGTCTCCACCTCCGACCATTTTTAATTGAATTATTTAAAGATGTCATGGTGGTCGTTCCTAAAATTTTGTTGCACTATGAATTGTGTGTGTGAAGTTTGGCTGTGGAGCTTAATTTCTAAAAGCGGTAGAGGTGTGCAAGTATTCAAAATTCAAATGGAATAGAATTATGTTTTGTTCTAGAAAAATTTGGAAATGAATTGTCAGCTGCCAAACTTCAAATCAAATAATAATTAACTGGCTGGAAATTATGTTCTTGTCAATCTTTTGGTTTGTTTAGTTTTTCACTTTTATACATATTTATTAATGAAATTGGCAATAATTATGAAATCATATCTAATCTAATAAAAATAGGTTTATCTCATAGAAATTTGCAATGCTATTTTAGCAGATGGCAACAGTAATTCAAATAAATAAACTCAGTTAAATCAGGCTCTATTTGGCAGAATTCCATTATATGCTGAGTATCTTTATTTTTCTCAGAAGCAAGCAATTATTATATTACTATTGTCAATATGTGCCATAATTCAAATAGAATGAATATGGAGTAGAAATTACTCAATATTAATTCAGATTTTGAATAATTTTGTTGATTCAATTCAAATTTGATTTGAAGGGAAAAAGGCTTTACTTGCACATCACTAACAACCACAATGGTCATAGTAATCAGGCCTCAAAAAAGTAGCAATCTAATGAGAGAGTTGTTTTCTTTGAGAGTCACAAGCTGTACATATTTTTGTTGTTGTTTATATGTACCTGAACAATTCTCAACATTGGATGAGGACCAAGTTGGTGTACCAAATGCCAACTCTTCAGCTAGACTTCACTCACTTTTAATCCACTTNCTGTATATCAAATGCAATCATAGTATCTCTCTTTTTTTTTTGGTTCACTCTAGATGATTTTAGTTGAAAGTTTTAAGACCTACTCATGAATACGTATGGTATGAACCCAATAAAAGACTTATTTTGAATTTTAATGATTTCCTGGCGTTATAATATTTCATCTTTGAATTTTCAGTGTTTAGCAGCACAGATGGGTCTGGTAGGAGTTGCTACAGACTGAGGTGCAAGACCGGCCAGTATATATACCTTCGCACTTATGGTCACTGCGAATTCGACAGAGTCACAGGAAAATTTGACACTTTTGTGTGCATCAACACACTTGTTTCGTAAGTATTTTAATTTAGCCAATAGATTTTAATTTTGGGAAGATGTTAACTGAATTATAATTGAGAATCAACTAATGTAATCAAATAATAATTGTAACAACATTTTTATTCCTTTTCCAACAAATTAAGATATACATTTCCTTTTTTAAGGATCATAAATTCTGATTCAGTGGTGATTTCAGTGATATATCATCTAATTCAGAGCAGCTAATTCTCCATAGTAAATTAAGTAGAAAACATGATAAAGAAAATACAATAAAAAAAGACTCTGTGAACACCACAAATTACATAAACATTTTCAAAAATAATGAACATATGTTGTAATAAATTGGGCAAATGATTTGGATGGTGGTCCAATATTCCTGAATGATTACCACATAAGAAAAATAGCATAACTGGATTTACGAATCCAGAATCTGAGATGGTTTCAGTATCTTTTTCTCATATGTCACTGCACTGGATGCAATAAATCTTATCCTTTATTAGGATAAAAGAGTGAATGTTAATGTGGTTTTAGACTGTAAAAATATGGTTGATTACTGTTCAGAGCAGTGCTCGGAAAGTAATAATCAATTCTTTATGTCTTTTATTTAGGCATAGAAATTATTTTCTTTGTTTTGAGAAAGATTTAATTTTGTTTCCTGTTACGTTCAACACAATTACAAAATAATGTCTATATTAAATTAACATGATTATGTCTATCCTTAGCCTTATTTTTGAATTAGTATTTCTTGATAATAACATTTTACAAACATCCCAGATAACATATTTTTAATTTTTTGGGATTCATCTTATTTTTTGTTCCAATTTTATCAGAATATCTGTCATTGCTGGATACATGGCTGATGAAGTCAAAGGACAATCAGCGTTCAGTTTCATGCATGAACAAGATGCCAGATGGACAATCATAGCACTCCAGCAGAGTAAGTAAAGCTATATTTTTCACTCCTCCTTCACATTTAATTTTTAACACAAAAATACCAGCACTTAGCTTCATGAAGATTAAATTTAGTTTCCTAGGTAAAATTCTGTTCTAGTGCTAAAATATAAATTCTGGGCTCCCGGATAGCTAAGTGGGAAATGCATTCAACTTCAATGAAAGCTGTCTAGGGTTCAATTCCTGATGGGGGGCCTATGTGTAAAATGACCTTAGCTATGGAAGCACTTTTAACAATACTACCTACCTAATATAGACTCCCAGAACTCAAAATTTGAAATAAACAGTCTGACATCAAAGGGCAAAAGATTATAATAATGTTCTGCTACATACAGAAAAATACATTTTGCTATGTAAATGTATGTGACTCCTCACAACAATACGAAAGGTTTTTTCCTACCTTCTTTTCACCATATTTTGGACCACTATCTTTTAACATGCATCCCTAAGTATTTTACGTGCTATCTTAATTTTATGCAGCTTCAAATTTTTTTCAATTGGGTTTGCAATAGGATAAGGATGTTGTTTTGTGATTCAGGATCTTTGTCCGCAAAATTATGCTGTTGCTATCGATCCTTGGTTTGCTTGAATTGTCGAATTGGCCCTGATCACTACTGGTCCCCTAATGCCATGTTTGCCATGTAATTATGTAAAATGGACAAGATGATTAGGATAAATTTGTCGTTAACTCCGGGCCTGTGGTGTTCAAAGTGATGATGTTAGTAAAGGACATATTTTGGCATATTTTATTCAATATAGTTGTTAGTAAACTGTAAAATGTCAATAAATAGTGCTCATAAGTAATACAGTAGGCCAAGAGATGTGAAATGCAGTCAGCTAGGTAAAACTGTGATAGCCTTTAAATAATAATTTACTGCAAATCCAAGACATTTTCTCACTTGTCCATTTAGGTCTATCTTGGGTAAAATGGACAAAAATTTGACTCCAAATATTTTACTAATAATTTTAATAATTCTTTTGAATATTATAATTATTGTCATTTAAACACTATAAATAGGTACAATATCTGGCGGCAGTGGGTAGAATAATACAAATATAACTCACCTATAAAANTTTTAAAAGTAATTTTAATTTACAATATCAAAAAATTGAGAAAGATCGGTAAAATGAGTTTTATTCAATTGAGTTTAAATAGGAAAGTAGCTTACAAGACAGGGAAAATTTCAGCCCTAAATTTTCAGAAAAAAGTAAATGTAATATGCTGATAAATATAAGGTTTAGTTATTGGCTAAGCAGTGTGAAACACAAATACCGGCTGAATTTTTTTAATAAAATGGAAATTTAACTTTATGTACAGTTTCTCTTTTAATATTTGAGTAATATAATAAATTATAGCCATATGTGAGGGACTACTCAATTATTTTTGCTTTTCAACTCTAACATTTTAATAAACTACCTTGTCTATCATGAAATTAAGGCATTATGAATTTTTTTGCTGAGACTTTAACCCTCAAAAGGGGACTTTTATGAAGATCCTCTCCAAAAGTTTTGTTAAAAACTTTTTTCTGAAAAACTTGAACCATACACAAGTATGTTAAATACTATTGCTGTTATGTAACATCTTTGGAGTATTTTTCTTCTTCTTGAGATTCTGTTGAACAGAAAATCATATATAATGAATCATGAAAACTTTAACCATTAATTTTTCTCTATTATTGTATCCTGTTAATACTTTTTGTTGAGGTAACTTTCTGTGAGGTTGACATTCCATTAATTTTTCAGCATCGTCCACAAAAAGCATTAAAGGCAGCGCCCGAGGAAACCCAAGACATTGCCTCCAGTTCCTCTTCTCTTCTTACCATCACCACCAACCAAGTTCCAGCATTAACATCCAAAGGAAATCCTCATTTGCATCTTCCAGTAGCCCAGCTAACTGAGCTCCATAGGTTCGAGACAAGCACTGAGGAAATTATCGCTCACACACCAAAAAGTTTTTCATCAACCTCTTCTCCTCCCCCTCTTCCCCCTGTGCTATATGCTTCCAACTCGCCAACCTCTTATATCTATGATCCTTCATTGCCCATTGAAGCGTCACATCCCCTGCCGTACTCCCCATCGAAAACTTCCCCCAGGTTGTCTGAGAGGCAGTTTGGTCCTGCAAGGTGAGCTTAAACCTTTAGTTTGTAATTTTTAATCTTTAGTCATTGCGTTATAGTTCGAGGAAAGCACCAGAAAGCCATTGTTTGTGAGCAAATCAACCGTTGAAAAATTCCAAACAGCAGGGTTAGAGTTCTCAGTGGTTGCACTTTGCAAGTGTTTCTCTCAATATGTATTTCGGCAGCTATGTTGCCATCTTTGGGAGAAAAGAAGAACTGAACAGTTATTCTTCTCAATAACAATACTTGCAAAGTGTGACCTCTGAGAACCCTAACCCTTTCCAGTTGGAATTTTCAATGGTTAGTTTGCTCACACACAATGGCTTTTTGGATCTCTTCTCAAACTCTTAATGTCTTACCACAGCCATGTTCCTTTTCCTTATAGATTTTAGTTTTGCTATTCTGAATCTCTTGCCAAGATACATCTCAGGATGTATACAAGTCTCTATCCTTAAGTAAGAGCAGGTCTGTTTTATAAAGAGAAGAAAGGAAAACAAATTTAATGGTTATAACAAGCACAAAAATGCCTACATATTTTTTATAATCACCATTTCTTACCAGACTTTTTGGATGTTACAGGGCTGGCTTTTTCTAAACCTTTGCATTCCACCAAGTGGAATTTCTGCCAGTCGTACGCTGAGTTTTTCTACTTTTCAAGTTCTGTTTATAAATGAGATAAAAACATATTGTTGAAGTGTGCAAAATGATGGTACATCATTGGGTGTGAGGTCAGTATTATGTGTGAGATGACAAAAATCTACCATCCAAATTATGAGATAAGAGAGTGATTCCCAACTTCAGCATTCCTTGTTAATGATAGCATAGAACTCTAATTAAAAAATTCAGACAATTCTTTCTTTGAATCCATTGGAAATTCTACAGAAAGACCACTAATTGTAAATCACTGATCTTATATCAATTTCACATTTGTATGCTCTGTCAGATTGTTCTGGATATTAGGCCTTCCACATTTCTGTTAATCATGCACACTAGAAGGACTTCCAGAAAGGCTCAATACCTTGTCTTAATTTCCTTTTAGATTGTACTTTTGCTCATAGGTTTCTCTTTGTTCAGGTTAAAAAACAGCAGTAGTATCCTGTCACTGACAGGAACTCAATAACAATAGTATTTATTCAATACTATTATTGTCAGTTACAATAGTATTTATTGCTGTGTTTATTGAGACGCACTATCATTTATAGGCAATAAGAATAAGCTGATATTCATGTGGTGTTTAAATTCTTAATGACCTGAGTATATTCCATTTCTTCCTTTAGAAATATGAGGATAAATAATGAACATAATAATTGGGTTTAGTCCAATTTTCACAGCATTATTGAGGTGAGAAAACTTTTATTACCGTATTTTCTGGTAGATAACCCACCTGTTATCTATACAAAAAATATTTTAAAAACGATAAAAATAATAGTGCGTGATATACAACGGAAAATCTTGAATATTGAACTTGGATACAAATAACTAAACAACCCATGCCATGTATTGTGGGAGTCACAGATTATATACTCATGTACTAGGGCAATTTTATTTCAACCTACATATTGTAAATCTTAACATAATCAAATAATTCCATTCAAAATACAAGAGTAATTATCATAAATATTACAGTAGTGAAAAAACATTCGTCAACATAATAACAATTTTCAAATGCGTGTAATTAATGCATTTATCACAGAAGAAATTTTTGAAATGCATGTTATCTATACATTATCACAGTGAAGAGATTTTTAAAATGCGTGTTATCTAGTAGGTGCATGTTATTTACCAGAAAATACGGTATTACTGCAGTTACTGTTCTCATTTTATTTCTGCTTGCCTTCAGCAGTTAGCAAAATTGGTATGTTCTGAAGCATATTTTGAGCTTTAGAAAATCAATTGCATTTTACTGTGTCACTCTACATTTAAGAGCACAGTTCAACAAGACTCCTTTTTTGAATTTCAGGGAAGGTCTTCCTGTTCCAAATACTAGTTCCCTGAAGAGGCCTGCTGACTCCCCACCCCATGTCATACCTTCTAAGAGGCTACATCAAAGTCAGCCTCTTGCACAACAAATATTGGAGCCTGTACTACCTGAAAATGATCCAGCATCATGGCCTCATATGAACTGTCCCCCCACCTTGGAAGCTACGCACCTTGGAGCATTGCCATTGCAGACTTCCGATCTTGCCTCTGACAGCCACCTTCTTGCTCCAGTTGGTGGAGTTAGGGATGCTGTTGCATATGATCCTCAACTGTTACCTGTGGAAGGGAGTGAATGTGTGCGACCTGACACATTCCTGGATGAGAACCACTTTCCAGCGCTGGGTTGCAATGACCTTTCATCTTTGTACAGAGCTACAGGTTTGTATGAATATCTCCTTGATATACGCTCTTGCTCCAACCTGAGTTTCTGATTAAGGGCAACATTTTTATGCATTAGTTGGTCCACAGTTCATTCACAGTGAAGGATTATGCTTCATAATATTTGTATATCTTAAGATTTTCAGCTGTATTAACCCCCAAACTGGGATTCAGCATTTTTTGTCAAATAGTGTAAAGCATGAGTGTCTAAGCTTTTAGCCCATAGACTCCAATAAAAATTTGGTTAGTTGCAGACAATATACCATATTTAATTTTTAAATTAATGGTAATTCATTGAAAATTCATGGTTTTATTTTTTTATAATGAACATATATAATTAGTGATTATACTGGATTGCTATATAGGATATAAGGCTCCCATATAGCCAAGTGGGAATTGCATTCAACTTTGGTTGAAAGTGGTCCCAGGGTCAATTCCCATGGGATATTCCCATAGGTGCCTACCTGCTAAATGACCTCAGCTGTTGAAGCACTTTCAACAGCACTACTGCTATTTAGGATATTTTTGCTTTCTCTCAACTTAAATGATCAAGGATTACTGTAGAACATTATTGGAACCTTCAGGAAAGAGCAATCTACTGAGGCACATAGAGTTTCTATAAAGGTTGCATGCAGCCTATTGGTTGCATGCCATACACCAAGCAGTGATTACTACCCTCCCTAATCTTTTCAGCTTTGAAGTTAACCATCCCATTCCCCCAAGTCATCATAGTAAGTAATAAATTTTAAAGTTAATCCTGGTACTAACATAGGATAGCAGGGAAATTTTGATAAACCAAACCAATATAAAATAGCAAAGTAATGTTACTTTCAGAATACTTAATTGACATGATATCCTATGCACTCCCTTGACCAGCCTTTCATTCAGCAAGGGTAATGGGTACCCTAGGTTAGAAACCCCTGGACTAAGGAAAAGATTTAGTCCCATCATTTTCTATCTAAAGCCATTGAATCATTGAATAGCCTGCTATTATGATCATAATTGTATTTTGAGAGTAATAACTTGGATTCATTATTTTGTTTGTGCTTGCTTTCTCCCAGATATACCTGACCTTCGTGAAGATCTTGAGATACTTTCAATGGAAGTGGATCCTGCATTGATAGATCAGAGTTTGCATCAGATGCAGGATTCAGATGGAGGCATTGTGCTGTCAGACAATGTCGTTGCCAGTTCTGAGGATCAGTCAATTGAAGACACCCTCCATGGAGGCATACAGCGCAGCCACCAGCGTCTACGCTTGAGGCTCGACTCACAAGGGAGGACAATGGCTTCACTGGAACGAGAACTGTCAGGCCTTTCAGCAGGTCACCTTATAGGAGGAGATCTTGCTAGACTGAGGGTGAGTGAAATTTTGCTCTTTTTGACTGATCTTCAATTCTACCTCTGGTTGGCTGTGGTGAAGGCTTACATTATGATTTTTAACAAGTACCTAAATGCATGTTACTGGCTCTAGATGTATGGCTGCCAAGAGGCAAGGGTTGCCTCTAGTCTATCAGTTGTGTGCAATCAATACAGCTTTTAATTTTGATTAGATAAGGCTATAATTGTTGCAAGAGTCATTTTGATATTTCATCAGTTTGTAACTTTAAGTGCCTACTTGTGTATGGATATCTCAAATAATTGACTACTTATCATGTAACATATTATCCTTTTATTATTATGAAAAGTTCTACTTTTTCAGTTCCTGAGTTTATGACGTAACTATTTTCAGTATTCAAATAGTTAAATCTCATTGATTGCTGCGTCCTGTGGCAGCTGACTCACTTGCTTATTGCTTAGAGCCAGTCTGCTTAGATAGGATCATGTTTTGAAATATTGGAAGAAATATATACATAAGAAGAATTTATATTATAGAAGGGAAAAAGTAAGCTTGTTTGATATAAGAACAAATATAGATGAGCTAGATATGGTGGAAGAGAGGGATTTAATTGCAGTAATTAAGTGACAGCAGAGGAAATTAGTTTGTCAAATTTTGATAGGAGAGGGATTGTTAAAGAAAGTTATTGGAGGTTGAATGCAAGAGAAAAGAAATTTGGTGATGTAGAGGGTGGGATAAATTATAAAGAGGTGAAAGAAGGGGCATTGAATAGGGAACATTAGGGCACTTGCGCAGGTGTGTACACATTCCATCTGTGAGCAATTGAAGCCGTTAGCTTAAGTAAGATGTTCATTTATATAACATCATATTTACTCCCTCAATTCCAGGTGGAGAGGAAGAAGCAGATGCGAATGCTTCACACATTGGAACAGGAGCATAGGAGTACCTTAGCCAACAAGGAGAAGACAAAATCATTCAGTATGCAGAATGTTGGAGTCTGAATGCCAGGGGTTGTACAAAAGACTTTCAGTTGCATGCTAAATGCAGAGAATCAGTACCACTAATCAGTGCAGAGTGCAGGCAATTCTGCCCCCAGTGTCCTTTGTTAAGGCAAGAAATTGCTGCATTCTTCTCCCCATTGCCCTTGTTACTTTGTGGTGCTCTCTCCTAACCTAAGCAGGCTGGCAGCATCATCTTGTAAATAACTCATCTATATCAGTCAGCTGTTAGGGCTGCACCCATACCAGTGTACTGCCATGACCAAAGCTCAGAAGCATCTCTGAACATTCTCTCTCCAAGTCAACAGATGGAGTAGAATGATAGCTTTTATTTGATCCTCAGTGACTTTTAATTTCTGCCCCATAAGGGTTACTTTTTACTTGATGACCAGATAAAAGGGAAATTTCTGTTCATCTGTTGTAGAGGACAGCTTGCCCAAGAAGATAAAGGTAGCCCGATAAAAATGTCATCTTTGGTTTGTCCATTGCAAATAAGTGACTTTTGATAAGTTTCAGATTTCATTGGTCCAATGTTCAGTCAGTATGAATGGAGTTTGTTCTTGGCGTTTTTGTTACTACTGTGATTGGTTGATAGACTACCATGCCAACCTCGTGTGTTTTGCATAGTGTGTGTTACAGGATTGGCCTACTAGATTCTTTTTATTCTCAAGGGTATTTCATAAATGCACCTCTACTGGCCTTTTATGCTACTTCATCAGGATTATGCAGCCTGAATGTTTTTTTTATCCAGCATTGGGATAATTGGATTAGCAACATTTGGATAATTTATTGGATAGGGAGAGACCAAAACAAAATGTTGCATGCAGAGAGAGTCCAAAAGTGCCTGAGGTATTTTTATTCCTTTTAATCTACTTTAACAAGCAGCTGTCTTTTTAGCCAATGACTTCCAAAATAAGTAAAATATTATTTAAAGCTTAAAAAATTTGTAATCTCTGTTTTCATTTTATATTTGTACAAATGATTGCCATTATTTTATGAACATATAATTAAGATGTCTTTTTTCATCTTTTAGTTGATGCAAATGCCATTATTTATACCAATCTATTTTGGAGGAAACATGTTTTTCACAATCGAAAAGTTTGACTTGTGTAGTAGTCGATGTTCTTAAAGAACGTGGTCAAAATTTGATTGGTAACTCATCCTCATCTTAAAGTCTCAATACACACTTTTGGATCTCTCCTTGACCTTACTGTACTTCTGTCTTTCCTTCTGCTGAATATCTTCTACATGTTGTGAAGAATTATCAGCATGTAATGTGTAGTTTTAAATATTTCAAGGATGATTATCGTATGGATAGGAAATTTTAGGTAATACTATACCCCATTCAGAATTTGAATAGAAGGATTCATCATTGACCTCGTCGCTTAATGGCATCTCTTGTTTTTGAAAAGTTTTTTTTCCTCTGGCATAATTAATTTGATCTCTGGCTGACTGCTTCAAAACATATCCACATGAAATTTGTGGAAATATTTAATATGAAAATTTAGATGGTTGCTAATTCAGAAAAAGCATATTTTTGGAATACATACAATTTAAGATGCAATTGATTTTCTGAATTTGGAAAAGTCATCCTTTTTGTACGGCTTGTGAAAAAGGTCAGAATTCTTGCTGATCCAAGTCATCAGGTATGAATTGCACAATTTTATCCATGAGCTAGTGTTATCAAATATTTTCTAGCATCACATTAATGGCCTACCAGCTAATTTTAAGGTTTTTACCATTTAATATAGGGAGGAGTAAGAGGACACTAAATTTGTTAGTAATCAGTTAACCTGTATGTGAGATGAATTTGGTCTTGCACTTTCTAAGAAAGAGATACATTTACAGTTTCCAAGTTTTTTATCTAGCCATTTCCATTGGGATACTCAATTGGAAGTGGCTTATTTATACCTTCCCAATCAAAATCATTTGCATCTAAAACTAGGTGGTGTTAATTTTCAGTTTGGGATAGCTTTTCATTTCAAGATTTCATCCAACATCAAGAAATTCGAAATTATGAAATGAATGACAGTGCTTTTGGGTAGTGTTTTTCTGACAATGTTTGTCAGCTCCATTTAAAAAATTTTTTACAAAACCAAGTGTGCGCTTTGAATATGCTGATCATTATGAAGCTTAGTTAAAGTAGCAGAGTGATCTTGTACTTTCTGATCACAGATATGAATCAAGAAGTGTTGACTGTGGGGTGTTTCCTTGTCAAATGCCAATACTTCAATGATCCCAAGAGAGACTTTGATACATGGAAAAAATATGGGCCCACCTGAAATTAATTAAATTGATTTTAGAACTTTTCACGCTAAATCTCTTATCAGTTGATTCACTCAGATTGTGTTTCTTGTCTTGAAATTTGTATTTACCTTAAATAATTTATCATTTCTACCTCAAGCTGCATTAATAATCAAATTTTCTATTTAACTAGATTTACTGATGGAATATTTTAATGTAGTTGTATGGAACTCAAAACACTGTTTTAATCCAACATTTTTACAGTGATGTGAATCAAGATTGCATATATAATTTTTCATGGTATGTTTGCAGAATCTTGCAAGTGATTAACTTTTAATACAAAATTTTATGCCTGAAGGTAATTTCATTCATTTCATCATATATTGACAGTCTTAATAGATAATGCAAGGTTGATTCGAGTGAAATATTTTTGGCCATAACATGAGCTATACACATTCTCATGCCATCCATTTTAGGAATTGATATGTTTGTATAAACTATCAGGGTAAACTTGTCTTGGATTGAACTTCCAGAATACATTGAAGATAGCCAGGAGATTTGCTCATTTGTAACAGTCATTAATGCATAGTGAATATGCAGTTATCCTGCAAGGTTGGCTTCCCAAAGAAATGAGCATTAATTATTGTTGTACAATAATACTTTAGAGCTGTTAACATGGGGTTTCTAATGGAGAGAATCGATGTAATAAAAACACTTAATCCCATGTTTGTAAGTGTGCTCTTATAATATCTGTTGCTCAATGCTAATGGTCCAAAGTTGACTTCACCATTACGGAGGCCTATCTGCTAAGGAGAATTCATCCTTCTTCTATTTAATAACAAAGCAGTGTTAATGTAATAACTGTAATCAATTGAATCCTTGATGGCCTTATTAACTGTTGTTTAAAGATAATGCAAATTTTCATATTTTGCATTCTTTTTCAGGTGCACTGTATTTTATTCAATTTTGTAAATGAGTATGAATTTATGTAGATCTTCAATAGCAGAACAGTTTTTCCCTTATGAAATACTTTTCCATGTTGAATTGGGAAATTTCAGTCAATAATATTTTTTTGCTTTTCTAGTTAGTGTTGCAGATTTTGAGAAGCTTACAGGATAAATTTACCTTTGGTCAATTTCAGCCCGTAGCCAGGATTTTATGAAATATTTAACGTAACTGCGGTAGAACTGATGCTATGGTAGAAATACCCATAGTTTATAATTAATGTCAACTGGTCTCTGAACAATAGTTAAGGTCATCCTGGATTCAGTAATATGTATGTTTTGGGTGTTCACGTCCTCGATGGCAAATTTTTTTCTTGTTCTCTTCGATGTTACAAGTAGAATATTTATGTTCTATTCTGAAGGGCATTTGTACATACTCTTTTGCTCAAGTGGTGATTGCAAAATGACTGATGAGAAAAGACTGATGGTTCATAAATAATAGGAGAATGACAGTTGAACACTTTTTACATTAGCAGGCAGTGCTATATGTAAGAGTTTACGGTGAAACGTGTCGAATGGATTTTTTTCATTAAAACGTCTGTGAGAAAGATACAGTGCAGTGAAGCCCAATTGAATTACATCTGGTATTAAGACTTATGGAAACCACTGTGTGCCATTTCCTAACAATTCTCATGGGAAGATTGATTTCCAATCTTCTTGTCAGAGTTTTTTATGGTTCTACCCTGTAATTTTGTGATTGCCCTTTGAATTGGTGCCATTTGTTAAGCACTCCATGGAGTAGATCATGGATCTTATTTATTTAATGGCCATCGCTTCTTCACCCCAAGATTTTTCAGAAAAGAAACAGATTTATTGTTGTAACGGTTTAATGAATAATTGATTTTTCAACCACCCAGTAGTTTGTCTGTCTCATCACGTTCCATCTGTATGATTGTACTGTACTTAAGTATCAGCATTGTCAATTTACATGCCTGTGAACTTGGTAAAAACAGAAAAAAATCTATAATAATCATGCCAACAACTCCTATTTGTACCCATGTGGCAAGTTTCAAAGACTTCTTGTTTTGTGATGTAAAAGTGGGAAATCATTTTGTAAAAAGAAATTTTCATACAAGTTCTCTGTCTATGAAAAAAATGTTGGTGTTGAAAATTTGTGTAATGTTTACAAGTGTTTTTATTTGTCTACATGCTTTGGAGGCAATTGTGGATTTGCGCATTCTTAGCTGTTCGAGCTCAAAAAGAAGAGCTACGGACATTGTTTGGAATTTTATAGAAAAACTTTCCCCGGGGCTTCTTGGGGCTCAACCTTATCAGTTAGATAACGGGATAAGTACCACTGCAAAAGATGGCATCTAACATTTGAACAGCATTTTATTGAGATTTTTATGTAAGTACAATGCTTTGAGTAAAAAAACGTGATCATATACTTATTACATCGACATTAATGGATTAGCTGTATGCTGTTCTTGTTCAATTTATGTGGCCCATCTGCATAATCCTGTTTATAATGCCTCTTCAAAAAATGCTAAGAAGTCCTCACACATCATGTCAGCAGTGGTTTTTAAGCTTTTAATTGGATTGTTGCCATATGAGTGAAATAATAATTTCCTACTCTTTTATGTAACCAAGCTGCTTAAAGGCAATATTTTTGGTTTTACTCTATATACACTAATTATTTGCCTGGTAAATATTGCCTTTAGTACAAAGATACCAAATTATGTCATGTACAAACTATACAGATGAAATTATTGTAGTCCAGTGAAAATTTGTTTTACCATTTTATATTCTACGAAGAGGGAAATTTCAGTTTAACCTTTAAGGTATTGTAAAATTTTTATTTAAAAAAATTACTTTTTTTGCCTGAAACGTGGTTGTTATTAAGCATTAGTCTTGATTTTGGCATGCTTTTCTGTGCGTATTTTTAGGTGATAGAAAATGGAAATTGTGAAGTCAAGGAAAGGTTGTTGGTAAATGTGAATTATTTTGCAAACTTATTGTACATACATAAATATATTACTTCAATTAGAATGTTGGAACAGTTATTGCAGTGGTAAAGAAAATGATTTTAGACCAAACTGATTGTAATATAGTTCGATTGTATTTTCATAAAACACATTTTCTCCAGGGTGCTGTTAAGATAAGCATTGTTTTAAATATCAACTGTATACACTTATAGATAACATTGTAATTATATATATAATATATATATATACTGTGTCTTTTGGTAAGACTGATTTTAGAATTGTGATCAATACTCAATTGGGAACTATTTGTATTTGAAACCATTGCACCTTTTTGAAAAGGAGTTGTATCACTCCAGTTTGATTTCTTTTTGTACATAGCCTTTATTGACCATGTGCCCCATGTAAATAAATATGTCAAGGTTTTTATTTCTGGGTGATTTTTTCGAACTATCCTAGGCCTCTTAAAGACTGAAACATGAATTTCATTCTTTTGAGTGGCCAGTTTATTCTAAGAGTCATGAAGCTAGTTTTTACCCAAAAACTGCTGTTTCGATAGCCTTGTTGCCATTTTCCAATTAACAGTTTCCTGAGAATGGAAACAAGTCCATTTATCATTAAATGTTCACTAAAAATGGAGGTGATAGTGGTCTTTGCATGACAAAGTGATGTGGCCTTACACATAAAGGCTGCATCCACGTAAGAACAGTTCATGGTGATGTTGGAGCTTTTCCTTGTTTAACGATGAGGATTTCTCAAATGTTCAACATAAAGTCCAAATTATTTTGAATGTTTTGCATATGTGAATGTGTTTATCGGAGAATAATTACTTACAATATTATATACTATCCTTGCTGTGATTATTTCTTAATGAGAGGAGAAAATTGTCTTGTGTAAAACTCATTCTGTTATCATTGTGATGCATTGAATGTCCTCCACCATCAGGTAGAATAGAATGGCAGACAGCTCTTTCTCGGCCAAAACTGTACAGATCAATCATTAAAATACCTGTGTCGTTGAGTGGGATGTTCCATGATCCATGAATTTAATGTTGATGCTTCTTCCAGTTGTGTTCTCAAACCAAAAAATATGTATGGCCACTGTTGTTGGTCTCCAGTTAGTAGTTCCTTTTAATTAACCTCTGTCCCCATTGCAACCTGATGTATGGTTATTTCCATCCATTTCCAAGGGTATAAGATGACAGTGAATATTTAGATACTTCAAAAAACTGTAGCATAGAGGGAAACAGTTTTTCCACTCTGCCTTTGATGGGAAAGGATTGGTTGGCCTCATACTTTCCCACAGTTATTTATAACCCCAAGAGAATATATTGCCAGCAAAGATTTTCGTACAATAAAGTGGAGTGGTTGTCTTGAGGAAATAAGGATGAAAAGTAAAAAAAGTCTGATGAATAAACTGTGTCAAAAACATGTAAATATTCCTGTTTTTTATGTGTTTCAATGTACAGATGTTTGATGGGTATGTATGAACCCTGGATGATGAAATATATTTGGTAATTCAAATACCTGAGGTATGTTTTTATTTAAAAATTTTGAATCCTTTACATAGGTAATTGATAAATAAAAGGATTTTGAATCTTAGTGATTTAATAATCTTGTGTGGAAAGGGTTACTTTGCAGTGAAAGCATCTTTCATACATATGCATTGGAGAGCTGTCAGCAGTCTAGCATTAGATTCTAAAAATTCAACAGACTTAAGGAATCTCATTATTACTTTTATTGATGTTTTCCTTTTGATGAAATTTCCTCTGTCATCCCCCAAAGATTGTTTCCCAGCCAGTGTGATGCATACCAATAGAACAACTTGCAAGTCTTCATGGTGGTACTCCAGCAGGTTTATGTTGTTGTATTTGATCAATTTTAGAATTAAATTTAATTATTTGTTGTATTTATTTATAAAATTAAATATTTATTAATTACATTACATTTTTAAAATTCTATTGCTTCAATGCAAACAACTCTCCTGATAGTTTCTCTGCTATTCATAAGCAAACAATATTTTGGAATTAAATGACCTAAATTAGAAAAACAAATATAATGAGAATTGAATATAAAGGTTTGGAAAGTCTTCTCTAAGATCCGATGAGCACTTGGTACTCTTCCAAGAATAATGAGTACTAAATTCCATAATTTACTGCTTTCAAATTTCTCCTAAATTCTGCCATTCTTTACCTTCACATTAACCGTTTGTATAAGATGACTGTATTCAATCCTCATCACAAATCCCATTTTCCTGGCCCTTAGTAGTGATGTTTATAACCATCTCATTTTCTCCCAAATTTTCCAAAATTCTCTGTTCCTCCACTATTAGGTCATACAAAATAAAGCACCTCTTCAGTGGAAACTCTCAACTAGAACTACCTAATATAAAGTATCTTTGGAAATTTGTATATGTAAGAGATTGCCTCATTAGCAATGAGCCATGAAATATTAGGGAAATTTGGTGAGTAATACTGTAATAAATAAAATTCTATTATATTAACAATCCAAGAATTATTAAAAGATAATAGAATCCTAATGGTTAAGATATTAAGAGCTCAGTAGAAATAAGCTAGCAGTTTGCTTCATTGGCAAACTTTTTACTGACTGTTGCTATGAATAATTGTTTTGCTCCTGTTTCATCATTAATATTTTGAGTCTCCTTTTGGCACAGACAGGACTAGGTACAGCAAGATGTATAACACCAGTCTCTGATACCAATATTTATGATTTGTTGAATGCTTGATGCTGTTAATATTTTTTAGTTGTACTATTTTTATTATTCGTGTATGAGTGATTATATTGTTTGACCACATTAAAATTTTATTGATCAGAGCATTACATTTCCCATTTCCATTCAATCCATTTCTAATTTGTCTATATTTTAACATTTTAAGTAACTTAAAATTTTTAATTTTGAATAATGGACTTTTCTGAGTTATTGCTGTCATTTTCATCTCTCTTGGTTTCATCATTATGGGTTAATTTTTTTGAAATCTTTGGTAACAGGGCTAATTTTTCATCAAACCAACACTTGTGGTTTATATCTAAAATATGAATGTATTTTCTTATGTTATGAGAGCACTTTATGGACACCTGCAAAAAGGAGCAAATCAACCAGTCAATTAAGTAAATGTTCTAATACGAATAAGAATATGAAAAAATGATTTAGGAGGAGTGTTTGTGAAAAGTAGCATGATTGGGTCACATCTTCATGCGACATTTCCAGTAACATAATAGAGGTTCTAGATTGGTGGAATGGCAGGTAATTTTGAATTGAATACAAGCCATTAGAAGAAAGAATTGTCAGAAGACTGCTGCCAACCTATATATCCATACCAATTAAGTTGAAGCTCTGTTGTAGGAAGTGTTTTGAAGCTGCAAATTCCTCCGGTTGGCCTAAATGTATGCAACAGGAATGTTCTTTTATGCGGGTGATGATGGTGAGGAGGGTTTTCCCTATGAAGCATGCCCAACATACACAGTAAAGTATATGTATCCTAGGTTCCCTTAGAATTAAGTCGTCTTCTACATGCATCAAGCACTCCATAAGTTTTCGGATAGCTCTGTGGACGTTCCTTCAGACAAATCCTACTGGATCCAGTTCCATAAAATATTAAAAGAAAGCAGGACCTACCATTGCCTATCTTTCATGAAGGAGAAGCTATATGTGGCGATCTGGTCCTTTGAAGGTTATCCATCCTCTTCTTCTGCATCACAAACATAAATCATCTTTGACTAACGTAAACTTGTTTAGATCATAACGTGTATTCTAAAGAAGTAATTTTCTCCAACAAAAAGCCCCTTCTGTATGAGTAAGGTAGCATGTTTGGCCGGTACAATATTGATTTTGGGATCTTCGACTCGAAAGACTAAACAAATATTGCCAGTCTTCTGATTTCCGTTTCCGAAGTTTCGATAAGATTGTCCATAGCGAGAATTTACCAAAGTCAGGTAACCTAGTCAAACTTCTTGGTTTGTAAGGTTGTAAAGGGGTGGGGGAGTGTGCGATGACCATTACCCCCCTCCCCTTTGGATCCGCCATTGATTCCAATCTGGTACGCGTATATCTAGCCGATACATAATTGTGGAATGAAATAGAATGATTCATTTATGTTCATGTGGTACGTAATTTTAACCTTATATTTGACTTTGAAGGCAACTTCAAATTTATGATTTATTGAAAGAGTTAATACTTCGAGAACTCCGACGCGAAATGACGTGCAGATCTTTTCGTCGATCTTCGCGGTCAGAGGGCGCTGTCGCCCGTGCATTCAGTTGCATTGTGGGTATTGTCCAAGCAAGAGGTATGAACCACCAGCCATTTGAGTTAGAGGTCGTACCTCGTGTTTGCCGTGAAGTCAAGTGAAGGATTCTCAGCGGACAAGCTACGGGAAACGTATCAAAAAAATGGTGATGACTCCTACGTTCGTAAGTAATTACTCTGTGAACTTACTACCTATATTTAATATATTCCAACATATTGTAGTCGACAAAGTCGGTGTAATGTCTTTAATCTTCATCTTCTGGCAGAAAATTGTTCCGCTGTTTAGACAACGTGGAAGAAGCCGAAAACTTTTTGAGCGAACCGCAACGGCTAGGATAAAGAGCTTGGGGAAAATTACGATTTGCTGCATTCTAAGCATTTGCGAAGGACCGAAGAGTAGGTGCAAATGATTTTCTTGAAATCGAATACCCTTTAAGCCTAAGAAACCAATTGATCCTAACTAGTAAGTAGTATGTTTTAATTATCAGCATGCGATAAATTATTTAGTGATAACGTTACATTTTTTTCAGGCGTGTTCCGGTGTTTCATCCAGGTGTTTTCTGTGCGTGAGGTTGGCGCCATTTGACTGAGGTATGGTATTTCTGATCGTGTTGTTCGTATTTTCGTGTTTTATGACAATGAATAAGGGGAATAAGAAACAATAATTTATCATTTTTTTTAAAGGCTAAAATGGGTACCTAGTCCTACAACTGTGTGGATGCGATTTCGTTCATTCACGTCTAATAGAGAGCCGAAACGTCCATCGTGATCCAATTCCACCCGGAAAATAGCCCTGAAGCGCGGAGAAGGCAGCTGGCGATGGGAACGGTAAAAACAAAGGCCTACAAACCCACCGAAAGTACTGGAAAGGTTCAACGGAAGGAATTCCCGTCCTTTATCTTACACTGAAAAGTTTCGAGGTATTCGAGATGTGTTAGTTATACCTGAAATGAACATAGCTTTTTATTTAATTTCTTTATTGAACGATTTGGATTTGATTATTTCATTATGCACTTGTTGACCGCGCTGACTTTGTTTTACAGAATTCCAATAATGGCAGTGGGTGGTATTTAAGGTAGAGGAAGCCGTAAATAAACTGGTTTACTCTGGTGAATGTGATGACGGAAAGATTTAGTTAGAGGCTCAAAAGGGAACCGAGTAACTGTTATCTGTAATGAGATATGCTGGGTAAGTAAGGACTGATTAAGAACTCTTTTTCCTCGCACGGTATTGTAATAGCAGCAGAGAAATGAGGTTGAACTGGCATGCACTCCCTACTAAATGTCCAAAGGTGGCTTTGTTTGTATACCTACATATTGTATGCTCCTTCATAGATTCTATGTTCTCAAGTAGACTCCTCTTTTTTTGGGTTTATTATTCTCTCTAATTAATCATGTTTCATCCTGTATTCATCACTTCATGCAGTTGAAATATACAATAGAAATAACTGCAGCCGTCCTTCACTTATTTTCCGTAGCAGGAGTCCAAAACTCGAACGTTTGCTTTATTTCCACTTCATGCTATTCTCATATCCTTTGTTGCTAAGCTAGTTAAGCTTTTCCTTAGTCTACTTATTTTAAGGTGAGGTTTAGGGCTCTAGACAGTATGCTCCCAAATGTTTTTTCTAAGTTTTATATGATTATTAGTCATAAGTTTGATCTTAAGAAAGATTTACAGTATGCTACATTCTTTCAAGTGCATTAGTCCGAATTTTATTTATTAACAACCGAATCTCTCAGTTCCGATAGTGTGGAATTTCGGTAGCGGCTTTGTGAGAAGGCTTTAGAGTATAACTTGATATTATCGCGTCTAATTCTTTAATTACCCAAATAAGTGGTTTAGAAACATTTTGCTCGGCGGGCAAGATACCTGTGCTTATTTCTAGATTGTGGATAAGAAAGAGATTCCAAATTTTTAAATCACCCTCTAATTATTATGCCTTATATATTTATGAATTATTAGTTTAAGCATTAACATTTAACTAAGGCTAAATAATATCATTGTCAATAAAACATATTAAGTCTTAATCATTAAATCATTGTATCTACGCTACTAATACCTTCGCCGGCCAAATACAACTATGCGATGGGCCGTAGTTAGTGGACCACTGATTTAAATTATTAAGATTTCAGAATGAAAGTTTAAAATTTCTTGCTAAAACATAGAAATAACCCCATACCGATTTTTACTGAGGAGGACGGTCCAAATGAAATTGTCCTTGTTCTAGAACTTTCGTCCTGTATAATAACGTATGTCATCTGGGCTTATCTTTGTCTTATTTGCACCATAGGACTACAAATAGGCTCCAGGCCAGGTGGTAGTCATCTTTTGATAGTCATCTTTTGATATATCCCGGCAACCTAATCCGCTTACAGTATTCTAATCGTTCTCTTGCCATCTTCAGCAGCCTCTATCATCCATTATGCGTGTGTACTCGTGCGTATCCATCGTGCGTGTGTACTCGTGCGTTTCCATTGTGCGTGTGTGTGTGATATAATCGTTCACGTCTGTTAAATTGCATGTATCTCACAAATATCAGATAATCCACATATTCTCGTTTTTCCTCCTATTCTTCATAAAATATTTATATAAATTCTTTTCGTTTTGATTTTTGCATAGCTTCATTTCTGTTGCATGACATTAATTATTATTACTGATAGTATTTTGTAGATTCTATTTTCTGCTTCTTCGGGTACGGATATTGTTAAATACAATGTTGTTTATACACCCCGCAATACGATTTACTTTGTCCAACTGATATAGTTTATCTTCCTTACTGTCGCTTAAATGTAAATTATCACAATATTATTAACATTAAAGTTTATATTTAATCCTCAGTACTAATCGAAACCAACTTTTCTTTCTAGGTGATTAATCCACTCTTAACGTGGATCTAGTCCGTCATGTGGTCCAAACATGGCATTTTCCGGATTCTATTTACGCCTTGATGTCTCATAGTTAGGTTTACAAGAACGAGCTACTCACGGAGCTCTATGTATCCTTCCGAAATCATAATCAAAAAAATTTGCTTGATGAAAATATATGAAGATAAGCAATTATTAATTTCTCAAATTCGATTTGAATTATTTATATGTATTTATTTATTAAATCTGCATTGCAATTTGGCCAGGTGGCAACGCTGGAGGGAAGTATAACATTTTGATTGGAAAACTGCCTGGCATTCCCCCAGGGAGGGAAAACCCTTCAAAAACCTCCCGTAGGCAGTGTTTGAATAATATATATAACATATAATAATTATACATGTGTGAATGTAAAAATACATGAAATAAATTACATCATAAAATTAAACAAGTTCATCAAGAATAAAAATAATATTATACATTAAGTAGAAATAGAACTAAAGTAAGATACATGGTTTTTATCCATATAGTCGCATGTATAATGTTGCATGGAACATCATGACAGGAGATCATACAAGAAATCTACGTACGTATTGATTGTATCCTTTTTTTGAACGCTTTAACATTTTTCGGCATTGGAATGAGAACTTCTCCGGGTAAAGCATTTCATTCTTTAATACCTCTATTAACGAATGAATATTTCGCCATATCTGCTTTCTGCTCGCGTTCCTTGATTTTTAAGCTATGATTTCCGCGTCCAACATAACTCGGAGTTTTAAACCTAGTACGCAGTTCAACCCAACCCTCTTCGGAATTACATGCCTTATACATTCCGGCTAATCTAGAAGACTTCCTTCTCGATTCTAATGATTCCCATTTCATATTAGCTATCATTTTACTTACACTTTCGGTTTTCCTGTGTTTGCCGACTACGTACCTAGCCGCCTTTCTTTGCACGCCTTCAAGCTTTTTAGTAAGACCTGTTTCGTGGGGATCTCAAATTTTCGTCATTTAGGGAGTATTTATGAAATATTTGAGACTTTCTTCTGAAAAACTTGATATGTTTACATTTACCGACATTAATTTCCATTCCGTTTAATTTAGTCCACTCCGCTAGTCGATTTAAATCATTTTGCAGAATTAGGCGATCATGAGCATTCGTTATCCGCCTGTATAGTATGCAGTCGTCGGCAAATAGTCTGATACCGGATTTAATATTTGCTGGGAGGTCATTCACGTAAATGAGGAATAGCAGTGGCCCAAGAACGCTACCCTGCGGAATACCTGAAGTAACATCTGCCTCTTTTGAGAAAACATCTCCGATTCTAACTTTATCCCTTCGTCAGAAAAAGTTGAATCCAATCTATAAATCTATGATCGATATTTAATTTCCGTGTCTTTGCTATTAGGAGGTCGTGTGGTACTTTATCGAATGGCTTAGTAACATCGACAACAATCGCATCTATTTCATCCCTGAGATCCATGGTTTCTGCAATATCTTGAACGAGACCAAGGAGCTGTGTTTCGCATGAGAAGCCCGTTCTGAATCCGTGTTGCCTCTTGCACTGCCAGTCATTTTCTTTCCAAAATACACGAATGTAAACTGCTATAATTTTTTCCATAATTTTGCAAACTTGTGAAGTTAGACTAATCGGTTATCTAACGATGATTTTGAACCTCCTTCATGTATTGGAATCACGATCCCTTTGGTCCAATCGTCAGGAATGAATTTATTATTTAGCGTTGCAGTGAATAGTGTTCTTATATAGGGAACAATTGCACGATTACCCAGTTTTATTGCATCACTAGGGATTTCATCCGGACCCTTCGTTTTCCTATTTCTCAATTGTTGAACCTTTTGTAGAATAACCGAATCTGAAAATTGTAAATAATTTGTACAGTTTTTCCCCCGAAGAAAAGTTTTAAAGTTTTAATCTCTTTTAATGGTTCGAATACTCGCTGAAGGCCCTTGCTAAAGACTTGTGAGAACCAGTTATTGAATTCTTCCGCTATGTCCTCATCCCGCGTTAAGTTTTTTTCCGCCCTTGCATGCACATGATTTGTATCTCCTTTCCGTCTGCGCAGGTACTTGTAGAATTCGTTGTGATTTCCTGAATCGAGAGTATTAGCCTTTTCCTTTGCTAGTTCTTTAACTAACTCTTTATACCTTTCCATGGAAGGTAAGTCACGATCTTTCCTTTTGTGCGCAGCCCGAACTTTCCATTTAAGCAACCTAACCTTTCTGGTGTAATACTCGGGATCTGGGTTATTTTTCAAACTCTTCTTAGGAACATAGAAATTTATACCCCTGAAAATAATGTTCTTGAATCTCTGCCACATCTCTTCAATTGAACTTCCATTGGTCGCCCATTCTGAATAATTTTGGCGTAGGTATTCCTGGAAGCCGATAATATTCGCTTTACTTTACTGAAAAATTTCAGTCTTATTTGAGGCTGGTGTTCGTTTGGGCGTATCCCAATTTAAAACAAGTTCTACTGCATCGTGGTCACTTATTCACGGAATAGTGTTTGTGCTAATCAGTGTCTCTAAGGGCTTTAAGAGTAAAACTATACCGAAAGAATTCTCCTAGATTCCACTGTTTTTTCTAATTCAAATTTTGTTGGCCATTATATCAGCTTATGGCAATTACATATTTAAATTATGCATTAAATATCATTCTTGGTATATCACTTGCTAGAAATGAGTGATCTTGCGCAACTGAGTTGGTCTGAGAAAAATATTCGTAAGTTTAATGTCTTATTTTGATTTAGGATCATGACTGGAAGATATTGGCGAAAGAAAGTTCCTGGATGCTGCATCACCACATCGCGGGAGCCGAGTGGAATACTACAGCGGGATAAGGAAATTCAATATTTACTTCGAAAATTTTCTATTTCCATCAGGAATATAGTTGATTCTTTTCATAAAATGTCATTTTTCTTTGTTACGTTGAAACTGATGCATGCTGTGTATTGCCGAATAGATGTGCACACCATTGCTGTATTAGTATATGATTGTGTTGATTTCTGTTCATTCTGAATAAAAATGAAATACTAATTTTGTGTTATTTTTTATATAGAAAATATCTACCCCTTAGTATACTCAAATGTAGATTGGTAGAAAATTAAGATATCTATATCTAGATAAAAGAAAAATTTCTTAAATTCGCAAACTATTGTACTGGTGCTGAAAATTAATGTGTGAAAAATATCTTTTAAACGATAGTCATTTTAATATGACAGCTATAAAAGTTTATTTAAGGAAAATAAAGTATTTAAAAAAAGCATTGTCTTTAAAATTAAAAAATAATTTATTCCTTTTCACGACTTTGATTCGCCGCGTTATCATCCCGAAATGCATTATGGGTAGAAAAATTGTTATCAACGATAGTCATTTTTTGTGACGGAAAATGGCGGCTGAGCAGTACGGAAACTAAAAATAAATCCAAAATGGCGTGATTTTGGAGTAGAAAATAAAATATAATTACTTAGAGAATTCGAATCGGCGCCAAACCTGTCCCTACGTCATACTACGTCACGATACGTCAAGGACTTTCGCTTTCAAGAAAGGGTTAGGTCGGAACCAAAGGGTTAAGTTGGGCTCAAAGGGTTAAGTTCGTTGAGCTAGTTCGTGAATTTTGGAAAAAAGGGTTAAAATTGGCGATTTTGACCTTGTACGACCTCCAAATTCTGAATTCGGCCTTCAAAAAGTGCTCAGAAATTCCGCAAGGTGATGGTGGCGCTGAGTGTATCACTCAGGAAGTAAAACTAGATCATTATTAACCTGTAAAATGCTTGTTGTTGAGGTGGCCGAGCTCCCAAGAGAACTGGCATGCAATGCGTACGACGCATTAGGTTATAGATTCAAATCCTACATTGGGCGAATTTTTTTCTCTCAGATTTTTTCTTTTACATGTCGTCATATAATATCTTCGCGATATTTTTACCGTACTTATTCAGTAACTTAAATTTGCATAGATTTATAATTCAGGACTATGTGCTACCAGCTTTTAGGATTGATGAAGTAAAATATTTTTTAAATACAGAGCAATCACACATTTGGATGTTTTATATTTCAATGAAAAATAATGTTTATTAAAACTAACCTAAAAAATTTTAGAAACAATGTTCATTTTTATACGTTTACTGAAACAAAGGTTTTTTTGTGTCTTTTTCCTGAATGATTAAAAAATTCTAATTTTTACCTGACTTAAGGTTTCTGGTACATCACTTTTGTTAACATTATCTGTAGATATAAGAGAACAAGGGAAATTTCCCAAATGCAATCTTGTGTAAATCCCTTTGGTAAATATATTGTGCATGACCGGCAAAAATTGGGTCAATAGCATGAGTTACATATTGAGCAGAGAATATGAATGGAAAATTGCCTATGCTTTGGAGGAAACTGACAATTTGTCCCAAATTAGCAGATCAGAAAGTAAAATGAACATTTATCAAGAATCTTTCTTTGATCTAGTTAAAGCTCCTCAGAGAGGTGGGAGGTGAATTATCAATACGTAGAAGACTATGACACACAAAGGTGTTATGTAATAAGGAGGGACTTGATGAAGTTAAACAGCAGTGAAGTTGGCCAGGAATTAAAAGGGACATATTGTGTTTTTTTCAGGGTTATAATGAAAGAATTCCACCTGTGATAGTCTCTCTCTCTTAACATGGGTTACTTTTATTTCAACCTTCAGTTTTAAAGATTTATTTCCTCACACTGCTCTTTCTTTTCATTTTAAATTAATCTCTGTACATATAGGATATGCCATAGGAGATTAGGTTAGAAGAGAGGATTAGGAAGAGAGCTCCACTGGATTTTTACCTTGCCAATAAAAATCTATTCATCTATCAATTTAAAATCCAATAAGTTTATAGTCAACACAAAAGACATTTGTAGACCAAATATGGTCATGGCTCAAACTTTGGTGTCCTCTGTTATAATAAAACAGTAAAGTAGGATTAACTTAAGGAAGACTCATCACAACTGATAAAGTAAAAAGGATAAGGGTAAAGATAGAAACAGAGGTGCATCCAGAGTTTTCACTTGTGGGGGAGGTCTGAACTTGAGTATTGTAAGCAGTAATCTCCTATTTACATTATAAGGTGAGCTAATCGATTCTCATTATAAGAATGTATTGCCTATAAAGAAATGTTTTAAGTGACCAACATTTATTGATAAGACCCATAAGAATATGTACTTACTATACCTGAATAAATACTTGCAGAAACTTTAGGGGGGAGGGAGCCTGGGGAAGGGCCTTTATGGAGTTCTACCTTTCAATGGCTGAATCCATCAATTAAAAGGATAATTGTGCAAACTATAATACCTGTTGAGCAGTGGAGATACATAGATGTCAATAACATTGAAATATTTTGTTAAATAACTTACACTGGACTAAATCAAGGAGAGGGAATCAAGCAGGGCTAAAATGAAAACTGAAATGATGAAGGAAAATTTTAACATAAAATACTTTATTTGGTTATAGAAATAAACTGATAAAACAAATAGAATCCAATGAACATGTAAAACTCTTCTAAACCTAAGGCATAACATGCAAATGGCACATTTATTGGCAAATGATTACAAAAATGATCTCACATTTAACAATCACTGCAATTAAAATATATCATCACCTTTTTAGCACTTTCTGTGACATGAAAATTGTTTTCATGATTTGATTCAAACAGAAAATGCAGAATAGTGAGATATTTAAAAGAGAGGTGAAGATAAACCAGGATATCACAAGGTTTACACATTAATACAATGGGTAGAACAATATCCATATTAATTGCAGTTGAAAACAAAATGCGTTTTCTTTCTGAAATTTTATAGAATATATAAACTAGGATATTCTTGGTACAGTTTACCACATCCTCAGTATAACACTATTACAAAACTTTCAGCAACTCATCAAACCCTTAAATACTAAATCATCTTTAGCACCTTATTCCAATTCAATTGGACTCAAACATGATACACCAAAAAAGGCACATTAACATTCTTTCCTGTAAAGAGCTCATGTGAAATGAGCATAGTTTTGAGCATTATTTTCTTTTCAATACACCTTATGCCTCAAAACTAAATAGACAAGTCATTTCATCAGTGCATAACCTGCAATATTTATATGATAATTAAGAAAATTAAAACAAAAGAGATTAAAAAATAAGATGATTTTTCTAGATAAAATTCTATGACATTGCTATGATTGCCATCACAGAGTAAATATTCAGGGGTAGATGAAGATGAGATATGGAATGATGGCAGAAATGTCAGAAAGAATGTAAATAAACTAATCTATGGGCATCATTGTTTACAGAACAATTAAGATAAAACGTCATTAAACAGATTTTATGGATACATATCTTACTTTAAGAGTAATAATCATGGTTTTCTAGAGAATGGACACAAATTAGAGTATGAAAATAAAAATGGAATGATAAGCATCTTTCTATGGCATTCAGATCATATGTTTAATCTATTTTATTTATGTATCTTGATTGTATTGATGTATTCAAACATGAAGAATGATGAGGGTTTATATGATTTACTACCTCACATATTTGATTTAGCAGATAAGATACAATGAATTACCCAATTCTGATCACATTTACATCACAGTCCCCTTGATCCCTTGACTTGGTGGAACGACTGGAGATACATGATGAATTTTCCAAGGGATGGAAAAGTTCTGATTACATTTACAACACAATGCAATGACTTGTTAAATTATCTCACAATAGTATGGCACTGTGAATTAGCAAAAATTCACTACCATTTATAATGATGATTTTCTGAAATATTTAGTACAGTAAGAACATTACATTAATATCTCCTTCTTTGAAACATTTATATATTATGCACCCACAACATTCATAAACTTTAAAATCAATCAATAGTGACGATAGGTAGTCATATAAACAACAGCAAGAAGAGTTGACCAGTTAATACCAAAGAAATGAAATTCACGCACATAATCAAAACTGGTCTTCGACTACACATTTAAAACTAATTGTTTTAAAACAGTGAAATACTTATTCTTCTTTATGTATGGATAAAAGCAAACTTACAATTCAATAAAACTTAACCTCTGACATTAACTGCACCAGCAAAGGACTCCCCTTTGATTCTCTATGTAGAGATTCACAACTAATTTGATGTCACCAATTAACATGGAAATGTTCTGCTTGTTCTATCCAAAAGACTGTTACATTCTACACAGTAACTGGCAAGATTCCATTGTTTAAGGAACTGTCATACACGACTTCCAACTAGCACAACACTTTGGTAAAATGTAAAAATATCTTAACCTAGAATAAAAAGAGACTGAGGGAGGGAATCAGACTTTTGTAGACAAAGAATCACGCAAAATGTGCATGTGAGAGGACCATCGGACAATGAAGCTTGAGCATCAAGTATGAACTTGCAATGGGGTCATGGAATGGATCACTGATGCTCTGGATTTAGCCTAAAATGTATTCAACAACTTCTGTTCACATTTGTTTTGTCTAAGATGTCAATTGGTATGAGATGTATCTTCAGCCTACATGCCATAAAGTTACATTGGCTAGGGTTGCTAAAGTGAAATAACAGAGGTGAAAGACTAAAACTAAGTTTTTCTTGCAAGTTAAAGTGATATGTGGTATCTTCAGAACTATTTCTGTGAGCTATGATCATACATCATGGTTAGAACAGAACAACTGAGATAATGGTAAGATTACACTTCTGAATTTACAGAGACTTTTTCCAAGCTTATGTTTACTATAGTGTTTGTTTTACACTCACCTAAAGTAATGGAAAATTAGAAAAAATTTCAGCATTTTAAAACTCCTTAAGTGAATGTATTGCCCAGAAGAAAAAGCTTTTGTGTCACTCTATTTGGGCATTTCTCTTAAGTTACGGGAAAAATTAGAAATTCAGGTAAAGGATGGCGAAAATAAGCATTAGTAGACCCTCTCTCCACATTGTGGCTACCTATTGTGTCGTTTCATTTTCCGAGTACGAATCGAATTTTGCAAGGAAAAATCGATGAAGTTGAGATGGAATCGAATTCCAATGAGATTTGGTGTTTTGATAGTGCTAGAAGCGGAAAGGATAAGGAAAATCTTTATACCAGAAGTGCACCTTCGTAAGTGTTGAATTTTTCGTCACAAGATCCTAAGCATCAGTCCACACCACCACCAGCTCTTTACAAGTCCTCTCTTGGCGAAGAAGGAGATGGAGCCAGAAGAATGTCCGGTGACGAGTCCAAAAGAGTAGACGCTCCTTTGCCGTTCGTTTCGGGCACGACGCGGGAATCTTCCGTATCGCTGACGTATCCTTTTTCACCCGTGTAATGCGTGGGATACAACAGAAGAGGGGCGACTGACAGTACGTTCAGGTCCCTCTGAGGAAAGTGAGCTTTCCAAGACTCCTCCGGATGCTTGTCCGACAACACGGGGATGTACTCGTCCACGGGGATGAGCCGAGGAAGGGGATTCCCTCCGACGAGTTTTTGCGCACCGCTGTATCTCAACAAGTAACCGAGAGTCCAGTAGGAATAACCTGCCCAAACAAGCTGTCTCGAGCCCGACAGCCAACTCTCCTCGTCTGGATCTGCCAGGCGCTTGCGGCCGAGATATCTGTTGAAGTATTGGAGAAAATAAGGCTCAGTTCGAAAACTTCAATCGATGAGGAAAATGATAATATTTCGCTAAACGATTTTATTAGATCCTAAATGTAGTTCATTTAGTGAGGTATANCACGTAGATTATTTTATTTTGCATATGTTATAATACTATTCACGATCATCGAAGAGATGGAGAAAGGACGCCTTTATAAACTTTTACGAGAGAACCAGAAGGTAAATTAATTTGTTTTAAATCTTTCGGGCGATTACTCGAAATATTTAAAACAAATACCGAGGTTTTTACGGTGGTATTTTCATGAAGGCATTATTCATAAATGTTTTGGAAACCGAAAGATACCAAGACCAAACCAAGAATATTAAGGGCAAACTGTAAGAAGGAACTAAGAAGCCTCAATCTCCCCCTTCAACAAAGACCTTTTATTATTATTATTATTACAAAAGATACAGTAGCAACCCGCTAAACATCTCCGAAGGTTAAGTTCCGGGCGAGAGACTAAGTCTCGGGAACCTCCTCTTTAAAGTTACGACCAGTTAAATGTATGAAATGAAAAGGGTGGCGGAGAACAGCAAGTTGTCGCTTCAGCCACAGGACTTGCCTTTAGGGAAATGATGATTGAAACGCGTGACCATGGAGGGTAATCTACACCGAGACATAAAAACGCGTTATGGCTGAGGGAATGTTTGTAAAGAGCCTCTTAAAAACATTAGACCTTCGCAGAACACGATGACAAAAAACATCTCGAGTGAAACGCAAACGAAACGAGCGGAAGTCATTTATTTAGGCGGAGCTCGCATTCCGGAGGTTAAAAGTCGCACTTGGGGAAAAAAGTAGAAAATTACGGATGGAAAAATAATAATGACTTTCCATACACACATTTACAGGGAAAAGAAGATGCAAGGGGAATAGTGAGTCTCCAAGTCAGAGATATAAACGTAAAAAAAGATGAATAAAAAGTAAGATATGAGAGCCAAATTACAGGATCGATTCTTAAAAATATGCTTTTTCTAAACGATAGGACTCGGTGATGGTAATTTGCTCACTCGGATCCATCTTCATGAAAGCTACTTAACCTCAGTAAATGCCCAAAATATTATTTATAGTACAATACCGCCGCAGTTAGACGCAAAGTCAGGAGGCGACGCTAACTTATACTACCATTTATAACTAATAAAAACAATGTTATAAAGTTCTACATATACAAATACAGAAAATTAGTATTTAACCACCTCTTCCATTAAGAAAATTGGTATTCGAATGATGCTAATTTCCAATTTAAACAGCTATAATTTACAAAATAATCTAACAACAATCTCACAGTAACCTTTGCTTTCCTCACTGAGCCAGCATGCAATGCGCGGAGAAAGTTATCATAACACTTATTAATATGTATAATAACATTAATGTACGAATAAACTATTAATAAAACTTGTCCAGCATTCAATAAGGAGTGATCGGGGTGAATAAAATTATTCCTTATCACTCACACCTCAGTAAATTTCATATTTTCTCAGCCATGAACAATACTGAGACAAAAGGAAATGAAAGATTCCATTCCGTTCCTAACATTCCAATTCACCCATCAATTTAAGGTAGGAGGTACCCACATTTTGCAAACTTTAGTTTTGAAGTAGGCGGTCCACTGATGGTAAAGTTAACGTTCAACAAAAGGAGTAATCCAATACTATCAAAAAACAGATCGCCACAAACCGATGTACATCGCTAGCGAAATGCACATCGGTTAATTAAATCATTAATACCGAAATTTAGTTCTGCTAATTCAAAAACAGGAAAAGACACATTTTTCGATGACGGTACGGAATCGTCGACAGCGGGATATTCCCAGTGTAAACGGGAGTCAATCAGTCTTAACTATAAGTAAGTCAGTGTCATTTAGGGAACAAAAAACCAAGCACACATCAACAAAACGAGGCTAATACTAAGGTACCTTGCAGTTTGATACGGCAAAAACACAAGGGAATTTAACCTGAGTTGACTCACATGAGATCCCAGTCTAGATTCTGTCTTCTTGTTTCTTCCAGAATATTCTGCAACTTATACCGGAAGTAAGGCTCGAAGCGGATATCATCTTCGAGGACCATGACAACTTCTTGCCCTCGTTCCAGCATCTGGAAAATACATTTTATGATAGTATGCACATTTTGCGACAGAATTTATAACTAAAAATCCATCACCATCCATCGTAGAACTCCATATAGTTAAAATGATCTATAAAATTCCTAAATATAACGGATATGTCTTACTCTGTTGTCAAGCTGTATAGGAGCGAATTCCTTTTAAAGGGATAATATTAGGTGCGATGAGGAGAAAATTGGCGCGGATGTTGACATTTTCTATAGTCAGATTCATGTAAACCAATTATTAAAATGCGTATAATTCTACCAACTCCTTGTAGATTAATTAAGCATGTTATTACAAAATAGTTTATTATTGTTAATAGTTACAGCACCACTATAAAAAAGGAATTTTCCACCATATCCATGCAATATCATATCTCATAAAAACTTAAGTATATACGTAATTATGTAAGCTTACTCAAAATTATAACCACTACCATCAACTCATGCACTTCCTCGCAGTGAAAATTTGTAATAATCGTAATTGAGTATCTGGGAACAAAGGTCGAACCAGAAACATAAAATCATCAAATTATGCAATACGATACACGAGAATTCCCGAAAAAGCATAGAAATAGTAAAAAAAAAGATTTCAATCAACAATCATAGGACAATCATAGGATCATTATTCTGTGGAAAAGTTCTTTCAAGGAAAAGATTTACGTATATGCAAATAGCTAATTTACTTGCTTCCTATTAGACAAATTGAATATGGACTTTAATGTAATCCTTATTTCTCATTTTATGCGTATCTGCTCCATCTACTGATTCATGTAACACATCACAAATGTAAAGCTTATGTTATCCCCCTACAGAAAAAGTATGCTAGATCCGAGACTCGAACCAGGGTTTTCCAATTTTCGGTCGGTTGCCCTAACCATCAAGCTACCACGACAGAACAATCTATTTTATCTCCTTACGTGAGCACATCTGAGATGAAATAAATAATTATTATGATTATATTGCATACATATAAAGAAATGCATATACTTACATTGTACCAAATCGTGTAGTGACTCAAGAAGCAGCCGATTTCTCCCATCGTCAACGGTCTGCAAAAGAAGAGGAAAAATTATTTAATCAGAATGCCGCAGGAAAAATATCCAATAAGAATAACAATTCGAATGATTGTTATCGTATTGCTCAGTTCGAAAACTCCAATCGATGAGGAAAACGATAATATTTCGCTAAACGATTTCATTAGATCCTAAATGTATTTTATAGAATATATAAACTAGGATATTCTTGGTACAGTTTACCACATCCTCAGTATAACACTATTACAAAACTTTCAGCAACTCATCAAACCCNTACTATATATGTAAGATATAATACCCCTTTACATGTTGTTGTTTTGATTTGTGCAATCATGACTTGAATGTGTTCATTTATTCTAAGTAATTATCTATTGTTTTATTGTAATTATTGTGTCATTGAAAAGACCTGTAATGTCCACTGGAGATTTTGGAGGGGTTTTCCTCCCGTCTTTGGGCAAATGCTGGACATATTACAGCAATTTCTTTTATGCCCCTGACCGTTGCCACCTGATATATACCAAATTGCAACGATAATGTAAATAAATAAATAAACACATTCAATCGCCTGATGTATGACGAATTTTAGCAAAGGAGATGTAAAGCTATTTATGAGCTATATATTTGCGAAATTGAAACAGAAACGCACGGTTCTCCTTAAATGGGGCCACCACGAAGAACCATCAATTTCATAACTAACCTAATAAGAGACATCGAAAACTAATATAAACTCTTGGTGCATATCTTCACGAACTTAAACGGAACGGATGATTCTAGAGTAGGCATTAAAAACTCTTAAGTTGCCCTTTAATAGATAACTCAAGTGAAAATCAATTTCAACCGAAGCATACGATACCGTAAACACGACTGTGCAGCTTGCTCATTCCATACGAAGTAGCTTCGCCTTTGAATAGCACTCGAGCATGCCCAATGGCAGGAGATCTGAATTTACCAGGAAATGTTTATATTTCCCGAGAATCTCCAATAGGAAACGGAAGATGAGGAAACGAGCTAATCCAACTAATTTCCTAATTCCGTGGCCCCGAATGGAAACCGGATTTCCTCAAGACATCTTCGCGCAAACAAACGGAGCGTTAAATCAGATCACATGATACACCTGCCTAAATTTGTAGAGTTAGATCTCTCCGAAATGCCTCAAAGCTGGATTCGGAGAGTAATATTTCCAACGTTATGAGTTCTTTTCCTTGGAACTCCACGATCGGGTAAATTAGATTAAAATATTCCCTACTTTCTGAACCGATGCGAAATCCTGGGAAATCATAAATCTTCCACAATTCTTCCAACCATCCTCCGAGTGAATCTGTGTCGTATCTGATGCGACCGAGGAATTTTATTGAGGAGATTGTTACGAATCTATCAAATCGCATTAAATTTCCTTCTTGTAGCTGATTTAGGACGTAGAAAAATTATTTTCTTAAGGCTAACAGCTTGTGTAAATAGAATAGCTGGGAAATGTATTGGTTAGAGCAAGTGGGAATCCTTTTTCCAAGGGAAGGCCGCATGAACCAATTGGATTCATAAGAAACCAACACGTCGTATTTAAAAACGTCTACAAACCAATAGTTGACCTTGCTCATTAGCAAAATATTGGCACTTGGAGAGGGTAGCATAAAATTTATACACTCCGAACATATCCGAAGTAGATACAGGACGTATCCGAAGATGGAGGATATATCGAAGAAGCATTTTCCTCAATCACTCACATAAGAATCTTAGGTAAAGACTAAGAACATTTTTTGTAATTTCCACATAAGATACATTCAGCGACCGGTTTCAGCTGTATAATTACCTGCCATCAGCAGGTAATTATACAGGAAATGCAATTACTTACAGAAAGTTTTGAAGGAAGAGTGAGGAAAGAGGAAGTCTGCTAAAAACCTAACCAATGAAATAAGTTTTTTGAACCCTTCCCTCTCCTCGCCCTTTCTTCGAAAGTTTCTGTAAATAAGTGATTGCATCTCCTATATATTTACCTGCTGATGGAATTTCAGCCGAAACCGGTCGTAGAATTTATGTGGAAATTACTAAGTATTTTTCTCTTAAGGTGTGAAACAGGTGTGAAAAATAGCGAGAAATGAAACTAAGGTTATTCTATATCTACTTTTCTTCTCATTTTTCTCTTCTAAAATTTATTTAAAATTAATAACTATATAAAATATAGCGATGGGTTAGATTGTAGAGGAGCCTCATAGTCTCAATCTCGCACAATGAAAGACGTTTCATCATCATTATTATGATTATTAGGGTTATATGTAAGAAGAGACTAATGTCTCAATTTCGCCCTTAAGTAAAGACGCGTTATTATTATCAATCTTCATGTAAACTACTATTTTGAATGTATATTTGAGATTTAAACACAAATCTAACCAAATTAATTAAAAAACCATTCAATTTTCTTTTTTATCCTTAACTTTTCANACTGAAATAAGAACTGGAAGCGTCTGAAAAAATCGGCGCAATGGTTATCTATTACCGCAGGGAATTAATGCACACTTTTACTCTCAACCGAACTTCATGAAAGATATACACGAACACAAGGACCAGACCAAAGTAATACATTCAGTTTAATTTTACCTTTAAATTATATCATCCTTCGTAGTACAGAAGTAGCGTAGTAGTTGTATGGTTATGTAAGTGCTTCGACATATGAGATAATTTCACACATGTGGGCCCCAACCGTGAATCCAACCCGGGACCGCTTTCACTAAGTAATCTCAATGTGTAATTTTAGCATTCACGCTTGTCTTCCTAAGTGTATAAGATACTAGTTATTCGATTCATTGATTAATCATACACTTTTATTGAATTTTAGTGGCAGTGAAAACTTATTAAGGCATTATTATGTATTTGTTTGTCATTTTAACCATGTTCTTATTTCCTAGCTATATTTTTTTCCAGCTTCCTCTTTCTAAATCTCTTAGTCATTACTCTCAGTAGGTTTGTGCAGGTTTTTCACACCCCCCTTCTTTGTGGGTGTTTTCCTGCTGTGGATATTTTTTTTCCTAGGCTTCACTTAGGTTTTTAAATCCACAACTAAATATTTGCAATATTGTCTTAATTCAACTTGAGTTAACTTTTATTATTGATTTATTAACTCTTTGATATTATTATTAANATTATAAAAAAGAATATATCAAGATATAGAAAAATAAATAGAATATGATAGGAAATAGAATATTGTAGGATAGAGAAGCTATCATCGTGCACCTATTATACCGTAATTTTTTATCTTATTAGTATAGGATAGAATAGAATACGTCTTTATTCAGGGCGAGATTGAGACTAAAAATTCTCCTCTTACATCTAACCCTTTGTCATTTTAACAGTGTGTAAAGATATATAGAAATGTATTAAAAGTGGACAGTAGATATATAGAAAGATAGAAAGTATAGAGGAAAAAAGCAAAAGAGGAAAAGAGGAAAAAATAGAAAAGGAAGAAAATAAACAGTGGATTTAAAAAATCTAAGTCCTGTATGCACTTAAGGAAAAAATGTCCACTGCAGAAAGACACCCGCAATGAAAAGGGTGCGAAAAACCTACAGATAGCGATAGCTAAATTTTAAATTAAGAATTCAAAGAAAATTTTTTTTAAAGGAAAAAAAAACGTACTATGGCGTGATAAAGTTTCCACACCAGAATTCATTGAGCAATGAAAAATTAAATAGGAACAATAAAAACAAAGAAGTTAAAAAGATACATTACAAAATTGATACAAAAAACACAGACATGAGATCACCGAATATGGATCGTAAATTTCATAAAAAAGACAAAAGTACTACTATAGAAGTAACTCACATATTAATTAAAACAAAAATCACAGTAAGACAGAAAGAGAGAGAGAGACAGTATGTGACAGGATGATGAGAAGGATATTAGTAGTATCTTATTGAGGTGAAACCGCACCCATCCGTTCTCACTCCAATAAATAAACTCACTCAACTACTTCGATCAGATTATTCAACCTGTATGGTGAGGCAAATAAGAAATTTTCTCATTTACGCGTGACAGTGTGAACCCCTTAGATTAGACAACCCTCTTCCGTTTCTGTAAGAATGTAAGCAGTTCGTATTTTCGTACTTTTATGTACGCCGAAATACACATTTACTGGAGAAAACACTTAAATATACCGTCGAAACTGTGCGTGCAAATAAATTTGCGATATTTTCACTACGCACGAAAAATACAATTTTAGTCGGAACGAGACTGTATTTCGTGGACGATTCTTCAAAGTGTTTCGTTAGTTACGTTCATTTCATCTACGGAATTGGCCCACAGAACTAACAACCTATTTATCGAACTTTGAGGAAATTGGCGAGTCAGTTTACAACCCTCAGCCCGCCGTATTCTGCTAACGAAGGTCGACCCTGTTTCGGATCTTTATTTGAACCTTTTTGGGAAAGTCGGTCCTCAATGGACAACTACAATGCTTTAACTCTCGTCTAATCATTTTCATAATACGTGAAATTTTCATGGATCAAAAGAATGTAACTGCCCGCAAAAAATTGTGAATGAGCTTTGTGGAGGTAAAATTTAAGTATTTGGAAACGCTCACAAAAGGCGGTGGGGCGAAATAACTCGGGAAATCATTACGATAGAAAAAAGAAACATCCTCGCCTACCCTAGTTGTTTCGTATCCGGAGAGAGTTTATCCGACAGGCATGACGTTCTCCTTGTAAGTTCTTCATTATAATATACTACAGCGTCGTACCCATCGTTTAGGAGAGTTTCTTTCTAGATCTCTGTCGATCGTGCTATGACAAATAATAAAAAGACTATACCGTTGAGGGCGACGCACAAAAGTGGACAGATACTTTTAAAAACCTATTGTTATTAAATACATTTTATAATCTAGAAGTGATTACCATTGTACTTTTCATGCGTAGAAAAAGAAAAATAAGATCAAGAACGAAGAGCTCGCAGTAAAAATTCGTTTGAAAGCATCCAAATTTTATCCATACGAGAAATGTAGAAAGTATTGTAAATAAAAAGTGCTGACATTCAAAAGAGAATCTCCAGGGGGCAGTGCAGCCATTTGGCACCAGGCGCAAACTCGCGGAGGAAGAAAAAGAATTAATAAAATCGGAAATAATTTTTCAACACAAAAAAGTCTTTTCCTGAATAATTCTCACTTAATTAGTAATGCAAACCTAATAACGAAATTAATTTTTACATAAAACTGTGTGGGTGCTGCGGCATATACCTGCTTCAGGACTACATATAAACTCTATAATCATACATAAAACTCTCTTTCAGGAGAAATTGGTACAGTAGGAAAGTAAGTATACTGAGAATATTCATGCAATAAATATAGATATACCTATAACTTGCGTATAGTCTAGTAATTAACGATTGACAACCTAACGATAATATATGGAGTAAATTTTACTTCCCAAAGTTATTTCTGAATAAAGACTTAATTAATAGTTTTATTCTATAACTAGGGTTAAGTAAACGTCAACAATGAAGGGAAAAATTAATTTAGTAACTAAAAAGTAATTAATTNATTGTATGTTCGTTACTGAAAACGAATCATTTACGTTTCTTACACTCTTTTTTATGTGTACAGATTATCTAAACAGGCTACTTATTATTTCCAGTATTATTAATAGCACCAAACGTTTGATATTCAGAAAACCTACTGTTCCCTCTGACTGTCGTGCGAGGGAATAGTTCAAGACTTTTCTTAGGAGATACTTGCAGCTATATAACATAACAATACCGCTCGTTTTATTTTAGTTTGAAATTATTCTTGTCGCGGTTTTTTGTAACTCATAATTCGATATACATCCATAAAATAACATCGTAATAATCGCATACGACTAATATATAAAATATCAAAAAACATAATATAATGTAAAATAACATCATCATTATCACATACGAACAATTAAAACACGTACGACTGAAAATAAAGCAATGAATACTCCATTAAAATGACTCTCGAAAAAGACGATCATTCTCAGAAATAGTTCCGGAAATCGAAATTAGACGATAACGTAGTCCGCAACCAGCAGCCAGTGTTAGGCAAATTACCACACCTAGAAGTTAACGCAATGTTCAAGTAAACATGACAATTATTGGGAAGAATTCCAATATCCAAATCCTCACGTAGAAGCAATCTCAGAATCCATGTAAAATGGCGAACGACGAATTTAAACGCTCATTTTTGCAGCTTTTCTACGAACTAAAACATTTGGTTCCAAAATATTTCGGCAATTCAACCAATGCGCGAAACCGCGAGCAAGGGAATCGCGGAAATGCTCGGTTTGCGATGCGTTAACTCCTTTGGAAACAACCGCCGACAAGGATGATTGGAGCTGCCAGTTCTTTCATGTAGCTTGTGAGCGATTGATCTATATGCAAGCTGAAATACCTCACACATACTTTGAAGTATGAGAAGGAGAATTTTGGAGTACCTTTTCCTCACGACTTGATTCCGTTCGGAAGGTGTGTGAAAAAGCAATCATCAAGCCGTCAAAGCGGAGAGCACGTCTGGAACGTGACTTGGCTCTCCGCAGGAATGTGCTTATTTGACATTTCTTTCGGTGCTTTGAGTCTGCGTCTCCGCCATATCTATGAAATCCATCCTTTCTCCTCTTTCACGCCAACTGCATCAACATTTTACGAATCGTCCCCTTCAGCTGTATAACTTGTCTGTATTCATGCACATTCGAACGCGGATGAGATTTCTATATCTCGTCATTTCGTGACTGCCCCCACTTGTGCTCATTACGTTTTCCCGCGGGAAAATGCGTAATTTTTTCCATCGCCGCCACACAAACAGAGGTTGTTGACTCAAGGAATCCCGAAATATGGATGTTTGCAAGAGACGTTTCACGTTTTACTTGTTTTTGCGTGAGATTTCCCATTCTGTGAAGGGGACTATTTGAGTGATTGCCTTAATATTTCTAACATCTTTCGTGAAAATTCGCCGCGTACTCAAGAAAGTTTCTTTATATCTTCATTTAAGATTAAACACAGAATTATCCCACCTTTCATATTCATTTCAGGCGATGACGGCGTTGATGCCCAAACCGGTCGTCTAAAGAAAATAATATTCAGGATATTACAAAGTTATTCTTCACTTCTATTTGAGAAAATATTTTTGAAGGGTGAGAGGTTATGAATGGAAAAAGGAAGTTGGGTTGATAGAAATACAAACGCGTAAGTGCTGGAGATGAGAGGAGAAGAGAGGGTTTTTTTTGAAACAATAAAGCGGCGGCAGAAGAAATGGGTGATGAATTATTAAGAGGAGAAGGAAAGTTGAAGAATGTAAATGAAGACGGGATAAAAGGGAATTTACTGTGAGGAAGACAAAGGAAGAAAATGTTTTAATGTATAAATGTAGGAAATGAGTAAACGAGAAATAAAGGAACGGGTTAGCGGTTTAAAAACACTCCGTAAGCCGCATGTCCGCAGGCGGAATTCGCGTTTAGAGACAAACGGGACGCTCTGGGTTACCGATTTCTGTTTGTCTCTAAACTCGAGTTCCGCCTGCGGGCATGCGGCTTACGGGTGGTATTTAAGCCTCTAATTCATTAACAGCCGTGTTCCAACCATCTTTTCTTTCAAAGGAACGGGTGTTAAGTTGAGAATTTTGGGGCACATGACCTCACCGCAATATAGACGACACATACGAACTCGGCAATCACCGGGTGCCTTATCTTTCAGATGTTACAACCAAAATTCTTCTTCAATAGAACTCTTGGAATTAAAACCCAATTATTAATAGCAAATTCTTAAAATAAATAGTCATTAAAGCACACACAATATTAAATATAAGGCTCCATCGTCGTAGTAACATCGATTGTCAACACAAGAAAGAAACGACATAAAGTTAATTTATTAGAAAGTCCTCTCCTTAACAGAGGAAAGAAGGCTACGGCAAACATAAAGAATTTAATTTTAACCATCTTCTTCAATAATTTATCTTGCTTTAGTAACTCATAAATCCTATCTGCATAGAGAGTTTCGGGAGTGTACGTGATTTATAGCACCTTGATGTTTTTCCCGATCTTATCTACAGTTTCGATCTAAAAACTTATTAGGAAGAAAGTGAGAACGTGAACTCAACGTATTAAGCTTCAAAAGTGTCCACATTGCAATAAAGTACACATTCCATTACCCTATAACATGACCTAGCACAATTAAGAGATTCTTGAAACTAGCTTGAATAAGGGCGAAAGTTTAACCGGTTTTTATAACCCATTGACCTTTTACTGCAACAGCCTTTTAACTGCCACTAAACCTTATGCCAATCTTCCACATTCCACTAACATCCTTCAATTGCTCTTATGATGGCTACACATTTATCTTTCCTATCATCAATCATGACCTACATCCATCAACTCTTCTTTCAAAGAAAGTCAGGAAATTCCTTTTTATACCCCACAAGATAGCTCGGTAACGAGAGAAAGATACAATTACTGCGGTCAATTGGAATTCATCTTCACATTAATCCCTCATCAATCACCAGGTGCATTCCAAAAGCAATTGAGCATCAATATTTCGTTTGCATTGTACCGATATTGCTAATATTGGGGGAATATTTCAAGTATGACGTACTTAAACGTTAAAATTCTTTCGAATTTCTTTCGTATTTGCTTAAATCTGATTTATTATTATATGGATTTAAGGAAAGGTGAATTTCTTTGCATGATGGAGTCATGCAACTAATCCCACAGGAATAACAAGTGTGAAAAATAGCGACATGGCTGGGACTCGAACCTAGGTCTCCCACATTCAGGGCAGGTATTCTAACCACTGAACTACCATGCCGCGTCTCTTCCATTTCCAGAAGCATTTCTTCTAGGGAATCATAGAATATATTCTAATACATTCCGTATTAACATAAACATTTCCGAAATTGATATTCTAAGCGAGAAGGATTACTTTATATCCATACATCTAGTTGTATGTACTAGTTTTTATTGATCAACTTGACTGCCTATTCATTTTTATCTGCTGTTTGTACCAATTTTCCTGTATTTATGTTTGCTGGATAGTTTATATGTATTGATTTATTTTTCTAGACTTAATTTAACAGTGGTAAATTACTTTCCGTTGTTAGTGTAATATTATCATCATGTAAGACCTCCAGAGATCCAGAGATGAAAGAGTGGCCATTTTGACCTAACCTTACCTAAGAGTAAAATAATAGCAGTAACCAGAAATTTACAAAAAAACGTTCAAAGTAAAAGAGAAAGGCTTACAATTGAATCGATTTATAATTTAATTTAAGTAAACAAGGTTTACCGTGTTAAGAAAAGCACACATGAACGAATTGCTACGTTCTACGAAGTGAAGGCTGAGGGATTCGATTATGAATTAAAGTAATTCAAATCGATCAATTCAAATATGAGGGATATTAAATTCTTCTAAATTAACTTTCTAAGCTTAACAAATATACATAAAGATTGAAAAGCAAATCAGTTGTCTCAGAAATGAAGCACATTGATTTGCAAGAACTGGGCACCCGGAACAAATGATGAAAGCAGAGCGGTCTTTCTAGGGGCGGTGTGACACCTTATCAACGTTTTCCTGTTACAAATAGTTTTGAAACAATCTCCATGCAACTTACTGCTTTTTGGAGATTTTTCCAAAATTCTAATGTATTAACACATCCTTTACCTTATAGATAAGAAATGGATGTTGTTAAAAATCGATATTGTTAGGCGTGACTTCGTGGAAAGCCATAGTACAATGAAAGCAAAGACATAGTATTTTTCTACACTAAAATTTATTCTGCTGCAACCGGTTTGTAAGTAATCTTACGAAACCGGTCGCAGCAGAATAAATTTTAGTGTGGAAAAATACTAAGTCTTTGCTTTCATTGTACGGATGTTGTTGTGATCTGATTGGGTAGTCACCTTTTATTGGTGGCAAGCTCTCCTTTGGTGCTCAGTTTTACGACACTGCGATGGTTCTTTCATAGTGCACCTTTTTTTAGAAATTAGTGCACATTAGGTTCTTTTTGGTTGCATCTAGTTTATAAACTACGTCTAAAAGTGACTAAATACAGCGATTGGTGATGGTTCTACAAGAAACGTACATTTATACTACATGATAATTAATTACTGCTAAACTCACTTAAACTACTGCTATAAAGGCGTGATCATTTTCTTACATTCAAAGGCAAATAATCATACAGGCTGAGTATCCCCAATTCGAAATTACGTGATACGAAACACTCCGAAATCCGTAACATAACATCCGTGTACAGCTCACTTTTCAGTATCGTGTTTTTGAAATATCTTTGGATAATATGTATAACGTCCATAATACTATACTAACCATCCTTTCTTCCAATCTCCCTTTGGCAATCGCATCTTTTGAAACTCGGAAATATATAAAATGTCCTTGTAATACGATGTCTCTTCTTCATTGCACAGGGTTCAGCTCTAGGCCCATCAAACTCATCTGCTAAATACATATGCGTTTGCATCCTTTGCTTATTACATTTTCATTCGAATATATATAAATATTTGAATAGAAATAAAATGTAATTTTCCTTAAAATCTGACTTTTTCTCAGTTTTCTTATACTTCACCGAAACATTTCTTCTAAAACCAGGAAAAAAATTCCGGAAAAACCTAGGTTCCAAGCATTTCGGATAGGGGATGCTCACCCTATAATGAANAAGTACACAGAAGAAAAAACGTTAAAGGTGATTTACAATTAATATGGGTGAACTTCAGAAAGCTTAGAAAAATAAAAAAAATTAAAAACATGGATGGAGACATAACAGTAGAGACCGCTTTCTCAATCACGGCAATAATAACAGTCATAATAATAATTTTTCACAATTTATTACATGTGCGACCTGTTTCGCAAGCGTGTCTGAATCTTAAATCCCCACCTGAATAACGAGACGTGTGCAAACCTAAACCCTAAAAACCGGTGCAAAATTACTAAACGTCAGAGTAACCAAGTACGATATCGTTCCAAGAAGCCACGCCAGCAAATGCATTCCGTTGAATTTACTCACGCCAGAAAATTTAGACTTTTACCCTTCTCTATGAAAAATCTAAAACAGCATTGATTACCTCGGAGAATGTGGCCATCATGACAGTGGAAAACCGGAAAATTTACCGCAACGGGGAATCTGCTACGAATTTAAACGGGAGTTTATTCTGATTGTAACTAAGACTGATACCGTTTTCATTGCGTCGACGACCTTACTCTTCGTTGACCCGAGAACGTGCGACATTGAGCCACTGACGGTGACATACTGCACTAAAATGGCGAAGGGAAAGGAAAGAGGGGATCGAATGGATAAGCGAAGATTCGACATTTAGGGCACATCTCTCAATTACGGAGATCCACCGGGAGAACAACTGTTGCGCTAAGTCAGACTAATGTGTAAATTCATGTCAAATAGTTGGAGCTCTTCTTGGGCATTAGCCACCAGACAAGTTCGAAGGCACGGCTCATGTTTAACGATTTCTTTCGATCTTTCGAGTTTTCCACTTCCCAGATCTGCTCGCCTAGACCATTAGAGGTTTAAAAACACTCCGTGAGCCGTATGTCGGCAGATGGATCCGGATTGCCGATTTCTAGGAGTTACCCTATGTGCATTTCGGAAACAAAGCTTCCATTCTCAAGGATTCCACAATGGGAAATTAGCCCATTTCCCTTGAGATTGGAAGCTTTGTTTCCCAAATTTTGTTACCCGAGTACAAAGGTTATCATTTTGGAGGGGATCAGTCAAAGATAGCTTATGTAACGATACATGCGCAAATTTATCTAAATTGTAATCACTGAATGTATTTCTAAATTATGAATTAAGTACGGTGCGTAAAGAGTTCGAACAAGTCAATGGGGCTACCAGATGGCCAAATGGGCAACGCGCTCGACTTCGGTGAAAGCGGTCCCGGGTTCGATTCCCGGAGGGAGCCTATGTGCGAAACGACCTTAGCTGTCGAAGCACTTTTAACAAAAAACTACTCAAGTACATGGCAAAGAAATTCAGTTCTAAAATCAGGAGCAAAGGTAAGTAAGATATTACCTGCAAAGGGCCTCATTAGTTCTTAAAAAGAAGAAATAATTTTCAATTGTAAACGTAATTGTAACAAGTTTTTGGAAATTATTAGTCAAGTTGTTTTATTACAATAACAGAAAATAATAGAAAACTGAGTTCATTTTACGGATGTATCAATCCAGAATTCGCTCTTCTCTAATTCATCAAGCTTTGGGATAAAAGGTGAATGAAACTTTCGCGAAATCATTAAGCCGCACGGAGTTGACTGAAAGGCCGAGGGTTGGAAACCCCTACTTTAGTCTAATTAACTCAAAAGTTAAAGAAAAACAATTCAGCACCTTCGCGGATTAAATATTAAACTTCAGATTCGCTGGGAAATCCTGACGCAGAAATATGTACTCACAGATAATTTTGTTATTTTCCTACGTATAACAGAACTTTGGAAGAAAGGGAATTAGTTCCTAATCCGGTCGGTATTCAAATGGAAATTAATGAGTAATGTGAGGTCTTGCAGATGTCTGTCACGTAAAACCAAAAAAATAATAAGTACTGTAGTGCTTTTATGTTATGTTTAAAACACGCAGACCGTTTAAGAAGAACGACGGCAATCATTATAATTATACTGATAGGGTTCCCAGATAGCCAAGTCGGCAACGTGTTTGACTTCGGTGAAGGCGGTACCGGGTTCGACCCCTAGTGGGTGCTCACGTGCGTAATGACCTCAGCTGTCGAAGCAATTTTAATAATACTACTGCTACTACATTATATTGCAGATGGGTTAACAAACAACTGGCAGTGTGTCGGCATATTTATCCTCACTTATAGATATATTTTGGACAAATAATATTTACATCGAGAGTTGAACCATAAAGAAATTGCAATGTTAGACTGCATGTATTTTAGAAATCGTACTGAGCTACTCAGGAATTACCAACGTATATCTCCACCTTAAATGAAAAAGTATCACCACGTTCAGTAATCACAATAATAGAACAAAGAGTCATAAAATTTAAGCCATTGGATGAAACGCGATTACTAGCAGAAATTATCAAGATAAACAGAGGATCGTTAACTTCTAGAAAAAAATTCATTTTGCATTATAGTCGATAATGCGGATGAATTCGCTTTACACATGTATTTGCAAGTAAAGACTCACCCCGATCGAATAGTGGAATTAAAGCAGCCATTTTAGGGGCGGTATTAACCCTAATAATGGATGTTGCGGTCTGATTTTGTAATCAACTCTTAATGATAGCATGCCCAGCATAGGTACACATTTTCACGCCGTACTATGGTTCATTCGTGGTGCAACATTTTTTTTCAAATCAGTGTATATATTTCTTTGCTGTAACAATCGATCTTCCTATAATTTTTGAGCTACCCTATGATATCGTTCATCTACCGAAACCACCCGTACGCACGTCGAATTTTCAAATAGAGTACTGTTCCTACATTCTTTTATTTTAAAAGAAAGAAAAAATAAGAACAAGAAAGAAAGCACTTCTACTACACGAAGAACGCAGGCGGAACAGCTGGGCATTATTTCCTAACTCTGTAATTGAACTCTTGGGTGGGAAGTCACGGTGCTGTTAATGTCCGATCGACTGATTCCTCGCCAAGGCAAAGTCGATGAACTTTTCTGACCACCGTTCCCTCCGCTGATTCAATGCTTTTCACCGCACAGGGCCTTGGAAAGAAAAAGGGAAGTGCACATGGCAAGCCTAATCAAGGGAACGGATTCGGACAGGAAAAGGTAAAGGATGTGCCGAATGCGATAAGCTAGAGCTGGGTTGAGTCAGCCACAAAGGGAGAAGTTCGCAACGCAGATTAGTGGAAGGTGCTTCCATAGAGAACGGAGATAAGAATGGAGAAGAAATAGAAAAGGAAAGTCAATGTTAGTAAAGGTGAAGACGGCAATACACAGCACTACATTCGATCGAAAACTCAATTTGTTGCATGTCAAATAAATACATGTTTATTCTTTAATTATTTAGAGATATGGTATTTATATTTTTAGAAATAATTACGAGATACATTCTTAGACTTATTATTATATGGATTTAAGGAAAGGTGAATTTCTTTGCATGATGGAGTCATGCAACTAATCCCACAGGAATAACAAGTGTGAAAAATAGCGACATGGCTGGGACTCGAACCTAGGTCTCCCACATTCAGGGCAGGTATTCTAACCACTGAACTACCATGCCGCGTCTCTTCCATTTCCAGAAGCATTTCTTCTAGGGAATCATAGAATATATTCTAATACATTCCGTATTAACATAAACATTTCCGAAATTGATATTCTAAGCGAGAAGGATTACTTTATATCCATACATCTAGTTGTATGTACTAGTTTTTATTGATCAACTTGACTGCCTATTCATTTTTATCTGCTGTTTGTACCAATTTTCCTGTATTTATGTTTGCTGGATAGTTTATATGTATTGATTTATTTTTCTAGACTTAATTTAACAGTGGTAAATTACTTTCCGTTGTTAGTGTAATATTATCATCATGTAAGACCTCCAGAGATCCAGAGATGAAAGAGTGGCCATTTTGACCTAACCTTACCTAAGAGTAAAATAATAGCAGTAACCAGAAATTTACAAAAAAACGTTCAAAGTAAAAGAGAAAGGCTTACAATTGAATCGATTTATAATTTAATTTAAGTAAACAAGGTTTACCGTGTTAAGAAAAGCACACATGAACGAATTGCTACGTTCTACGAAGTGAAGGCTGAGGGATTCGATTATGAATTAAAGTAATTCAAATCGATCAATTCAAATATGAGGGATATTAAATTCTTCTAAATTAACTTTCTAAGCTTAACAAATATACATAAAGATTGAAAAGCAAATCAGTTGTCTCAGAAATGAAGCACATTGATTTGCAAGAACTGGGCACCCGGAACAAATGATGAAAGCAGAGCGGTCTTTCTAGGGGCGGTGTGACACCTTATCAACGTTTTCCTGTTACAAATAGTTTTGAAACAATCTCCATGCAACTTACTGCTTTTTGGAGATTTTTCCAAAATTCTAATGTATTAACACATCCTTTACCTTATAGATAAGAAATGGATGTTGTTAAAAATCGATATTGTTAGGCGTGACTTCGTGGAAAGCCATAGTACAATGAAAGCAAAGACATAGTATTTTTCTACACTAAAATTTATTCTGCTGCAACCGGTTTGTAAGTAATCTTACGAAACCGGTCGCAGCAGAATAAATTTTAGTGTGGAAAAATACTAAGTCTTTGCTTTCATTGTACGGATGTTGTTGTGATCTGATTGGGTAGTCACCTTTTATTGGTGGCAAGCTCTCCTTTGGTGCTCAGTTTTACGACACTGCGATGGTTCTTTCATAGTGCACCTTTTTTTAGAAATTAGTGCACATTAGGTTCTTTTTGGTTGCATCTAGTTTATAAACTACGTCTAAAAGTGACTAAATACAGCGATTGGTGATGGTTCTACAAGAAACGTACATTTATACTACATGATAATTAATTACTGCTAAACTCACTTAAACTACTGCTATAAAGGCGTGATCATTTTCTTACATTCAAAGGCAAATAATCATACAGGCTGAGTATCCCCAATTCGAAATTACGTGATACGAAACACTCCGAAATCCGTAACATAACATCCGTGTACAGCTCACTTTTCAGTATCGTGTTTTTGAAATATCTTTGGATAATATGTATAACGTCCATAATACTATACTAACCATCCTTTCTTCCAATCTCCCTTTGGCAATCGCATCTTTTGAAACTCGGAAATATATAAAATGTCCTTGTAATACGATGTCTCTTCTTCATTGCACAGGGTTCAGCTCTAGGCCCATCAAACTCATCTGCTAAATACATATGCGTTTGCATCCTTTGCTTATTACATTTTCATTCGAATATATATAAATATTTGAATAGAAATAAAATGTAATTTTCCTTAAAATCTGACTTTTTCTCAGTTTTCTTATACTTCACCGAAACATTTCTTCTAAAACCAGGAAAACAAATTCCGGAAAAACCTAGGTTCCAAGCATTTCGGATAGGGGATGCTCACCCTATAATGAATTTCTTTATTTCCCATTTATCTCACAGAATCCATTCATTGGGCAATTACTGTGAGGTACGTAAACGATAAAAATTGACCAACACAAATAATTCCGCCAATGGGATCGGAATTTAAGTTCCATCAGACTTTCTTTCGATCAATAATTATGTACACAGAAAAAGCATTAGAGCAGTAGAGAAATACGAAGAAGTTCACAATCTTACTTCCGCGGGAAGAAGTTTCATAGGAGAGTATCAGATATAATTTCACGAAATCCCCTAGAAATCAAAAGTTAATGACTTGAGCGGAATAGCTATCAAATTCCCACCGGAGCAAAATCAGAGGAACCCAATCCGTCAAATTAATTAAGGAGGCTACATAAAGGTTCGTTAGAGAGGGAAAGGATCATGGAGACACTGGGGCGAAAACGCTTTCACTAAGATTAACGAAAACGACAAATGTGTCACGGGACGGAAAGCGAGAGTATCGAGAGCGAAGCCGGATATGTGCGCACCGAGAGTTGATTAAAGCCGAAGAGAGGGAAGGAGGAAGACTCGGGGATGGCGACATTTCAGGCAGTGTCCAGGAAGTGACAGGTGGAAGAGGGATTCAAAAATGGCTTCGGGACGTTTGGAGAATGAGAAAATAAGGGAAAGGTGAGAGAGGGATTAATGTCAGCCAGGGGTTGGATTAGTCGTGCAGAATAGGAGAGGTTAGCGGCGAAGAAAGTGAGTGGGGAGGGCGTATGGTTCGGGAGGAATTGAGAGTTAGGAGGATACGCATTTGGGAGGGGGAATGATTGGGTATGGGATTTGCGGAAGTTACTTCACGTGCCATTTTAACGAGGTTCAACCACAGCTTCTCCTCTCGGGAAGGGCTTAAATCGCATGCTATATCCTCTACCATCCTACGGTGCTCTAAGACTGGGGCAGTCGTGGGGAACCTCTCTTCATCGGAAGGCCCTATGTAAGATTATGCCGAACAAGAAACCATTACGCAAAATTATTAAATAATTACTTGCAGCCAGTAAACTAATTATATAATTAGTAACACCGACTAATAAAATTATTTAAAATACAAATTTGATAAATAGATAGAGCTTATACTCATGAAAATTGTTTAAAAGGGGAGCTCCAAGTACACAGCGCAGAGTCAAATGAAACATGGCAATTGGAAATACAAGAATAACGAATTATCCCTCAAAATAGGGTTTTGCGAGTGCTATTTTTCCCAGAAAATGGTATAAAAGTACTACAAGTGCTGGTGATACGTGTTATATGGTCCTCCCGAGGCCCTTCGGCAAGATAGACAGGTAGCCTCGCAGGGGATACATTTCTCATAGTTATATTAATTTTGAAAAACAAGTTCAGTATTCAGAGAAAGGTGATATATAATATCGATGAAGTTTGGGAAAAAAGAATAGATTAACGAATAAAAAAAGTACCGCTAGTACTAATAACGGTACAGTCTGGATGAAAGCTTGTGGCCCCGGTCTGCGCGGAACGGAGGGGAAAGTCTCATAGGGGGTGGAAAGCAAGAGGGGAAGCTATATGCCTAAGCCATTGGTCTGTTGGCTCCCCAGCCACCCAAACCCCTTTCTAATGCAGTCCTTGAAAGGTAGACTCGTCCAGACCGAAAAATTACCTCTGCGCAGGGGCCATGAGCTTTCAACCGGAGTGTACGTCGGATCAGGGTCAATCCGAATTAGGTCGTTCGACCTTAGGTCATTACACACTCGAGAACTACGCCAATGAATGATTAATGGTAATAATTTAACACTAAAACGCTACTGTAAATCTCCCCTCTGTTTAATAACTGCAGGAATCCTCGAACTGCTATTTGGTACAATCACAATTTAACGCCGGGTGATTTACAGTATTCACCGGAGAAAAGTTTTAAAAAGGATAAACCAACTGAGGAAATTTATTTTCCTGTGACTGTATTAATCGAAAATTATTATATAAGTACTTGAAAATCTCCATTTATAATATGGCAGAGGGAGTATTAGATAGTTGATGAGACTGTGTGAGCGACTACGTCCCGCGGAAAAATTCTCTCCAGTCTTCAATATAATCTCATTTTCGGATGGGTTGCGTCTTGCATACGAGTATATACACTTAATGGTTGCCATTTTAGAGGTGTAAAGATTTGGAGAGCGTAACAGGAAGGTAGAACTGAATAAATACATAGCTAAGAAATTCAGCTGAAAATGGAGTTCAAATTTTGACAAGCTACAGATTTACACTTCCTATATCAGAAATAAATTAAACCAAAGGTCAAAAATGTTGCCCAACGCAGAGTTGATACCTTACGAAGCACGAAAGGAATGCTGGAATGTTATTTACTGTCGTCACGCATTTGATAAGTTGAAAGCATTACATCACTCATTTTAAGAATAAAACGCCACAACAAATCAGGCGTCGTAAATTTTCTAGGATAAAAATTCAGGTAACTAAGTGAATCTATTACACGAAGAAGAACCAAGAAATATGAGAAAGGGAAGATCAATAAGTGTCAGACTTAGGCCACAAGATATTTCCGGAGCACTGCAGATTTTGTAAAACAACACTCGTAAATATCTCAAACACGGCAAACTAAAGCAGAATTAAATGGAATCAGAACACTTGCCTCGACACCAATAATTTTACTACGACCATTTACTATGATCATTTAACACCTTATAACGCCAATGCAATTAATGCTCTTTAATTAAATATAAAAACGGAGTCTTAATATAAGTACTAGTAAGAAAAATACGCAATATAGTTAATTTCTGCCATGATTTAGGCTAAAAGATTCGAAGACAGCAATAAGTTATAAATTTAACTTTCGAGAATGAGTTAAGGTTATCGTGCTAGGGCAATTTAACACATGCAAACAATATAAGAATATGTCAGCTGCTCTCGAAATTCACAACTTACATAACAGGAAAATAAATATTTCGAAAGCGCTACCATTCGCAGATAAAAATTAATCAACAAAATTTATAGACAGAAAAATATCGGCAGGATTCTTTTCCCTGTTGATAGATTTTTCATTTTAAATTCGTTCGTGGTTTTCATTAAATGTGGCTTTGCGCAAAATGGGGAGGCAAATCCATAAATTTCTAAAGCCATTCATATTATTCCAACGTTTCTCCATCGATTCGCAAAAAAATTCATAGAGTGGTAACACCCAGACGACATGCAAATTTGATAGGCGAGCGCTCAAAAATTTACTTATAAATTTATTGAACAGCACGAGATAAACAATAAACCTTGCCACACACTCATTATTCATCAGAATAAAGACAAAACGTGAATCGGCCGATTTCCATTTCGGTTCGAGATATCTGTTAAATCTCACGAAAAAAGTGTCACGTGAAAAAAGCAGAATAGATTGCGAATCAGCTTCATAAATTAAAACTGGTATTATTTCAGCGATATTGAACCAACAAATGATGAATCGCTGCTAGACCAGAAATGGAAAAATTCTCCGAACACGAGAATTAAATCGCAAGTCGCACCGTTCGAAACTAAGAAGCAAAGCATCACAAACACTGGGGACCGCGCTTCAGTTACCTTTCTATGAGGGAACAGAAAAATGAGGATGCCATAAAGTTTAATATAACAATATTAATAATAATAATAAACGTCTTTATTGGGCGAAATTGGGACTAAAGAGTCCTATCTTCCATTTAACCCTTGTCATAAAGTGAGAGAAAGATACGAAAGAAAATAAAAGAAGGGAAGAAAGTGTTTTCGTGGAGGAGTAAAAAACTGTGATATTTTATGCACAGAAAAAGTATCTTCACTGCAGGAAAACACCCACGAAGAGAAGGGGGATGTGAAAAACCTGCGAAAGATATATACAGGGATTTCGTGGGGTGGACATTCAAGGCTGCGGTATGGAAATATTTCCTTCGTATTTTCGTAACTACGTGTACTACTACGTGAAACTACGCTATACTTCGTTTCTTCATATTCGCATTTCTTTCGTATATTCGATGATAATTCGATGATAAAACTAAACCCCTCAAAATTTGAGTATCGAATGGATAAACGGTGGGTTTGACATTAACTTAAAGATCTTCGAACTCGGATTTGAACTAATACCTTCGACGTCGTCTTGGATGACTTTGATAAGTATTTCCCGGCGTGTAGTTATCTCATTGCAGAATGTTTTCGCTTTATTTCTTTCACCTTAATTATGGCCATTATTTCTCGTTCTGTAATGATTTTGCACTGCTCCATTCCTCCTTTACAGATAAAGGATTCAGGAATATTTCGGAACTGGGGATATCAAAGCCGTATTTTAAAAATTTTCAGCATTCCTGTTTCGAAGTAATAATCTCTGATTTTGGAATTTACACTTGCAGGCATTTCCGTATCATCCGGATATTTAAATTTTACATTATTTGCCTATAACTTTATCTTCTGTTTCACTCCATTGTATCATGTATCCAAAATCTGGAAAAATCCAAGTCGGTAATAACTTTGTATTCAACTATGGAATCCAAAATGGTAATTTGTCAATCAGGGTATTCGAAATCAAATACAATAAAACCCGCTCAAGAGGACCTTTTCTCATGCGCCGGGTGAAAACAGCGTGATAGAAATTCAACCGGGATGAGAAATTTTCATTGTGAAGACGCTCCATGAAGTCCAGCCAAACCATATTGATCTCAACTTGGATATTTTTATGTACAATACCTGGAATTTCTCTTCAGCAAGCGGCTGGCCCAAGCTCGAAAAATTTCCAGCATTTAGCGAGAAAACTGAGCAAACATTTTTATTTGATTTTCTTGAAAGAGAAAAAAGAAAAAAAATACCAACTGTTTTCCAAAAAGAGAGGGAGAGCATTCAATACCTGATTGCGAAACGAACCACTTCTGAGAACACAACGGAAGAGTTTCGAATTTTTCAGAAAATAAACAGTTGCGGCACAAAGATTGGAGAATAATTCAATTTCGGGAGTTCGAAATTGAAGGAATTCGATAAATATTGATAAAGAAGGAAGCGGGGGTGGATCTGGAAATAAACAAGCGAGAGGTCTTTGGGCGAGGGTTTGATGAGGAAACCTTTCCGAGAGAGGAGTTCTAAATTAGAAGAAAGCCGTGAAATTCGACTAAAGCAAATAAAGTGGAAGTAGCATAGGTGTTGACAGATTTTTACATTCAGGAAGTAAATTAACTTACTTTCTAAGATATTAATTAGCCATAATTTCTCTATAAAGTATTTTGCTAGAAGATCTGTTTAAACTTCTAACCTATGATCAATTATTACATAAATATACTCGTATAATATATAGTAATTTCAATACCGGTCTCTGTAAATGGTAATATCAATTAAGATAGTTGAGGTTGATTAAATAATATTGTAGATATTGTGAATTTAGCTCTGTATAACGGATTTATGTACTGATTGGCTAGTATTTTATTTTTGATTGGTTTTGTGATTTTGATCCTTTTTTCTTGCTTTGTGTTCTGATACGTATGTTCATGTACGTTTTAATCATTGCATGACATCGAGAACTGCCACCTGGTTATTGCCGATCTGCAGTGTGAATTTATTAATAATAAGAAGAACGCTGCCCTCGCTGTCGTAGCAGTCAGCGAGTTAACCTACCAACGCCGGGGTCTCGGATTCAAATCCCGGTTAGGGTATGGTTGTTTGTGATCGTGACTTGTAGAAGGTAATTGTAAAAGTAAGCAAATGTATCTTGAGAAAATTCGCCTAGTAAAGTCGTCATTATTACTATTATGGTCCTACTAAAAAATCAGATATACTGAAATTTAACAATTAAATTAACTATTGGTTAAGAAACGCCTAAAAAGAAAGGAAGAAAAAATTGAATAATGGAAAAGAAATATCTCCTACGCATCCACAGATTTTACTGATGTGACATTTTCACTAGGCTGATGATGAAACTCGCTAGCGATACATGTCACATCAATAAAGTCTGTGAAAGTGTACGAGAGATTTCTTTTCCATTATTTTGACCTTCCACGAAGTAACGCTTGGTGGAAAGGTTTAAAAATTTATCGGAGCCACCGGAATTTTTCGGGGTGTCGTGGTGTTAGTCATGGCTGCAAGATTAAGCTTGGACTTCAAAGATCCGATATTGTAAAATATTTTTATTTTAAATCGGTAATTTTGGAAGGGAGTAATATCTGGATCACACTTACAGTACTATAAGAGTAATTTCAAATAATCCAATAAGGAATGTTTTACTGTTTGAAGATATATGGATGAACGTATGGGATTTTAACACGATTACGTCAGTTCCGGAGTAAGCAAGGAATTACTTGACAGAGAGATAGTCAGTGATAAAACCCCAGGGGGGATTAAATAAAGGCTTTTATTATAACTCACGTCAAAGGCGCAGTATAAAAGCTTTTATTCTAGCCCCGTTTCCCTTACTTTATCGAGTGACCGATAGTGTAGCAGCGAAGGCCTATCGTAAGCACAGAAGAATTGAGAACCAAGTTGATGAAATGACACCTACATAAAGGAATGCACCCAAGTAGAAGCTGTCAAACGTAGAGCAAAAATAACATTTAAGACAATAATAATATAATGATTAAATACTGTCATTTTAAGTACTGTTTCTCATATTATTGGCCAAGATTGCTCATTGCTAGTTTAATAATGTTTCGCAAGGAAGCATATTTTTTTCTATCATACTGATGAATGTCGATGCTATTTACTGTTGAAACTGTCCAAAATTTACGAGAACCCGCCTTATGTATTTTATAACATACATTTGACTCTCTATAGGACTAATCTGATTATTACTCTAATAGAACGAAAAGAATTTAGCCTTCATTCCTTTTTCTACTCAAGAATTTTGACTTTTTAAGATCCTGAATTCAACCGAGCTGGGTATTACACTCACAATTAATGGGCTCTTCCATTAGAGAACACTGGCTTTTTATAAAAAAGGAGGACCTTAATGGATTCTTTCAGTTCACAATATGAGAGGCAAAAAATCCATTACGGCTGTTCCAATAAAAACTGGTACGTGAGACCCAACGTAGGCACGCACAAAAAGCATGGCGCAATCGAGTTAAGAATTTTGGAACTTTTCTTTTGTGGATTTTTGTTGCGACTAAGGTCTATTTCTGCCAGTAAAATATTCAGCCCGGAGGCTGGTTTGAGCCTCATCCCTCCACCTTCAGCTTTCGATAACTTTGAGGACGGATTGAAGTTTACTAGACAAAGTGAGGAGTGAGGTAGTTTGCATATTTTCCCTCAGTCCCTTCTCTCAGACGATCTCAATTTTATGTGAGGCATCCATTAGCTACGTATTGCAACCATTTTTTCCGTTAGAAAGCCTCGAACTATCTCTTAAAAAATAATTACTTAAGCAACTCGGCTTCCTTAATAGAATAGTCGGAAGGAGCGAAGGAAAAGACCGCGAGCGATGTTACTTTGCGCTAGTCAATCCTCACCTTGAATATGCACATGGTGTATAGTACCCTTCCGAAAAGTGTTGTTTTCGGACATTAGAAAACATATGTACAACGAAAAGCGATAGGTTCAGTAAAAAAGGCACACTTTAAAGTAAAAACTGAGATGAAAAAAGTATGAGAGAAAAAGGACTCAACCTGAAATCTTACACTTACCGGGCGGATGCTTTAACCAATTAAGCTATCGACCCAGAACACATTCTTATGCCGTTTAGACTATTTTTCTTGGAAATTTCCTAGCTTCACGCCTTAACGTGTAAAGTCACCTTTACCTTAATCCTAAGGCTTGATTTACTTAATTAGTTCAAAGAAAGTAAGCCCTTAAGAGACGTAGCCGACATTATGCGCCCTTCCCCTTACATAGACGGTTCTGATACTGCGAGAAAAATCAGGGAAAAGGATGCTAGAACTAGTCCCTCCGATTATTATTTATTCTTTACGCGATTATAATCGATTAGGGAAATGGAATCATTGTGCATGCACCCCCTGCCACAGTCCAAAGGCGGCTTGCAGGGTGCATATGTAGATGTATTTAGCAAAACAGGGATTTTTAATGGTAAAATGGTCTTAATACTACCTTTGGAAAGAAAAATGGTAAAATGAAATATTATCACATACAAATTTTGCCCCTACTGTGAGGTAATTAGCCTTAAGGGTATTCGGTTACTCAACCCTTCCATCCACTGCTGACAAAAGCGTTGGAGAGGGAATAATGCATACTAGGCAAGTGAGGTATTTTTCCATGCTTTCTTCACATAGTCAGAATGCTACGGTAGATGTATTAAATATCCCTATAAATAGCCGCTTAGCGAGCATTTGAAATCCCTATTTTAGTTAGAGTCCATTTTTCTTTTCCTACAGAATGAGTTCACGGAGGTACTGCACAATACTCTATGAATAACATTTTTCGAAGTATGTGAGTAATCAAAATGAATTCAATTATTAATTTTCATTCATACCTCTGCAGCTTTCATATTATCACATTCATGATTAAGAGTGAGAATAACGTAAATTAAAAATAGATACTCCTTATGTTAAACACAAAGTAGAATAATAAACGTGTACTCACCTTTGGGTTTAACACGAATAAAGTCTATAAGGAAAAAAAAACACGGCTGTGGTAAGACATTAGAGTTCGAGAAAAGCTCCAAAAAGCCGTTGTTAGCGAGCAGAATAACCGTTGAAAAATTCCAACCAGCAGTGGTTAGGGTTGTCTGTGGTCGCGCTTTGCAAGTATTGTTCTCGAATTGGAGCTTTCCTTGAACTCTAATGACGAATAAAGTCCTCCAGATATCGTGATTCGTTCTAATTCATATATTTCTGTCTGGTACCGACAACCTAATTAAGAATCTTCCATTCATCAAAATATGAAAGCAAGGACACGTTCTAGTTCATGGAACGGAATTGAGTTCCGAATATGAGAATATTGGCTACGATAGGGTCCTTTGAGAAAACCACCGTGACATTTCTGAAGAGCATTCCAACGCGTGAGTACCCGAAACCGACGTTTGAAAACCCCTCCAAAAGAAAAAAACCCATCCCGCTCTAACGTCACAATTTTCACTCTCAGGGCGATGAAAAGAGGAAATTAATTTCTCCATCTCCCTTCGGAGAACCTGTTGCGGAAAATTCCCTCGCCAACGCAGGGCCTTTTTCGTCTGGCATTTCAGTGGAAGCAAGAGTCAATAAAGAGCTACAGTAAGAAGCGGCAAGGTGGGGACGGAGGAATAAAAAAGACCGAAAGCAAACGGAGGGAGAAAAAATGTGCGAAAGAGAAGGAGGAGGAAGAATTAGGGCGCAAGGAGGGCCCTGGAGACGGAGCACTTATCAATGCCCGAAAATACCGTCCATCGATTTTTTCCCGGAACGTGGGCGGGGTGAAAAAACATCTCTCGAGGCACGTACCAAGGCGGAAATTACGGGCAGTGGGAGTTGAAGGGAAGAACAATTCTTGCTGGAGCGGACGATGGCACGTCATGAATTAAGAGCTTTTCTTCCTCTCTGAATGTGGGAGCGGTACGTGCGAGTGTTTGGCCGCCGCGCTGCATTTGATCTCGAAAGTGCTTTGATAAGGATCGAGGAAAGAGTGCCGATCGTACTCAAGTCCTCGTCCCTGATATTACTTAGTTACAGAAATCAGAGTGCATCTCCACAAGGATTTGCTAAATTCGTATTCTCCCGAGAAAAATTCTTTTGAGTAGCGAAACACTTTTCCCATATCTCGTCAACCGATTCAGCAACCCGAAGGGTGAATTAGAGGTTTGAAAACACTCCGTAAGCCGTATTTAAGTTAAGAGACAAACGGGAAGCTCCGGATTACAGATTTCTGGAAAGTCTCAATGTACATTTCAAAGACATACCTCCATTAACAGGAAGGCTCCATAATAAGAAGATTAATCTCCATAATAGAAACTTCTTATTGATGGTGGAGGCATTGATGATGGAGGCATTGTCTCTGAAATGTACATTGGGACTTCCCAGAAATCGGAAATCCGGAGCTTCCGTTTTTTTTAACGCGAGTTCCGCCTGCCAAAATACACCTTACGGAGTGTTTTTAAACATCTAATGCATTAACTGCCGTGTTACAACTTTCTTTCAACCTCAAGGGTGGTTAGAAACACTATTCAAAAATATCGTACGTGTGGTGCGCATCAAGGGTTCAGGGGCAATTGGTCGAAGGACAGCCGGTCGCTGGGACTACCCGTCGCTAGACTTTTCGTCTCTGAGACATTTGGTCGAAAGACTATTCGTCGCGAGACTTCTCGTCGTTGAGGTAACTCGTCGAAGGACTATTCGTTACTGAGACAACTAGTCGAAAGACAATACGTTGCCGAGTCAACTCGTCGACAGAAGGGAATGTTATTATTTATGGTAAAGTTATCGGTGTGTTATTATCGTTATGGTGAAATACGTTAAGTATTCATTACAATAACTCAGAGTATTAGTATCAGAAGATTTTATGAATGCTTTTGAGGAATTATTTTTAATTATAGTAAAGTTATCAATTAGTTATTAATTATAATGATGTAATCAATTATATATGATGATTACCACTCATAGTCGTATCAGTAGATTTTACGGATGCTTTTACGAAGCAGGTAGACCTTTATGACGATGAAAAGAAGTATCGAGTTGTTGTATTTAACGTTATTATGGACGAAAGCGTTATTTTGTTTTACGTTACATTATACTTAAATAATAACTTGTGGTTAATTATGAAAATGGTTACTACAACTCTGCACATTTATAGAAGCCAGCGTTGAGAAAATAGCACAGGAATAAATCATACGGACATTGCTAAGGGAAATTTGCGTACTGGACATTTGCTTCTCTGTACATGTGTCGCCGGAACGTTTATTTTATTGCGATACAATCTAGTATGCGTACCATGCGTACGGCACTCATTTCTCACTAAAATTACTATTTCAGTCCTTCTAGATGTTTGGTTTGATGGTAAGGTGGCATCTTGTATGTCCCGCACGTGTGCGAAAGTTGTGCCACCTTTGATGAGTTTTCCGAAACTCATCATATCCCATCAAAATCCGCACAATCGAAGATTTCCAGATTTTATTAAACGATATATTCATTAACAGAAAGGCTGGGCTTAATGGATGCTAGAATATCGTTTGAATTTAGAGCATCACCAAGTTGAATCTCACTGCTATCCGTAATTCCACGAGGAAATTACCCCTTGCAACGCAGGCAATACAAGCGCGGTCCGATATTGTGGGTTGCGGTAACCCAGTTAACCCATTAACTACGTCCTACGAGGCCACACGTTATGTCGTCCGGTTAGGCATCTCCCCGAGGACAAAAATCTTATCAAACTTCAATAAGGTATTTGCACTATAATAAAAAACATGAAAGGTAGTGATTCTGATGTTGACTTAACGAATTTTTGCGTTAGATTACCTTAATACTACGAGATCAACAGAATCACAAATTCATGTAGTACATCAAGTTCGTCCTTGACTAAAGAAGCTTTGTTAGATAGGACCTAATTACTTACCATACGCCCGCAAAAAATCAAAGCAACTCCGATTTGTTTTCATAAGTGCGACTAGAACTGTCCTTATTCAAAACAAGGTCAGGCGATAGGGTCAAGGTATCACCGGAGGCGACGTTTCAAAAAAGTAAGTCCTTTTCATCTAGCACTGCGATTGTACTTTAAACGTAGTGCGGTCACGAAAGACCTCCAATTCGACATAAAGTGGATTACGTGGTTCGCAATTCTGTTATTCACAGATTTTTTTCTTAGCCTTTTTCGTAACCTTGACTAGGTAACGGAACCGTCGGGTTATTAAGAAGTCAACTGCTTAGAATAGGAACTTGCAAGGCTTCCCCCAAACAGCGGCTTAATTAACACACGACCACATGTATAGTTTGAGTAGCTGCTGAGCTAAATCGAGATATAAATTTCAATTGAAGATAATTCCTCGATAAAATTCATAATAAAATTGTTAATGGCGATAGTTAACTTTAAATAAGCGTGTAGTCCCTTACGAACAAAATAAGCACTCATATGTACTGCTGTATTTTGTATTGTACTGTATTTTTTATTAAAAATAAAAAATAAATAAGAGTACATATTTAGGCAAACATCTTTAGATCAGTGCTTTGGGCTCCCGGATAGCCAAGTGGGCAACGCGTTCGACTTCGGTGAAAGTGGTCCCGGGTTCGGGCCTAAGGGAGAAATGATCTAAGCTGTCGAAGCACCTTTAACAATACTACTACAAATAACATCAGTGTTTATGGTGCTTTCCATTTAAAGGAAAATTCCCGAATCCTGGTCTCATAACTTAGAACTTTCCATAATGTGAGACCAGAAAGTGAGGGTCAAGAAATACGGACGGTATGTTATGCAATGGATATATTTCACTCCTTCACATCACAAATCCTTAAGGGAATTAAATTCATTCTGATCTGGGGAAGACAAAATCGTAACCAAATAATTCCTGTACGAAAGAGTCGTAAAAGCTGATGGCTATAGATTTAGATTCGAACACCGCAAACCGCCAGTGGCGTATGGCAGGGGGTGTATTAACACCTAACCTAATCTACCCTATTAGATTCTCTGATGCTATTCGGAAAGAACGACCAGAAATAACTATCTGTTTTAGCGGTCATTTCCTTGTAACGCTTGGTCGTCGCCTCTCGAAGATCGCGTCGTTTTTTACCGGAAAGACAATATCTTTAACTTCACCTAAACATTCTGGACCGATGAATTTTTCGAAAAGAATTCATCGGTAATCAGATCCTCTCCCCTGCAGTGAGTTCCACCCGAGTAATTTTATCATGGCCGTAACGCTACTGTCGAACCTGAAATCTCAATTGACAAAACGGGCTGCTCTACGTTGAACCATCTCTAAATCTGAGACTAACCCTACTTCATGTGGATTCCAGATTGCGCAGCAGTATTCGAGACTTGGTCGAATGAGGGCAAACTACGGTTTTTTTACTCTTGATGGCAATCCTCTCAGTGTTCTACTTGTTAATCTTTGTATTCTATTCGTCTTATAGAATCTCGAATATGTTCCTTGAACGATGAACTATTGCTGAGTGTAACTCCTAGGTATTTATTGTGACGCACGAACTCTAAAGGATATCCTGAAATTTTAAAAACACTTACGGTTTATACACATTACGCCATCCATGAGAGCATCTTGAGAGCTCTGTCGACACTACGAAAATGAATAGTTTTAGTACTTTAGCAAGTAAGTTCTGAGCTATTCGATTTTATGAAGAACTCATAAAACGAATTGGAAAGTCGATAGTTAAAAAAAATCAGCAAACGGTCGCTCAATATGACTTCATATCCTAAAATAGGGAACGGTTTTGTCGTTATTCAAACAGGATTTTTTCGAGCGATAAAGAGCAAGGAACGTATCATATTGGAAAACGCCATTCAACTATACAGTAACGCGCGTGTTAAACCCTTGATTAAACCAATCCTCTAGCGGGAATATATCATGCTTTCGATGGCGCACTTTGAGGAAATTGGTATTCAACGTGGTCACTCCAAAAACTCTTGACGCCTTTCACTTGACTCACCCTCAACGGACATCAATCTGAGCATTTATGTCCTCTTCCACGCCGCACATCGGCCGGACCTTCATTTCGCCCTTGAGGAGCGTATTAATATCATCTACGGTCGGAAGGATGTGTCGCACAACCGCGAAGAATTAATAACTCCGAGTCGGGGTTTAGCTTTTGATTATGGGCACATTAAAGGAGTCGGCTGCCCAGAGGAATGGCGTCAACGCGGAGTAATAAATTGCTTAGAAAAGGGGACTGAGCGGGTCCAAGGATTTCATCTCTACGTTCGGTAGGCTTCATCTATCGCAAGATGATTATACAAAAATGAGTATATCAATGAATGAATATTCATCGGTAATCGGAAAATATCCCCCTGAGGAAAAGAAGCTCCGTCGGTGTATTTCGGTGTATATAACTATAAATTTATTTTATTCAATAAATAAAACGTGCTTGTAATTATGAGGCAATGTGAGAACCAGGTCGCTATTACCAGGGTGTGGTATTTTTAAATATAAAAAATACCACATGACTTCATGAGGCATTTTAATTACCAGCTCGTAATTGATTTAGGGTAAGGTATTTATTTATTTACACATTTCTGTCGCAGTAAGACAAATCTGGCGGCAGCTTAATCACATAATATACTCATAAATTAGAAATACAAACAATACACAATGGATAATCGCTACAACATGTTACACCCTTTGCGTTATACTGACTCTAGATTTAAATAACAAATTTATAGAATTTATATTTCTAAAATTTCTAACACTTTCGATTCTTTTCTATATCAATAAAGTACGTATATCTATTGCATTAATAAAGTAAGTCTATTCTATACAAGTCTTTATTGTATCAATAAAGTAAGTTTATTCCTGATCGCTTTTTATATTTATCCTCACATTTTGTTCTTCATAATGCTATATTTTATTTCCGCCGGAGTATATAAGTCAGGAGCTTTTTTCCTAGATTAATATTCTCCGTAGGATCCCGATATTGTGACCAATTTGGTGGTATTTAAGAGTATTATTGAGTTATCTTAGTATATTTAAGGACAGACAGACAAAAAAACTTCGATGATATGGTAAAATTTCGCTCTTAAAACCATTAATTCTTCCCATCGATGTTACTTTTTCGACCATTATCTGACAGGGAAGGTATATGGAAAAAATCCACCACAACCCTTAAACCTCTAAGAAGTAGCGTCGAAATCAAAGCGAAATTTAAAAGAAAGCAATTTTCCTTTAGTGAAGTCGATAGCACTCATTATATAAAAAGTTCTCAAGGATTCAATCCTAACTGGGAATTTTCGCAACGCTTGCCTTGAACTGTTTCTGAGAAAGCTCCCTGTCGAAAAGAGAAGTAGCTAGCGAATAGTCTGGTTTGAAGCTCTTCTAAGTCATTCTTCCGGAGTCAAAGGACAAAAGCTGAAGAAATGTCAAACAAACCCAAGAGTAGGTTTTCTTCGATTCTATATGCTGATTCCCTGTAAATATGTTTGTACATCCCCTGACATACGCCATAAGGCTGCTCGTGGGGTACTAATGCAAATGTATTCCTATAGCTTTCTAAGTTACATTACACTAGTTTGCTAGAAAAACTTGTCGCTCAACAAAATATACTGTGGAAATGTTTTTATTCTCATTACCAAAGCCTTCCACGAATTACTGCCTTCACATATCGAATAACCAATAAGAGGTGGTAAAATATTTCTTTGCGAGTAGTTGTGAAGTCTGCATACAGAATTTCCTCGCTATTCTAGTAGTTATAAATAGTATGGAACGATCAAATTTGCTGATAAGGAATAGTCCGCGGTTAGCAATTGTCCCGCGAGGAATTGTCTGCAGCAAAACTTATCCGGCGAGCAATTGTTCGCCGGAAGGAATTTTTTTGCGAGCAATTTTCCGGCGAACAACTGTTCGCGAAGAGCTGTCCGCATACGGTCTCGGACATCCCTTAGGGTTGTATCAAAATTTAGTGTGTAATTAACTACCGATGGAATTGTTATGCAAATTCAGTTTAAGAAAAGTTTCCTACAAATATACCAACGCAAATTGATAGTGTCAAAATTGTAAAAGAAATATTCTGCATAAGAAAATTAATAAATATATTGCATCAAAAAGACGAAAAGTGAAAACAAAACGAAAATCATTAAAAAATTACGGGTATTCCCTTTGTTGATCAATATTCTGCTACAAAGTTTCGTCTATTTGTGACATCGCATTGTGTTGTAAATATCCCCTTCTAAGGTCACCGAGTCTTACATACTCCCACGTCCCTCCTTCTCCGTGGGTGTGACATCATTTAATGATGTCCTCTTACTTGTGCTCTGATTGCTTATGTATCGATTGAATCATTAGAACCATCTTTCATTGTTTAGATGAAAATTTCGCATATATTTCTATCCTTTAAACGTTTAACCTGACCATAATGAAATGCGTATTCTTCTAAGTTTTCACTGGTTTTCAAACGGAGGTTGCTGCTAGTTGGGTGATCTCCAAGAGCGGTCGATGAACTTACAAGTTTGCGGTCTCCGAATTCAAATCAAGTATCTCTAAGTGAAAAGCAATGATTAGACGCAGCACTGAATACACTGATAACGATGAAACACTCGGGATAATTGACGTATACAAGACAAAACTGGAAGTCAAAGGGTAGATTATTACAGTCTTCTCCAAGTAGCTTTTAATCTTTTTTCTCTAATTGGCAAAAGATGACAGATTGGCGACGAAATAGCCTTCGTTTCATTTTTCAACGGGGCTCAGCTTTTTCGAAAAAGCCGCGGCTTTCCGAATGAAACATTGCGAAATATGCGGCCAAAAGTTCTTCAAAAATTAAGCTGAACCACTTCGAACGCTAAAAATGAGAGTGGATAAAGAATTTTCCGCAGAAGAGCAGCTGCGACTGGCAATTAAATTCTTGAGCGGATATGGAATCGTTAATTTACGGCTACTTTCTCTAAAGCCATTCGAAAATGTATTTAATTTATGAAACCAAGGAAAGTTGGAGAATCGCAGGTATTATAAATTTTAGATATTGGTTAGCAGAAAAGTAGTGGTTGCTAAATAAAGATGTTTCCAACCTGCCTAAGGGCTGATGTCTTTGAAGACTGACATAGTTACATGCACGTAAATATTCTATGTTAACGCGAAAATGACGAAAGGAAAAGGTTAACGGTGATTTACTTGTAAAAGTCGTGCACCTCGGAAAACCCCTACGAGGACCGTGGACGATACTGCAAAGTCGGACTATTCCGCCCCAAAAAGGGAGAGAAACTTTGTATTTTTCCAAGAGAACTTTGTACATATAATCTACGACCGGTTTCACAAGAGTGCTTGCACATAAGTCCAAGAATATATAGATATAGAATATACAGACTGTAACAGGAGGGGAATTCCCGCCGTGTTAGCCATATAATGGGGAACAGCCCCGGAATGATTAGAAAATTTCAAAATTCAAAAAAGATTCATATTTACCATGACGAATTCCTAAAAAAGAGAAGCTTGCAAACCACTGTTCAAAAAGTACAGTATTCTAACCCTTCCATCATTATGTATATGCGACGTGATGATATACGTGCACAATAACTTTACAAGCTTAACCTAATACATACAAAACCATCATCATAATACTAGGAACAAATATGTATTAAATTATCCAATGCATAGGTTAAAATTATATGAATATTGCCCCATGTACATGGGAGTTCATTTTTTTAACAATTTGCCTCTTGAACTCGGGGAAAAGTTTAATGAGAATTTTCAACATTTTTTGGGAGAATTGAAGAAAAAAGTTGCTCGAAAAATGCTATTATTAGATTAATGAATTTTTAAATTAACCTCACTTCTTTATCAATTGTGTAGTAATGTACGGTCATTATATTGTCAATAAGGTAGAGCTTTGTATAATAAGAATCCTACAATGTTGTACCGTTGGGTAAGGAGAATGATGTATTTTTATACGTATGTTTTTATATAAAAAATTTACGTAAAGTAAAACATTTACATATTTATATTTAAATATATTTTGTAATACAGAATACATAATATGAAATAATAATGTGATATTGATGTATATATAATTATGCAGACCGTATGAAAATATGCATGCTTTTATAATAATTTTGTATTTGTATAATCTGACGATACATCTGTTTGCTTTCAGTGTATTATCTGAATATAAATGTGAATTTTTATGTCAATAAAGTACTAACATTAATACTATTCTGGAGGAAGTAGAGATAAGAAGTTTCCCGAAGGATGGCCTATTCGTTAACGACCTTACGTTCCAGAAACCCTCAACCCTTCTCTCCCTACCAGGCAAACTATTGACCTGATCCACCCTTCATTTTACGCTCTCTATCACCTTTTCCAGCCTTGAGCATTACTATATATTCTTGTGCTTATGTTTTTCTGTACTTGAAGGTGCAAGCACGCTTGTGAAACCGGTCGTACATTAAATGTCCCGTGGAAAATTATGAATTTTACTCTCTTTGATGATGATTTTCCACCAAGTAACGTCTTCCACCGTAGAATTCTCTTCGCCTTTCCTACAAAGTTTCCCAAAACGGCACGATAGGATATTCTGGCTCGATAGTTTAATTGAGCAAAGCATTCACCCGTAAAGTGGAAGTTTCCAGGCTCGAATCCTGGTCCTTTGAGACATATACATTTTTCACGTTCGTATTTCCTCGGGAAATCGTAGAAGTGAGACCAAAATGCACACCAAAAAGAAAATTTGATAAAATTATTTAGTCAACTCGTTTACCATACCAAAGCAGATTCAAAATAAAAATAGAAAAATCTCGAATTCTTTAGGGAAACGCAAAACTTATAATCGACTTAAACCGGATAAATCACCGGAGGAATATACGAATAGAAGAAAAATCGTACAAAATAAAGTGGAAAGGAAAACTTTTGAGATTTGGCAGCGAGAAAATCGTTCAATTTAGCATTTTTCGCAGTCTTTCGAACGTCGGAGTCATTGGCCGCCATGAATTTCCTTTCGCCATCACCTATTTTCTTTTTGAAGACTGAATGTTTTCTCGCCGTCACGGTTTTTCTTTCAAAAGGCTCCAGATTTTTTCCCATTTCCCTCGATTCGCCCTTGCGCTCCTCCCTTCGCCGGGCCAAAGCCAAGAAGATTTTTATCGAGAGATTTATTCCGCAGTCCATTACTTCAGCCGTACGTTGGAAAATTCGTGCTACTAAAATAGAAAGAGGACCTCTTTCAAAGGAATGACGTATTCGGTCGCCCAATTCCAACTGAATGATGGAAATATACGGTAGGGGTGTGTTTAATCTTCAGCCAGACATATTAACAGGGCGATATAATTTCCATGAGTTGGTTTTGCATCAGATGGAAGCCTTAAAGTTTCAGCTACCATATCTTAATGGATGAAATATTTTCATTTGTATTTTGACGCAGAATTGGGATTTAACTTGCTCTTGTGTCGGCCTGTTGTGTCATGTTGACTGATGCATTCCTTTGGATCACCCTTTAGGTCTCCGTATCATAGTGGTTACCGTACTAGTCTAGCAACATTGAGTACCGGGATTAAATCCTGGTCAGTACATGGCCGTTTGTGTGTTTTTGTATTTGTAAAGGGTTTATTGTAAGAATGGTCAACCTTGAAAAATGCAGCCGATCAATAAAGACGTAATTATTATTGACAATTGTCTGTTATGAAAAGTGATATTTCTAAGGTCACTCACTTAGGTACACTTAGAAAACTCGCGCTCCGTTCCTACAGTTCTAGCTTAGTGAGGTTCGAGGTTCAATCTCTTACTGATAGTAAGCCTCGAAATCAGTATTTCCGATCTTTCGGTTTTAATTTGTAAAAGTTTTATATTGTTACGTTTATAATTCTATTCTATCACGATAGACTAACATAGGAAAATGCTTTGAACGCGATGTACGAGGTAGTGGGGAGAGAAGAGGAAGTTTAAAGGAATATTTTAGGATACACCAAATAGAATCAAAGAGAATTTAAAAAATGAATACTTCCATCGGAGGTTCAGCAATAAGAACAAAAACTTTGGGCAGTAAGTCTTTTCCGCATTGAGATATGAGGATAATAGGTGTTTCATGTGATTACAAATGGGATAAACAAAAACTACAATATGCGGAAAATAATAAAAAAGGGCGTTTAAGATGAAAACAAAAGTCAGAAAAACTGAAGTTATGAGAACTGAAACTTTGGGGAGAAATACATTTTCACAGTAAGATACGCAGGCGACTAAGGTGTTTCGTGTAATTACGAAAGGGATTATCAAAAACTATTGTAGGCGTCAAAAATAAAAGTCAGAAAAATTAAAGTTATGAGATTTGACAAAGAAATAAAACTTAACAATCGTGATTGATGGGGAAGAGCTAGAATGGGTGGATCAATTCCTCAATTTGGGCAGTGTTCTTTGTTGGGGTGGAACGTGTTCAGATGAGGTTGGAAGAAGAAAAGCAGCAGACAAGGAGGCTTTCATGAAGCAAAGGGAACTGAAGACAAAAGGCCTTGATAATGGAATCAGGAAATGGTAAAATCCTTGCAGTGTCTAGCTGAAAGGATGTGAAATAGAAAGAGAGAGTTTGGTTTGTGTGAAAAACAAGCGCGAAAGTGGGGATGGTTGGGAAAGAAAGGATTTTGATTCAAGTAATAAGGCGACGGTAGAGGAAATGGGTGGGGAAAATATTAAGAGGGGACGGATGCTATGGTAAAGACAGAGACAAAGCAAAATGTGTAATTGNACTTGTGGGCAAGGACTTTGCGAATTCGTCCACATTCGCAAAGAGGGATTTTTGGGATTTTTGCGCACCATCTTGCGCAAAGTCACCCTTACCCGGTACAGCGTTTCCTTTTTCGCCTCTTTTCTAATCGGTAAAGATAGAGACAAAGCAAAATGTGTAATTGGCATACGGATGATATAAAGGCAGGAAGAAGTTATAAGAAATAAAGGAAAAAAATTTAGAACAAATCAGCAAATGTATAATAATAATATTTTAATACGTCTTTATTGAAGGGTGAGATTGAGATTTCCTAGTTCCTTCTTATTTCTAACCCTGTCCTCATTGTAAGAGAGTTGCTTGTGGAAATTGTTAAAAAAATAACTATGTATACGTTGCGCAAGTGATTTACATGTCTCTAAATATGTGTATTAATTTGCATGGATCGTGATTTTGATGAAAATTTACTATTTCAAAACACTAATAATATTAATATTTACCAAATTAATTTTTTTAGGTACAAATGATATGCAATTTTCTGACAGGTGTGCTCTTATTTTCACATCCGTGAGTGTACTTGACTGCTGAAGAAGATCAAAATAAATGAGTTCAAGAATTAACAGCGATCACTGTTATACTTATTGATAATTATTACAATAAAAAATACAAAAATAAAATAATTCAGCATCATTCCATGGCAAAGAGGCCAAGAATAAGATAGCAGACACCATCATACTACAACAATCATGGAGCAAGAAATTTAAATGTAGCTGTAGGGGCCATTTTTAACAAACTTCCATATAACCTCCATGGCATAGGAAAGCTAGGAGAAGCAAAAAGAAAAATTAAAAGCTGGCTTCTGGAAAATTCCATGGAATTACAGTAAAAATGTATTATATGTAATAGTGTAATTATTAATTACATGTAATTATGTAAATCGTGTAATTTGTAACATTATTAACATTGTAATATGGTAGATTATACAATCTGTAATATTTTAAATAACGTAATATAAATTTTGTTTAACTTTAGCAACTATAACACTTTAAAAATAATAACTTTTTAACACTGTATAAATCAGGCACCTTCTGTTGAGCCTTCTTTGGCTCAGGAGGACCTTGCTGTTGAACTTACTTGTTGCTGTAACTAACTATATCTCTATGTTTTTGTAACTATTTTTGTAAGTATCTAATTGTGTGCAATAATATATTGAATAATAAATTGAAAAAGTAGGTGTAGATAAAACATTTTAAATGGAATCTCAGGACACATGAAACTACCATAACATAATTTGAAACGAAATATTCATTTGAAATACCTCGGTTGAGATCTATCTTATATCTATAGCCAGGGGTAAATATATACTACAAAAAACTTTGCGTTATAAATAACCCAGTTGATAGAGAACTAAAGACAATGAAGGGAGTGAAGGCTTAAATTCTACAAATCCATGTTCGTTTTTACATTTATACACGCAGGGAACAACGGATAGAAACAAAGGAGATGGTTGGATACAAGGACACGGAATGAAAGTTCCTTGAGGAAAGTGAAAGGATCCAATTTAAAGGATCGAGTAAGAATCGAGGTCGCTAGAGCAGAATTAAAATAATCCAGCCTTAATTAAATGATAAGGAAAAGTAGAAGTTAGGAAGAACATGTGAACAAAGGAGATTGCGCACACGAGGAAAAAATAAAGGAAGAGCTCTCGATGTGTGGTTACCGCAACAGGCAAACATTGCCCAACACAGAAAGCTAAGAAGGAAAAGATGCTAGAAAAGCAATATCGAATTCAAAGCTTCCTGGTAGGACTGCATAAAGGGTAGAAAGAAAATTCAATTTCTAATGTATCACATAATATTCGTTTACCAACGCTACAACCATGTCCATCAAGTGGTAATGACCGTACGCGGTGATGATGAAACTATAGTTGCTCATTTTTCGAAGCGACACAACGCTAAAACCAAATTCGCCAATAGAAATACGGAACTTTATCGGTCTCAAATACGACGACGCCCTCCTGGATGGAGGTGGGGTGTCTTACGAACAACCGATGCCTAGAAACTGATTTTAAGCCACATAATTCATGCATTCCGACCTCCATTTTCTTATAGTACTAAGTTCTCTCCTAAGTTCATTCTACCAAGAAGTGGATATAAATTATATTTGTAATTATAGGGAAAAAATCTATTGAAACGCTACAAGGGGACCTGCATAGCAAATCATCGTCTCCATATTTTCCTCTCTGTCTCTCTCACTTCTTAAAGCTCGCTCGCTTGAAGCTTAGTGCTTGTAATGCGGGTTGCGTAGAAGGTGGTAACTTTATTTTGGAAACAGATGTACAATCGATGTGTATGGCCTCACGAAGACTTCTGCGAGTCGAAACCTTTCTGCGATATATAATATTTGGGAAACTACCAAATACTATTTAATTTCCGTTTCATAGAGAGTTGAAGTAAAGTTTTATTTATTAACCCTTTCACTGCGTAATTGGAATAGATGCAGCTTTGGGACTATGAAAGTCAAATCGACTTTAGTCGATTGTCGCAGACAAAGGGTTAATTCAAGGAAACATACGTTATTGTTGTGCGTGAGGAAATATGCAAACATTTATGAACGGCAATAATAGTAGCTTAAGAGCGGAGTTAACTAGATTTAGATCCATGGAGGTCGGTTTAGAAAGAAAAGCAGTATATTACACGTGACAACATAGTTGAGAGAGGGTGGATTCTTACAGAATCCTTGGAGATAAGGAGCATCTCCGAGTTTACAGATAAGTCCAATAACATAGGTGCCAATCAAACATGAGTAGCTTTTATCTGCTTATCTTTGATTGGTCTCTATCCCCGCGCCCCTGCCGTTGCTCCTCCTCCTTAGCTGAGAAGATAAATTGAATAACGTATAACCGATAAAGTGCCGATGCGAGAAAAATGTAACAATTCTTAGATTTTTAGACGTGTGATAGAGATCAGTGCATCTCCTGAGGCGGCCACTCAAGATGGGGAACAGAGCAATCACAATTCAACGAACCGAATCGAATAGTAATAACGGCTGCAGGTTTTGTATTTGACATTTAGAAAAGGAAATTAAAACTCGCAGGCGTTCTCCCGAGGCATCACTTTTAGTTTACCTTGGGGTGAAAGCAATCAAGGCTCGAGTATGAAAACTGTCCAATCCATCTCGTCTTTCTTCACTTTTTTATTTTCGCTGGATGAGCCCTTTTCCCTTTTCTTTGTGCTAAACTCATTTCCATTTTAAGCACTGGTACAGCGTTTCCTTTTTCGCCTCTTTTCTAATCTCCGACTGGATTTCTTGTGTCATTTAGATTTTCTTTCCCTCTCGCATTTCCCTTTCTTCCCTGGAATTAGTTCGGAATTAATCAAGCGGAGTTGTTGCCCTTTAACCTCTTTAAGGAACACTTTTCCGAAAACTGAGAAACCGATTTGAGGCAACTCTATGTTCCATCCCTCGCACTTCCCTGTTTTGCTTCGGAATTGGGTCGATTCTCACTTGCGAGAGGACTTCATTTCCCGAATGCTATGATTTTGGACTATTATAAATTCGTTAGTCTAAAGCCACAGATAGCGATGCAAAAGGCTTGAACGATCCAAGCAACACCGACTCTTTAAACTATTGGCATGAATGGAACATTTCTTTTCGGGAGAAATAAGCAATTCCATTTATTGTTAATATTTATCAATGCATTACGTTTTTATCTACCAAGTAAATGTTCATTAAATAGTTTTGAAATGACGCCCTACTTTAGAAGAAGAATAGGGAGAGCACAGTTTTGTACTATAATTCTTCATGAAATTTCTGAAATTTAGAGTTGACGTTTTTGAAGGCATTAAATGAACATAATTAAGAATACAGGATTCAGATTTCTACTTCATAGAAACTGAGTATTTTAATATCAAATGAAAGGAAAAACATAAGAGACTCAATAAGTCTGCCATTGCTGATTGGGAAGTTCTCAATTTCAACGTTTAATTCACCAACTGCTTCCGCCGTGGCTTCGTGGTAAGTCTCCATCAGGAACAAATTAAATTCAAACTTTTACTAACCACAGGATTTATTAATAATCGTCCAAGGTTTTGACTAATGGAGTCATCTCCAGGTACTGCTGTCAAATATCCCAATTAGTGCCTGGTAACAGTACCTCAAGATGACTCCATTAGTCAAAACCTTGGACGATTACTAATAAATCCTGTGGTTAGTAAAAGTTTGAATTTTCTTTGTTCCTTCAATTCACCGTTTTACTAATAAAATCATCTTTTTTTGACAGTAAAACTTTCTTAGCCACGACTGATCCCTTTAAATGAATGAAGCAACTTATGTAATGGTGAAATTTCTTGAGAAAATAATTAAAATACCATTTTAATATTACCATATTATTAAATAATCATCACTGAAATTATTTATGTTAAAACCTTGACCTTTTTAAGCTGTTTTAACTTTTTCCTCATATGGCTCCAAAAACAGCCTTTTTAGCATAATATAGGTGTGCCGCTTTTCTGTAATTCTTTTCCGTCCTGAGCGAATTTCCAAAATTATTCTTTCTCTAGCTCTTGGAGGCTCAGAGCGCTCGTAAATTTCTAACTCCAGAATAGGAGAATTAAAATGTTCACTTCGCGTATTAAAGGCAAAAAATAAAATAACTTCGAATAGCGAAAAATGCTAAACTGAAGATAATCCTGAAGAACGGAGAAGTAATTTGTCTAAATAATTGCGCACTTAAAAGATTAACTGATTCGCTCTGGAAGAGACGTCGGACTTATCTATCAGCAGCTCTATGCAATATTCATGCTATTAAACGGACTAAAAGGGTTTAGAAAAAGCAAAAGGTAGAGCAGAGAGAGAGAAGAAATAATAAAGAGTTTAAAAAATAACGATGATGAAGGAGTAGTGTCGTTCTGAAAAGAGGAGCTACGCAGCAATGGAGGGTTTTCTATGAGCAGTTCCAAAGACCAGAATGCATGGGCGGAAATAATATAATTAGGTGAAATAGGCGCAAGATGATCGCTCAGCCACGTCTGCATGGGGAGCCTAAATAAGACTGCTTGCGAACTGACAATATCGTATTACAAATTGGTTCATTCACATGGGTGTTCATCAGTTTTTTTTTTTAACATCAGGGAAGAATTTTATACATGTTAAATAAGTCTAGATAATACATTTAAAGAATATAATACATAAGTAATGTCAATATGTAGTGTAAAGTCCATCATCATTCATTTTTGTTCATAGAAATACTGCTTACAATTATAAATTTTCTTCATACTTACTGTAGTGAAGCGATTGAGTTTCCATGGCGTGTATTTTTATGCATTTATGAATGAATAATAATTTTATGCATATATGAATTTATATACTGTCCCTATAGCATTTAACATAGAACCATAAGCAGGAAATGAATGAATAAACTCTTTATTAAGGCAAGGTCAGGCCAATTTTGCCTCTGTTCCATCAAACCTCAATTGTCAATACAAGAGTAAAAATTAATATTAGGATCTTAAAGAAAGAATACAACAACAATACAAAAAGATTTGGGTTTGTGGGGAAAAATATTCTCAATTGAAAATCGAAGACAAAAACCCCACTGCACGGGAAAATACCCATGTAGTGATGAATCATGAGTGATGAAAAAACCTACGACACAGAGTAGATGGTGTTGAAAATGAGAAAAAAATAGTAAAAAACTAAAATTAATACAATTCATTAAATTAATACAAGAAATTAGCGTGAGTATATTCAACATAGCCGGAGGAGAGTTTTGAAAAGGTGAAAAGATAGTTTAACAAATACCGGCTGAGCATGCAAAGATATTCGCTTGATTGCTCGATTGGATTGCGCTTCTCTAGGGAAGGGAAACTCTCTAGGGATACCTGAAAAGGGTAACAACTGTTGTTTGGTGGGTTTTGAAATGTGGCTGTTGTGAAAAATAATGGCACTGAGGTGACATATTATCCGCATGATTAATACAAGATGATCGGAAATTGGATGAAAGACCATCCGAGGAGAGACCTCTGGGTGAAAGATGCGATGGAATAGAAATTGGAGAACAGAGGGATGAAAGGACTTAAGAATGATGGATGAGCGAAGAAAATATAGAGAGATGTGGCAGGAAGTGAAGGCGTTGGCAAGAAGACTGGCAAAAAAAGGAGTCCGGTAAGACAGTTTGCAACGGATGTGCCGAAAAACAGAAAGCCAATGATATGAACCATTAGCAAAATGACCACTGAAGAAGCTGAGGAGTGAATATTATGTTATAATTAACTGAACGTCGACCAATTTATTTCTGAAACCGTATAGTATACACGCTGAAAGTGAAAGACAGTAAACTGGTAGGCTTTTTAGCTTACAATATATTTATTCGCAACTTCAGCTCGGATACCTCATTATTCTCCCGAAGATGATACCGAAAGGAGATGTTGATTGTAATCAATATTTCTAACCTAAGTTTTTGGGGAAAGCTATAAGTTAAGTAATTGTGAGCTTAGCAAAGGATTGGGAAAGTGACCCTTTTAGTTTCTTTGATTATAGGTATATGCCATATCAGGTTGTCCACTATCAAGAAATTCCCTGAGTTTTCCAGGGAAATATTTTCTGTTTTCCAGGGTTTTCCACATCCGCAAATAAGTATAATTTTCCCAAGGAAGAATGGACTTGAAAAAAGTCTGACGGGACCGGGAATCAAACCCGGGTCTCCCAATTGCCGGTCGGGTGCTCTGTCCGTTGAGCTATCCCGACAGAACATTTCTCCAAGCCATTCGGAAGACTTGTGGGCAAGGACTTTGCGAATTCGTCCACATTCGCAAAGAGGGATTTTTGGGATTTTTGCGCACCATCTTGCGCAAAGTCACCCTTACCCGTTTTTCAAGGATAATTTTGTCCGAATATTAGACATCCGGTGATTATTTGGCACTTGAGTTACATAATATGGCGACGAACTGTTCATAGGTTCATTATGGTAATGTTTAGGTGTCAGAACCGGCAATAGACACGGACAAGCAGGAAAGCTGCTGGGGCGCGAAGTTTTGAGATCGAATAATGTTGGATTCCACTTAACATTAATAATGTTCATCATTTCAGTTGAATGAACACTTGCCATTCTCACTGATTACCGGAAAGCTTTAAAATACCTCACAAGCACAGGTCATTTTTGAAATTCGAGGGCAGAGAAAAAAAAATAGTTTCTCTAGACAATAAAACAGAAATTAGATACCCCAGTTAACCGTGACTCCGTACAATTCCACGCTGCATATTTGCTATGTTGCCAAATCGCTATATGTAGAAAGAAAGTGCATATTAAGTCTTATAAGCTTTAAATTTGTCATGGAAACACTGTAATCGTAACATTTCTTCCTCTGAGGGAATGTTTACTGAACTATTACTCAGCACAAAACTAAAATGCCATGGAGCAATTCTTTGTAAAGAATGTAAAAGAGATTTTTTCCAGGTTACTCGCCAAATTCCCTGAGTTTCCCAGGATTTCTAGGTAAGCGGACACTCTGCATATAGATATGATACACAATTATATTTATTTTTGCATTTTACTATGTTGATCTTCCTTTATCTCCATACCTTTGTTTGCAATGTTTGTGAACTTGTAATTTTGTTGTTCCAACTGGATATTATGTAAACGTAAATATTAGAATAATTTCGGAATAATTATACTACAACTACTACATATAGCGGCGGAGTGCTTGCCTTGGTATTATGGCATTATGTAGCGTAAAACTACTGCTTGCAGTAGCGTTTACGTAACGTTACCATCAAAAATGTTTACAGAATGCAAAAAAGTTAGAAGGTACCAAGGGGCGTCTAAGACGAGATAAAAAGAAAAAATAACCGAAGAGCGGGAGGTGTAAATGCAGCCACTTTACCACAAAACCGCACACTCACGTTCATGAGAAAACAAAAAAAAACGTTCGCCAAGTTTTAGAATCAATTACGTTCTTCACACGAGTAAGCTCATAAACGACGATAATAAAGGTACTTCCAGTCCATCGAAAATAGAACAGGATTTATAAAAATCTCAAAGATGGAGTAAGTTCGTAGCAAAATTTTATCCTCCTGGCACACTTTGGCGAAGAAGCTTAAAGTCTGGAGCATGGAAGGCTTCCATTGGAAGCAGAGAAACGAGATGGAGAAGAGAAAACATTTTTGAACGGAGTTGAAGTTAAATTGAGCGGATGGAAGGTGGAAATAAGACAAGTATAACAGCAAAAAGTCGGTACGAAGGAGGAATTATCGAAGAATAAAAACAGATGGAAGGAAAGATCTTTGAATACTTAAAAGGAGCAGTTTTTCCATGAGAAAATTACATAATTACAAGGAATTACCATAAGCCTCGATTTAAGTTAGGAAATCCAATTCAAATGGGCATAATTGGTTCTAGGAGTAAGAGGGAACAAACGAAATGAACTTTGGAGCTGTTTCCTTGTTCCTAAATACCCATCATTGATGAGCAACTTTCGAGATAGATTTGGCTGTAAATAAACGTCTAGGAACTATAATTCCGTTGCGGTGGTCGATCACTACATCAGCTACATTAACTCCTTTTTGAAAAAGGTCACGTCAAATGATATAATATACTAACATTGTTGACTTTAAGACATGTATTGACAGTTTAAAAAATGAAAGAAAACTCAACGGCTAGTTTTTTGCATAATCCAAGCAAAGAACATAAAAATGTTCAACATATAAACAATCAACAGCAATTCAATAAGATACGAAGTTACAACGAGGCACTATTTCACCTATACGACGACAACTACTTAACTCGTACTACACTGGCCAATTGATAAAGTAACATTGACAACTCAGAATACCACGCTTACAGTTAGATTTCTTATTATCACTATCAATTATACACAATCGTCGAATTAGTTTTACGTCCAATAAACTTTTACTAAACTCAAATGGCTCACCTCTACTGGAATTCCGGGAACATCCCGACTTTTGGCATGTTCAGAGAAATCTCTCGTCTCCCGTCGAGATGTAAAATATGTTTCCTAGGTATGTGCTGATTCGTTCCTAATCTAATTGAAGGTATTGAACTGAAACAAAACATCCATCTCGTAAAGATTTACACGGATTATTCTTAACAACGAATAAAATATTTTATAATGTGAGAGAACGTGAATCCATTCGAAGTGCGAATCCAATTTAAACAAAGGAAATTACTTCCTTTTTGGAGACCCCCTGAGGATGGAGGCTTTGTCTCCGAAATGATCATTGGGATTCCCAGAAATCGGTAATCCGGAGCTTCCCGTTTGTCTCTGAGGACGAGTTCCGCTTGCCGAAAGACGGCTTACGGAGTGTTTTTTTAAACCTCTAATGGTTGTGAGTGTTCGTCTTTAATAATGCTAATTTAAGTGGTTGTAATTGGGATCACCTTCCTTTTTTCCATTATTATTATTATTATCTTACTCTTACGACGGGGTTAGGCAGAAAGGGGCTCTTTTCCATCTACCTTATTCTAAAGATATTACATGATAATAATACCGCACTAATAACAAAAATGACAACAATTAACTTACATCTACAGAAATAAATTAATGCATCCAACAAACTGCAGACATAGATAAAAGATAATTGATATTAGAAACAGTAGATGGGCAGGGCAAAGTAAAAGGCAGTCTAATTGACAAATAAAAATTAATAAACACAACTAGGTCAAGAACCACATAAACATACAAGTATTTGAGTTATAACTGAGGGTTTATGAAAAACCCACGATCCGGGAAAACGCCCACAAATGAAGGGAAGCGGAAAAACTCGCAAAAAAGTTCCTATTAGAAAAAGGAGGAAAAGAACCCTTCAAAGAAGTTATTATTATTAGTAAAAGTTATTTTAAAATAATGTTAATTTGTATTTTATCCGTCCGTAGAGAATTGCGTTAAAACACATATTGGCGAAACATTTCTCGAACACCCAAGTGCCGGAAGATCGAGCAATTTGGAAGCACCGTACTCGGATCATACGGTGACGCACGTGCTTGGACCAATACATTTCCGCCAGACCCGTAAAAATGCATTCGAATTCCTCCCAACATCGATTTACGGCAGCCGTTAATTAAGAAGGCAACGCGAAGGAAATAACTCACTCGCTGTCCGTAGCCCATTCCGCTTTGCCATTCCGTTCGCGAAAGACCTATCGCGCCTCGATGACCAAAGTGAAAAAGCGCATCGCTCTATCTTGAATGGATAGACCGCCTTAGAAAGGGAAAGGGTCTGGATGTTCGCCTATTCGGAACAACTAATCGCGTTCGAGCGGAAATCCGTTATCCGCGGGATGTTTGCTCGAATTCTGTACGTGGAAGTTCCGCGTGGGAACGAGGCGGGGAGATATGCGTGGGCGGTATTGGGTTCGTCAGTACCAATCCCTGGGTCGTGAGGAAGAGGAAATCGAGTTAATTAACCGGTTTGCGGACCGCGCGTAATACAGACGTATCAAACTGAGAGAAATCCATTAATGCTCAGAATCTGATGGCAGTTAATTTTCCGATGGGAATCAAACGTGTTATGATTTGGCGGAATACATGGTCGGAGTACAGTGACGAGGCTTAAAGGTGAAGGGCTGATGGCTTGATCAGAAAATCGCAAGTTATTCTTACCATGAAACTTCCTCTTTCTTTGTTCTGAGGCAATAAAATATGGGAAATAGAGCAAAAAGGTAATAATTACAGGAAAATTAATCGAAAGTCAACCCCAAAGGTTAGCAATAAAAGGAAGATTTTTTTCCTGGGTTTAGGGCGTTTCGCACAGAGACATGACCGTGGAAATTTCACACGGGACCTTTCACTTAAAAACATAAAAATCAAAAAATTTGCACGCAAAGATTTTTCATCCTAGAGATTATGTTACGTTTCCCATAGAATTACTCCTTCGTTCAATCTTCGAATAGCTTAATTAGTAATTCGTTCTTTCCATTTTATTACGCTATCCTTATGTAGCACCACATCTCTAGTGCATCTAATCTACATATATGCGTTTGTTCAATCTTATTATCTTCATTCTAGAGGGCCAAAAGTAAACTTACACTTAGAGGGCATGCACTTAGTATTTTGAAGGTTATTTTATTACATCTTAATAATAGCCTCCCGTTTAATATCGCAGCTATCTTGATATATTATTAAATAGGCTACCGTTTTATAGCGCAGCTATTAAATGGGAGCCTATCATTAAGATGTATAAGAGACTATCATTAAGGCTATATCGCCTTCGGGATTCAGCTGGTTAAGGCTGTTAATAAATGAGCCTACTGGTATGAAATAAAGGTAGTAAAGTCGGCACTACACTTCAACAGCCTTTTATTATTCAAATTTTTACCTTCGGTACTCATTATTTTTAGGCTGAGTCGATCTGTGACCTCATAAAATGCCGGAAGGTAAATTGCTGTAGCTGGGGATTGAACCCCTGTCCTCTGCCTGGCAGGCGATCCTTGACCGCAACGCTGTCGAGGCCATTCTTACATCTTAATTGCGTACAAAAAATTATTTTTCATCGTGTACAATATCTATAAAAGATTAACATAAATTAAATAGAAAAGGTATGAATAACTATTAAATTAATGAAACGGTTTCAGGCGTTACCTTGTGGAAATTATCCATAACGGAAATAAGAATAGACACTTTGTGCAATTCTACCAAAAATAAAACTATTCAATTACTTACAAGTATTATTATAAATAGCTAATTAATAAATAATAACAATTATAAAGAATAAATTTAATCAAAAACAACTTCAGTCCTACTTTTGGGTCACACTGTAAATATAGTCATTCAATATGGACCTTTGTATGTACTTATGTAAGTGTAACAGCAACAAGAATAGATTAGAAGCAATAGAAATTAGAGATGCGGTATATCATAAGAATCAGTGAAATAAGACTGAATAAACGTTATTGATCTACATTAGGAAATATTTTTCCATCCGGCAATATTGGTAATTTCAGAATGGATTACTTCTTAAATATAGGAAAATCATCCAATATTAATAATTAAATAAAACCAAAGAACAGAAATTCATGACGGTGAAGGAGAAAACTTTTTTCCGACATTAGAAAAGATTGACATAACGGGTGACTAATGAAACTAATCGAAGATAGTAACTAATAGCGGTAATCATGAAAAACTCGAGAAAACAACCATATATATAAATTTAAAATAAAAGGAAGACAGGAGAGTACTTTTTCCACAAGAAAGAAAGGTTTTCTTTACCTGAGGATGGCGATTATTCGTTGAAAC